>SJYV01054388.1:431010-513999 GCA_006410875.1 Neotragus pygmaeus
TATACTAATGCATATATATGGAATTTAGAAAGATGGTAATGATAACCCTGTATGCGAGACAGCAAAAGAGACACAGATGTATTGGACAGTCTTTTGGACTCTGTGGGAGAGGGCAAGGGTAGGGTGATTTGGGAGAATGGCATTGAAACATGTATAATAGGAGACGAATCTCCAGTCTAGGTTCAATGCAGGATACAGGATACTTGGGGCTTGTGCACTGGGATGACCCAGAGGGATAGTATGGAGAGGGAAGTGGGAGGGGGGTTCAAGATTGGGAACACATGTACACCCATGGTAGATTCATGCTGATGTATGGCAAAACCAATACAATATTGTAGAGGAAATAATAATAATAATAAATAAAATTAAAACAATCAAAAAAATAAGTAGTGATGCTGAATATCTTTGTCATGTACTGATTGATCATTTGTATCTTTTTGATGGAGAAATATCTATAGACACTTTATCCATTTTTAAAATAATGTCATTTGTATTTTTATTATTGAGTTAATAATTACTCAATGACATCCTCATAAGCATAAAACTCCAGATTATGTAAATCCAGGAGTCATTTAATATATTTTCTCACATTCTGGTTGGGAAGTCTTTTCTCTTCTGATAAGATATTTCATGCAAACCTAAGGTTTTGAAATTTCAACGAGGTTATTTTGCTTTAAACTTTGACGGTGTGTCATATCTAAGAAAATATTGCCTAACTAGATATAATGAAGATTCACCCCTGCATTTTCTTCTAAGAGTTTTAAAGTATTAATAATTTCATTCACTTATGTAATGCATTTGAGTGAATTTTGTGCATGATTTATAGAAAGAATCCAACTTAATTATTTTGCATCTGGAAACTCAGTTTTTCCAGTAATATTTGTAGAAAAAACTTTTTCCCTCTAACTGAATCATTTTTCACTTTGTTTTGGAATCAATTGACCATACATGTAAGGGTTTATTTTTAAACTCTCAACTCTATTTCATTGACCTATGTGTCTACCACATGCCAATATCATGATTCCTTGATTGCTGTTGCTTTGTAGTAAATTTTGAAATCAGGAAATGTGAGTCTTCCACATTTTTTTTTTTTCTATTTTAAGATTTTAAGGTTGTTTGGATCACTCTGAATTTTCTGTTTTCCTATGTGAAATTTAGGATCATTTTATCAATTTCTGAAAGAAATATTATAGGCATTTTGAAATGACTAAGTTAAAATCTGTACGTCATTTGAGGAAGTGTTGTCATATAAATAATATTGGATTCTGATCATTTGACTATATAAAGAGATAAACCTCATTAGATTTAACAAGAATTCTGTTAAGGTACATAGAAATAAAATAGGGCACCGCCTAGCAGGCTTCCCTGATAGCTCAGTTGTTAAAGAATCTGCCTGCAATGCAGGAGGCCCCCTGTTTGATTCCTGGCTTGGGAAGATCTGCTGANTAAACCTCATTAGATTTAACAAGAATTCTGTTAAGGTACATAGAAATAAAATAGGGCACCGCCTAGCAGGCTTCCCTGATAGCTCAGTTGTTAAAGAATCTGCCTGCAATGCAGGAGGCCCCCTGTTTGATTCCTGGCTTGGGAAGATCTGCTGAAGAAGGAATAGGCTACCCACTCCAGTATTCTTGGGCTTCCCTTGTGGCTCAGCTGGTAAAGAATCTGCCTGCAATGTGGGAAACCTGGGTTCAATCCCTGGGTTGAGAAGATCCCCCGGAAAAGGGAAAGGGTACCCACTCCAGTATTCTGGCCTGGAGAATTCCATGGACTGTATAGTCTATGGAGTTTTAAAGAGTCAGACATGGCTGAGAACCTTTCACTTTCACTTTCTGATCCATGAACATGAGGTGTTTCTCCATTTATTTAGACCTTTAATTCCTTTCAATAATGTTTTATATTTCTCCCTATATAAGTCTTGCATGACCTTTGTTAAATGAATTCCTATGTATTTTATTCTTTTTGATCTTATTGTATGGTATGTTTTTATTTAACTTCATATCTGAATTATCATTGAGCTTTTATTAAAATTCAACTTATTATTTCATATTAATCTTGATGAACTTATTTATTAGTTTTCATAATTTTGTAAATGAATTTTTAGGATGTTCTATTTATAAGAGCATGCCCTTTGAAATTTCACAGAAATCAGTTTGCTTCTGTCATTCAATCTGGATATCTTTATGTCTAATATTTGATTGCCCTGGTTTAGACACACCAGTGAATGTTGGATGAAATGATTTGAATGGACATTTTTTCTTTTTCTGATCTTAGGAAAGGGTATTCAGTCTTTTATCATGAAGTTTTTTGTTAGTTGTTGAACTTCATTTTATTTTTGGTAGAACAAATTCCCGGTACTAGATGTGATCCTTTATAATAGGATATCATTTCTTTTAAGCCACTTCATTTGGCAGAGTAAAGAAATTTATGTATATATATATATATATATATTTCTATACATAAACATGTGTATTTATATTACACATATTTTTTCCTTATCTTTCCATCTCTATACATTACTATGTGAATTATTCCAGTCACCTTCCTTGTTTATATAACCCCAGTAATAAACATGGGTCCCATAAGTTACCATCCTTTACTGTGTTTGACTGAGGTACAGATGTATAGTAGTGTTGACATACTGCAGTGTGAAATAGTATTATCAATGAGAGGACAGTTCTTTTGTGCAGATTCTTTTCACTTTCATTCTTGCAGGTGCCTATTATTTCTAAAGCTCAGCAACCTATCCCTATACCACCTTCAGTGTGATTGTTTTATTCATTTATAATGTATTTAGGTTCACATGTCAAAACTGCAGTCCATCTTGCTATCCCTTGACCATGCAAACATATTAAAAAAATTTTATATATAAGGCTCTATTTAATAACTGTCAAAGCTTGTAAAGTCCCATAAATGCATTTTAATAGGTAGTAAATAAATAATTTCATCTATCCACCATTTTAATATCATATTTAATAGTTTTACTATCCTAAGCAAAGACCAACACTTCACTTATGAGAGGCTCTCCTGCTATAAATTCAAAAACCTTGGCAATTACTAACTGTTTCAATATTTCTATAGTTTGCCTTTCCCAGCAAGACATATAACTGACATCAAACAGTATATAGCTTTTTGAGAAGTTTTACATAAAAGGTTGAGTGGAAAGTACAGAGTTCCTGTGTCCCCTCTCATGTTCCCACTACCCCGATTTCTCTCAATATCACTGTTTCACATTGGTGTATTTCCTTTGCTATGATTAATGAACTCATATTTATATATTATCATTAGCAAAAATACATGTATGGGATCACTCTCTGTTTTGGGTATTGACAAATGACAAGTATCCACCATTATTGTTGTTATTTTTCAGTTGCTCATTCATATCCTACTCTTTGCAACTCCATGGACTGCAGCACACCAGGCTTCCCTATCCTCCACCATCTCCCAGAGGTTTCTCAAATTCATGTCCATTGATTCAGTGATGCCATCCAAGTATCATTCTGTCATCCCCTTCTCTTCCTGCCTTCAATCTTTCCCAGCATCAGGGTCTTTTCTAATGAGACAGCTCTTTTCATCAGGTGGCCAAATATTGGAGCTTCAGCTTCAGCACCAGGCCTTCCAATGAATATTCAGGGTTGGTTTCCTTTAGTATTGACTGGTTGGATCTCCTTGCAGTCCAAGAAACTCTCAAGAGTCTTCTCTGATACCAGAGTTCAAAAGCATCCATTCTTTGGCACACAGCCTTTATGTTTCAACTCTCACATCCATACATGACTATTGGAAAAACTATAGTTTTGACTACACAGAATTTTGTCGGCAAAGTAATGTGTCTGCTTTTTAATATGCTGTCTAGGTTTGTCTCTAGGACTGCAAGGAAATCCAACCAGTTAATCCTAAATGATATCAACCCTGAGTATTCATTGGAAGGCCTGATGCTAAAGCTGAAGCTCCAATACTTTGACAACCTGATGAGATGAGCCGAGTCATTAGAAAAGACCCTGATTCAGGGAAAGATTGAAGGCAGGAAGAAAAGGGGGTGACAGGGGATGAGATGGTTGGATGGCATCACTGACTCAATGGACTTGAGTTTCAGCAAGCTCCAGGAGGTGAAGGACAGGGAAGCCTGGTGTGCTGCAGCCCATGGGGTGCTCAGTCCTGGTGTGCTCAGTCCATGACTGAGCTACTGAACACCAACAAGGTTTGTCATAGCTTTTCTCTCCACCATTATAGGGTAATAAAGAATGTTTTCACTAACTGCATTTTTTACCTGTTTTAATTCATATTTTTGGTGATGATGTTTTATTTTCTAGGATTTTCTTTGTGACTCAGCTGATAAAGAATCTACCTGCAATGTGGGAGACATGGGTTTGATTCCTGGGTTGGGAAGATCACCTGGAGAAGGGAAAGGCTACCAACTCCAATATTCTGGCCTGGAGAATTCCAAGAACTGTGTAGATCATAGGGTCACAAAGAGTCGGACATGATTGAACAACTTTTATTTTAACTTTTATTTTCTAATAGTCCTTTTCCCCATTTAGGGATCACCAAGTCTTTATTGAATTCTCAAAATGCTTAACGTTCCAATCTAAATGAAATTTACACTTAACGGGGGGTTGACTGAATATAACATTTTGGTCTCTTTCCTTGGCTGAAATTTTATAGATATCGGTTCAACAGTATGTCATGATGCTTGTTCATTCAGTTGATTTAGATCTTTAGTTGCCTCTGAGATATACAATGCCCTTATAATTTCAAGAATTGTTGACTTTCTTATTGAAAGTGAAAGTGTGAGTGAAAGTTGCTCAGTCATGGATACTCAGTCCATGGAATCCTCCAGGCCATAACACTGGAGTAGGTAACCATTCCCTTCTCTAGGGGACCTTCCCAACCCAAGGATCAGCTCGAAATCAGGTCTCTCACATTGCAGGTGGATTCTTTACCAGCTGAGCTACCAGGGATGCCCCAAAAAGAAAGTCCTCCAAGCCAGATAGAACTTTACTTGCAGATCTTTCTCTGAATAAGAAAACTTCTTGAAAATTTTATGCAAATCAGGTTTATATAGAGCCTGTTGCCAGGCTTGAAGTCATAGTATGAAGCATAGCACAACTTTTCCCCCAGATATCAGCTTCCTCAAAAATGTCTCATTTTCACCCAAATCTCTAACTCATTTTATGTAAAGAGAATTCATTATCATTTTTAATGGGATACACTTTTAACTGTGCTCTAAGCAGGATTGAAAATGTTAGAGCCAACTGGTAACTTTTGTTTTCTTTGTGTAGATCTTGGTAATACCTATTTTTACATGGCTGTTTCTCATGTCTGCCCTCTTCTAACCCATTGATTATGAGGCCAAATCTCTCCTGAAGTTAATAGAGCATATTGGTCATCACTAACACTGAGCACCGTGTACCATCTCGATAGAATCTAGCATTCTCAGATACCCTCATTTGTCCATTCTTACATCAGCTTTTACTCTAATGAATTAGCTAATTAAAATAAATTTCTTCATCTAAAAATCTACACAAAAGTTTAAAAAATCATGTGATTAATATTTTTCTACTTTTCACCAAGATTAATCAACTGTTCACATTTTTTCTCATTGGTTTTATGCCTCATGAAATGCATTTTTTGTACTGCTTTCTCTGTGTTGGTTTGTTTAGCTTGGCTTCTGTTTGGTTTATTTGCTTTGCTTTATTTCTTAACAGATTTTTGAACTAAAATCCCTAAGTTTTAAGGCAGTTTTAAAGTCTTGGTAACACATTTTTTGAATCAGGGAGGTCTTCTCTTTTTTTGCCAGACTGTTAGATTTCTTTTGCCTATTACTTCCATTTTAAAGCATGTTGCCTTACCTTGGGATGCTATAACAATTTACCATAGACTGGATGACTGAAACAATTAACAACTATTTTTCACAGTTCTAGAGGCAGAGAAATACAACATGAGTTGCTGCAAGATTGAATATCTGGTAAGAGACCATTTTCTGGTTTATAAAAGGATCTCTTCTCCTTGTATCTTCAGATGAAGAGGAGCGAGAGGTTGAAGACACAAAGCACAGAGGACTCTTAAGGCCAGGAATGTTCTCTATCTGATACCATAATATTTAATAAATGCCATCTGACATTTATCTAAATCCATGGGATGTACCACACCACACTATGAATGAACCCTGATGTAAACTATGGACCTTGGGTGATTGCATTGTGTCAGTAAACGTTCATCAGTTGCAACAAATGTACCTCTTTGGTTGGGGATATTGACACCAGTAAAGGCTATGCATGTGTGGGGTTGCAGGATATATTGAAAATCTTTGTACATTCCTCTCAATTTTACTGGGAATCTAAAACAACTCTTATAAAGTAAAATCTTAGTTTAAAAAAGTTAGATTGGGGCCAAGCATCTGAATTAGAAGAGGCGCTCCCCTTCTCAGGTTTGGCGCTTTAATTCTGTAAGGCATAGTACTCTTGTTTTTTCCCCATTGCATGATTACATAGAAGACAATGTGGTAAAAGTGAGGACACCAACGATGGAAGGAACCTCAGTCATGGAAGGGCTATGCTGGCAGAAATGGATAATTCTAACAACTTGCAGTGAATTTTATGTTGAGAGAAACAAGTGTTCAGGATGTTTTACCATNCCCATACAGACAAGAATCAGAGGAATTGGGACAATAAAATAGAAAAGAATAAAGCCCCCATTTGGAAACTTGATAACGGGAGAACAGAAGTGTTTGTGGTCCACAGAAAGTCTGTCATGCTAGTGAGTTGCTAGTGTCATGCCAGTGACAAAGTTACCCTATCCCATGAAGTGTTTGGGGTATTTTCTTTGTTTGAGGCCCCAAATCTTCTCTTTGAGTGAGATTTTAACCCCACTGTGATCTCTGTTCCTATCTCTGAACTTTGTCGTTGTCTATGTCCACTATGTCTTTGTTACATCTGAAGTGGACCATGTGGACTCCTTAGGAACTGGTAAGTTTTAGTAATCTGCTTCTTGCATGTAAGATCATTGGGCTCAGTCGTTATAAATATAGAAATGCATAAGCAGTGTGTGTTCAGATTCCTAGTTTTAACAGAAGTTGACTTTTCTTATAAATATTGCAAGATTTTTGTTCTATTCTTCTTGGGTTTACATGCCAGTAAACATTCACTATAGGATGATTGTTAATATCCTTGATTCTATCCTTGTAGGAAAGTTGTGTGTAATCATCCCTGGATATCAGAGTATTTCTTACTAATATTTTAAATTTTTTATGGTTGAAAACCTCTTAAGTCTCTGAACTCTTTGCTCCATTCTATTTCATTTCCAGTTATCTGATGGCACATTTGTTTCTGAGCTAATCTCTTCCAAAAATTCTTTGGTAAGTGCAGCACCCTTCAAGGTATTACTGCATTAAGAAAGGCATTACAAGAAAATATTAATTCAGAAACACATGTGTTATTGGGTAAACAGAATTAGAATAGAGCTTCTTTTCAATCCATTCCTTCATGGCTGCTTCTTGAAATAGCTTTTTTTTTTTTTCAGTTAGGGTAGGTTGTAACTAATATTTTGTCCCTGGCATAGTGATCATCTTACAATGAGTTACCATTATTCCAATCTCCATTACTTGCTCTTTGCTTCTTATCTACCTGACTCTGTGTTAGGTTTTACTTTCCCTATAGCACCCTTTTTATCAGGAAAGATTTTTAATTCAAATGCATTAAGAATCTCTTCAAAAGGATAATAAAAATAGGTGGTATAATAGAAAAATAAGAATAAAAGTGAACAATACACACGTAGATTATAATTCCATGGAAAAGAGTTTCACCATGTTAAAGAAAAGTGCAAATGTTTGCCATTAAGTGTGGATGGGAGAATAAATTGGTAGAATCATTTTGAAAATTAGATTGAAATTGCAGAATAATATTAAAGATGTGCATAATTTATGACACCGAAATCTCACTGCATTGTCTGATAATTCACCTAAGAAATAGGTTGGGGAAAAAAGCCTAAATCCATCAATAATCTGATAAATAATTAGATTATTTCAAATTAATATGATTAATTACCATAGAACAATGAAAATAATATGTACACAATAAGAGATAACTTTCACAAACATTATTGACTAAATCAAACAAGACATCAAATAATGTACAGTGTTAATAAAGAAGAAAACTTGGCAAAAGAAAATTATATTTAGGTATGGTTACATAGGTAGTATAATTTTAAAGAAAATTAAAGATAATATTATCATTAATTTTGACATAAAGCTTATATCCAAGTCAGTTGCAGATGACTAATATAATCATAGATGAATAGGAGAACTTCTGCAGTGCTAACCATAAAAATTGCTATGGCTTGCTGCTTTAATTTATTTGAACTATGCATTCATATTTTTCTAGATTGTTCTTTACATTATAATTATATCAAAAGGTATCTATCATACACAGATATGTAGGTTTATCTGTAGATCGATATATATATAAATAGATGTGTATTTATCTATGTATGATATATAATGTATGCATAATAAAATCATAATAAAATATGCAAAACATGATTTAAAAATACTTTGTTCCCACAATAAAACAAATCTAGTAATTATGATTAAACTGCATGAGAAACTAATATATTTTTAAAAATTCAGAGATTATTTTTCCAGTGGGCAAATAGAACCTCAGGTAATCTAGATGAATTTTCTGGCAAGGACTATATTAGCTCTTTGAACTTAAGGAAATTATTTTGTATCTCTAAACTTTTGTCATTTATACAACCTAGATGACATGAGAAAATGGTTCATATATAAGTGTTGTAAAGACTTAATAATATGTGATATAAAATTAATATGTATTATCTAACAAATAATATTTATATCTATATAAATAATATTCATATTATTATTATTAAGATCACACAATGAAATTGTAACCTGAGATTTCTTACTTCACAATGTAACCCACATTCCCCTAACACATTCTGCTTTAAGGTTCCTCAAGGGCTCTGTGTAATTTAGCTATATTTTCAGAAACATAAATCATCTCTGTCAGGCCTAGCATGTCTAGGCAAACATACCATTATGGTGATATTAAATTTTAATTTTTTGGAAATAAAATGCATCCAACAAGAATAACAACCTTGTTAGATAAAAATACACTGTTTTTCCAAGTGATGTCAAGAATTGTACTGAGGATATAATCAGCAACTCTTGAATCTCAGAAAGAAACTCTACCAGCCACTAGAATTATTCTTGATAGTTTATTGCTTCAGAAAAAATGAAGATGATCAGTTTTGAAATGTTTATTTATAAGACTTACTAAAACAAAAATAATAGAAATTTAGAGAATTTTTAAACTTGACTAATACCAGCAAAAGCAAATAGTGGTTTATTATTTAAGTCACCAATGGTTATTTTTTTATTTGTTCAAAAATAGCTTTAATATTCACAATAGGAAATTCACTGTGATACAAACGGATGTATAAGGCAAGCAGAAACACATTTGTTTAATTTGAAAATGCATTTGCTTTTATTTTACATTATATTTCAGCTCATTAATTTAATAGGTTTTCTCTCCTGCAACCAAAATCCTTATTAACATGCTCATAAAAGCAATAAGAAACAAGCTACACAAAATTGTTTTAGGTCATTCAGTTAACATTTAAAATTTCCACCAGATGGCGATCTATCCTCTAAAATACTAGAGAGAATTAGCTACAAAGAAAATTAAATGCTTAAAAGAATGTCTGAAAAGTCAAAATAAAAATTATTTCATATCTTAAAATATTCAAAATAACATTATAAATTTAATTAAAGTTTAATTATTAAACAAGTATCAATATTTAGTTATTACAGTTTTAATTTTTAATGTAGAGGGTAAGAAATCTGTTTTGAAGGCAAGTTAATAGAGACCTTTTATCATTATCAAAACTAAATAACAAATTTTATTAATATTTTTTCTTGAATGATGTACATATTTCAAAATATGTCATGCATATATAGATTGTGGCAAGTCATTGATTATGTGAGTGTACAGATATTAAGTAAACAATACCTCTAACATAACATTATAAAATAACTATATTCCAATAATAATTAATTTAAAAGAAAAAACAATATCTAGTTGCTAAAAACTCACACTCTACTAGGGAAAAAAATGAAAGCATAAAATATTTGTAATATAATTTGGTAAGACATTGCAAATATGTCTTATAAGTTCAGTGAGAGGAATTATTATATTTCAAAGTTTTTTGGAGAAAAGAGATTTTCATACAGGAGATAACAGTTTACTTAGGTCTTAAAGAAGGTAAAATCAGTATTTCCATATAGGAAAGGGGGAATGTGATTCAAACAAGGAAAATCAAGGCATAGAAAATAAAAAATATGAGGAAAATTCTGCGTTGTTTGGAAAATATAGTAATTTTGGAAATGGCTAAGGACTAAATGAGAAGAGATTTAAAAATGAAGAAGCACGGCAAAGAATGATTCTGAAAGGTTTGAAAAGTTTAATGTATAATCTACAGTAAATGAAAATCATTTAATATATTGAATATATAAAGGAAAATTGGGAAGTTGGAAATGCAGAGGCAAATCCTGTAGCTTAGGAAAGAGCAGAGGAAATCCTAATTCAAATCATCAGAGGAGGAAATTAAAACAAAGACAAATGCAGTCATATAAAATATATAAGGAAATGTGCACCTTATTGGCAACTTATCAAACTCCTATTGTCATTAATGTGCAATAAATATTTGTCATGTGCCAAAAATTTACAAGATGGTTGTTTATCCATTTCACCTATATAATATTAACAATAGCCATATAGCTTTGGTGAGGGAGAAAAAGGAAGTATTTTTGAAATTTTTCATTTGAGAGTTGGGATCAGTATTGCTTAATTTAGATTAAAGAAAATGCCTAGGTAAGAAGTAAACATGGATGAAGGTGAATGTCTTTCAAAAACAAAGGAAAGGAATAAAAAGGAATGAGGACATAGAGAGACTTACTGAAGATTTCTATCCTCTCCAACAAAAATGAAATAGGCAGTGGGAAGCAATTTAGTTACAAACATGTGCATATATACTTCACTCATTTAGAAAAAAAAAAAAAGAGATAAACAATTGATGGCAATTTTAGAGAAAGGTGAACAGAGATTCTGGTTTTGAAATAATGCTGTGAATCTAAAGCACTGAATATATAACATAATTGTTATCAAAGTAGAAATGCAAAACTTAGAAGTTTTTTTTTCTCTCTCAAGAAATTCAGTATTACTGCAGTGGCTTTCTTATGTTTAGAAAATGAGCAATGATAGAGCATACATACTTGAAAATTAGTCAGTTGGTGTGTATTTAGTTGGTGACTTTTGATGATTTATCTAAGCCAAAAAATTTAACATCAAACAGCAACCACAAGGAGTACATCAAATATCTAAACATAAATGCAGGAGCTTTATAGATTATCAATTATTTTTCATTTTTAACTAAGATTCTACTTTTGTTCAAGATAATGACTATTAACCATTAATTTATATCTATGCTGCCCAATACTGTAGCCACCAGCAACATGTGACTAAATAAGTTTAAATTTACCTTGCTGGTGATGGTGTTTAGTCGCCCAGCCGTGTCCAACTCTTTGAGACTCCATGGACTGCAGTATGCCAGGCTTCCCTGTCCCTCACCATTTCCTGAAGTTTCCCCAAATTGATGTTAATCATTGCGCCAGTGATGCCATCCAGCCATCTCATCCTCTGATACCCTCTTCTCCTTCTGCCCTTGATCTTTCCCAGCATCAGATACTTTTCCAATGAGTCATCTGTTCACACAAAATATGGAGCTTCAGGTTTAGCATCAGTCCTTCCAGTGAATATTCAGTGTTGATCTCCCTTAAGATTGACTGGCTTGATCTCCTTGCTGTCCAAGGGACTCTCAAAAGTCTTCTACAGCACCACAGTTCGAAGGTATCAACTCTTCAGTATTCTGCCTTCTTTATGGTCCAGCTTCACAACCATACCTGACAACTGGGAAGACCATAGCCTTGACTATACTCAGATCTGTGAAGGCAGAGAAATGTCTCTATTTTTCAGCACCTTAAGTTTGTCGTCACTTTCCTGCTGAGAAGCAATTGTCTTCTGATTTCATGGTTGCAGTACCTGTCTGCAGTGATTTTGGAGCCTAAGAAGAGGAAATCTGTCATTGCTTTCACTATTTCCCCTTCTATTTGCCATGCAACAATGCGGCCAATTGCCATTAGTTTTTTCAATATTTAGTTTTAAGTCAGATCTTTCATTCTCCTCCTTCACCTTCATCAAGAAAAAGTTCCTCTTCACTTTCTGCCATTAGAGTGGCTTCATTCGCATATCTGAGGTTGCTGATGTTTCTCCTACGAATCTTGATTCCAGCTTGTAACTCATCCAGCCTGGCATTTCTCATGATGTGGTCAGCATATAGGTTAAACAAACAGGGTGAGAGCAGACAGCCCTGTAGTACTCCTTTCTTAAACTTGAATCAATCAGTAGTTCCAAACAGGGTTCTAACTGTTGCTTCTTGACCTGCATACAAGTTTCTCAGGAGACAGATAAAATGGTCTGGCATTCCCATCTCTCTAAGAGCTTTCCACAGTTTGTCATGATCTACACAAACAAAGGCTTTAATGTAGTCAATGAAACTGAGATAGATGTTTTTCTGAAATTCCCTTGCTTTTTCTATAATCCAGAAAATACTTGAAATTTGATCTCTAGTTCCTCTTACATTTCTAAACCCAGCTTGGACATCTGGAAGTTCTTGGTTTGTGTAATGCTGAAGCTTAGCATGCAATATTTTAAACATGACCTTATTAGTGTGGGAGATGAGTGTGGTTGTCCAATGGCTAGCACATTCTTTGGTACTACCCTTCTTGGGAACTGGGATGAAGATTGAACTTTTCCAGTCCTGTGGCCACTGCTGGGTCTTCCAGATTTGTTGACACAATGAATGCAAAACCTTGATGGCATCCCCCTTTAGGGATTTGAATAGTTTTGCTGGAATTTCATTGCATCCACTAGCTTTATTAACATCAGTGCCCAGTTGATTTCACACTCCAGAATGTCTGGCTCTGGGTGACTAACCACACCATTGTAGTAATNAATTTACAAGATGGTTGTTTATCCATTTCACCTATATAATATTAACAATAGCCATATAGCTTTGGTGAGGGAGAAAAAGGAAGTATTTTTGAAATTTTTCATTTGAGAGTTGGGATCAGTATTGCTTAATTTAGATTAAAGAAAATGCCTAGGTAAGAAGTAAACATGGATGAAGGTGAATGTCTTTCAAAAACAAAGGAAAGGAATAAAAAGGAATGAGGACATAGAGAGACTTACTGAAGATTTCTATCCTCTCCAACAAAAATGAAATAGGCAGTGGGAAGCAATTTAGTTACAAACATGTGCATATATACTTCACTCATTTAGAAAAAAAAAAAAAGAGATAAACAATTGATGGCAATTTTAGAGAAAGGTGAACAGAGATTCTGGTTTTGAAATAATGCTGTGAATCTAAAGCACGGAATATATAACATAATTGTTATCAAAGTAGAAATGCAAAACTTAGAAGTTTTTTTTTCTCTCTCAAGAAATTCAGTATTACTGCAGTGGCTTTCTTATGTTTAGAAAATGAGCAATGATAGAGCATACATACTTGAAAATTAGTCAGTTGGTGTGTATTTAGTTGGTGACTTTTGATGATTTATCTAAGCCAAAAAATTTAACAACAAACAGCAACCACAAGGAGTACATCAAATATCTAAACATAAATGCAGGAGCTTTATAGATTATCAATTATTTTTCATTTTTAACTAAGATTCTACTTTTGTTCAAGATAATGACTATTAACCATTAATTTATATCTATGCTGCCCAATACTGTAGCCACCAGCCACATGTGACTAAATAAGTTTAAATTTACCTTGCCGGTGATGGTGTTTAGTCGCCCAGCCGTGTCCAACTCTTTGAGACTCCATGGACTGCAGTATGCCAGGCTTCCCTGTCCCTCACCATTTCCTGAAGTTTCCCCAAATTGATGTTCATCATTGCGCCAGTGATGCCATCCAGCCATCTCATCCTCTGATACCCTCTTCTCCTTCTGCCCTTGATCTTTCCCAGCATCAGATACTTTTCCAATGAGTCATCTGTTCACACAAAATATGGAGCTTCAGGTTTAGCATCAGTCCTTCCAGTGAATATTCAGTGTTGATCTCCCTTAAGATTGACTGGCTTGATCTCCTTGCTGTCCAAGGGACTCTCAAAAGTCTTCTACAGCACCACAGTTCGAAGGTATCAACTCTTCAGTATTCTGCCTTCTTTATGGTCCAGCTTCACAACCATACCTGACAACTGGGAAGACCATAGCCTTGACTATACTCAGATCTGTGAAGGCAGAGAAATGTCTCTATTTTTCAGCACCTTAAGTTTGTCATCACTTTCCTGCTGAGAAGCAATTGTCTTCTGATTTCATGGTTGCAGTACCTGTCTGCAGTGATTTTGGAGCCTAAGAAGAGGAAATCTGTCATTGCTTTCACTATTTCCCCTTCTATTTGCCATGCAACAATGCGGCCAATTGCCATTAGTTTTTTCAATATTTAGTTTTAAGTCAGATCTTTCATTCTCCTCCTTCACCTTCATCAAGAAAAAGTTCCTCTTCACTTTCTGCCATTAGAGTGGCTTCATTCGCATATCTGAGGTTGCTGATGTTTCTCCTACGAATCTTGATTCCAGCTTGTAACTCATCCAGCCTGGCATTTCTCATGATGTGGTCAGCATATAGGTTAAACAAACAGGGTGAGAGCAGACAGCCCTGTAGTACTCCTTTCTTAAACTTGAATCAATCAGTAGTTCCAAACAGGGTTCTAACTGTTGCTTCTTGACCTGCATACAAGTTTCTCAGGAGACAGATAAAATGGTCCGGCATTCCCATCTCTCTAAGAGCTTTCCACAGTTTGTCATGATCTACACAAACAAAGGCTTTAATGTAGTCAATGAAACTGAGATAGATGTTTTTCTGAAATTCCCTTGCTTTTTCTATAATCCAGAAAATACTTGAAATTTGATCTCTAGTTCCTCTTACATTTCTAAACCCAGCTTGGACATCTGGAAGTTCTTGGTTTGTGTAATGCTGAAGCTTAGCATGCAATATTTTAAACATGACCTTATTAGTGTGGGAGATGAGTGTGGTTGTCCAATGGCTAGCACATTCTTTGGTACTACCCTTCTTGGGAACTGGGATGAAGATTGAACTTTTCCAGTCCTGTGGCCACTGCTGGGTCTTCCAGATTTGTTGACACAATGAATGCAAAACCTTGATGGCATCCCCCTTTAGGGATTTGAATAGTTTTGCTGGAATTTCATTGCATCCACTAGCTTTATTAACATCAGTGCCCAGTTGATTTCACACTCCAGAATGTCTGGCTCTGGGTGACTAACCACACCATTGTAGTAATTTGGTTCATTAAGATCTCTTTTATACAGTTTTTCTGAATATTCTTTCCATCTCTCCTTTATCTCTTCAGCATTAAATTTACCTTAGTTAAAGGTAAATACAATTTAATATTTAATAACTCAGTTGTTATAGCCTCATTTCAAGCACTCAAGTAGCCACATGTGGCTAGTGAGTACCATATTGCCTATTGGAGAAATATAGTATTTCCAATGACCAAGGCAGCCTTAATGTTCCCTTCAGTTTGACTAAACTTTAGGCTGATTCCAGATTCTAAATCCTGAACTCCCTTTCCTTAGAGCTTTTTTAATTTTTTGAGTACTTGTAATTGCCCCTTTGAGATGTAAATCAACTTAAAAGTCTGTTGTCTGGTTTTACAACACAAGAATATGTTTCTCAAGGATTTAATCATCCCTTTGAAATGTAAACATCAAATTGTTTCCCAGTGATTGAGGGTTAGTATCTCCCAGTGTTTGTTGGCTCAAACAATAAAGAACTCACCTGTTATGCAGGAGACCCTAGCTTCAAATGATCCCCTGGAGAAGAAAGGGAATGGCAACCCCCTGCAATATTCTTCCCTGGAGAATCCCATGGACAGAGGAGCCTGGTGGGCTACAGTTTATATGGTCGCAAAGAATCAGACAGGACTGAGTGGTTAAGAATGCAGTAGCAGGAGTAACTTCAGTGGGCACCTCACTCCTGTAATAAAGATATAAGGAAGCTTATTTTTCCTTTTCTTAAAACCAATTAGAAAACGTACAGGACCTATAATCTTCCCTACCTCTTCCCCCAGCCTTAAAATCATCGTGCTGTGTATATCAGTGAAGTTGAGTACACACTGAGTTCTAGTCTCTCTCCTCTTGAAAAAAAAAAAAAAATCTTCCATGCCTGTTTAATATTATCTGGTGAAAATTTTTGCCCTGGCATCATTGAAGTAAGAAGTTGCATTACAGACTGGGGATCTCTGTTAAAGAAGAGTAAAGGAAAACTATTCTGTTAAAAATTGGCTCATGTTAGAACCCAGTCTTGCCTGAACTTTTAAGAAAACATTTGCCTCTTCTTCCTGTGTGCTTTTATGTTTTCTATGAAGGAAAACTCATATCTAGAGAAGAAAAAATAAATTACCTCAAAATTACAAGGTATCTTGACATAGTGACTTAAGAATAGCAGAGCTATTGTTATTTACACCATCATTTTACACTTTAGTCTTCAAAATGCTATAATTTAGACTATAAAACAAAAATAACACAACTCACTTCTCAGGCTTTAGAAACAACCATTAAATCTTTCACCTGAGGTATCAGCTTGATGACTCCAAACTTGCTATGTTAAAACTGTAATTGATGAGTGAAGTCAGAGTAGTTTTCTCTCCTTCTGTTTCTGTAGAATAAGTCAAATAGAAGTAAATATTTGAGTCAGTTAAGGTAAAATTAAATTTATTTTATTTTGGTTTGGTTTCTTGAAATAAATGTAAAAATAAAAAAACAAAATTGTATGTAAATTTGTATATGTGCATGTAATGTGTGTATATGTAAGCACACATCTGTTGGTACATAGTTATATAATTTATGATAGAGCAAATCATTTTTATAGAGAAGAAGCCATTTTTACAGTAAAAGTTGTTGAAAGAGGTTGCTGTAATTGTGAGTACAAGTGGCATAAAAAGCTTTGAGAAAAATTCATCCTATCTTTTTCTTTTTAATCAACTTATTTACTTCATCCTGTTTTCTGAAGTGTAAAACCCAAATAGTAGAAGCAGACGTTAATGGCCATCCAGAGGGAAGCTGACCTATTAAGCATTTGGTGTACCTGAGGCATCAATCAATGTGATTTACAGAGAAAACAGTGCTCATCCATTGGTGTAGCAAGCAGTTAAGTGGGGAAGCGGGGAGGGGGGGAAGACACCCAGCTGATAAAGTGGGGAATGTATTTTTAAAATTCTGCTGAGAAAAGTCATTCTTACAACTTGTATATCTAAATTGGTTAAATATATTAATAATATCCTAGGTCATTTGATATTATAATACCTTACACAGACACACTATGGCATCATTATAAGAATCATTCTTCCAGTAAGAATTAGTCCATTTATGAGAACATAATATTGATTTACTTTTCCTAGTGCATCATGAGGCGTATTAAAAACTAGACCGTTATCTGTAAGTAGGTGGTATACTGAAAATAATTAGAGGAAATTAAATTATAGATATTAATATAGGACAAATATACACATGTATCAAATGTTAACACATCACTTACATCAACATTAGGTTGTAGTGTAAGCATCTGAATACATGATGATTCTGATTAAAATCATAGCTTGGTTTTGGACATTTAATAATCATTCAGTTCAGTTCAGTTGAGTCGCTCAGTCATGTCTGAATCTTTGCAACCCCATCAATCGCAGTACGCCAGGCCTCCCTGTCCATCACCAACTCCCGGAGTTCACTCAAACTCATGTCCATCGAGTAAGTGATGCCATCCCACCATCTCATCCTCTGTCATCCCCTTCTCCTCTTGCCTTCAATCCCTCCTAGCACCAGAGTCTTTTCAAATGAGTTAACTCTTAGCATGAGGTGGCCTAAGTATTGGAGTTTCAGCTTTAACACCAGTCTTTCCAATGAGCAACTGGGACTGATCTCTTTTAGAATGGACTGGTTGGATCTCCTTGCAGTCCAAGGGACTCTCAAGAGTCTTCNAAAAAATAAAGTCTGACACTGTTTCCACTGTTTCCCCATCACTATTTCCATGAATTGATGGGACCGGATGCCATGATCTTCGTTTTCTGAATGTTGAGCTTTAAGCCAACTTTTTCGCTTTCCTCTTTCACTTTCATCAAGAGGCTCTTTAGTTCTTCGTCACTTTCTGCCATAAGGGTGGTGTCATCTGCATATCTGAGGTTATAGGGGGCTTTAATGTCCATCATTCCAAATCATTGTTGTGACGAGACAAAGAGCTGAGGAACATACACTCGCGTGACAAAACTTTTTGACAAACCCAGTAAAATACTATTCAGAAATAAAAAGCAATGAACTACTAATACATTCTACAAACATAGATAAACCTAAATAACATCATGCTAAGTGAAAAAACCCAGACACAAAGAAACTACATGCTGTATGATTCCATCTATGTAAAGTGTCCAGAAAAGGCTAGAGAGACAGAAAGTAGGTCAGTGGCTGTGTGGGGCTGGGGTAGGAAAGATGTTGATCACAAATAGACATGAGGGATCTTTTTAGGGTGACTGAGGTGATCTAAAATTGGATTTTGGTGATAGTTGCACTACTAATACATTTACTAAAACTAACTTAATTGTATATTTGAAGTGCATGAAATTTATAGTCTGTATAGCAGTTTTAAAATCCTGAATGTATGGGGGGATATAAAATATCATGTTTGGTTTGAGATTTGGAAAAGGTTTTGCCAGAATGGAAGAAGAGCAAATTTCCGTAACCCTGCCATAGTTTTGTTTTTGCCATAGTTGTTTTAAGACTCTGATAACAAAGTAATGCCTAGAGTCTGACCTAAGTATACAGGAGAAGAGGTGGTTGCCTCCTGGGATAGGGACTAGAGGAACTTTTCTCATCTTCCCATACTGAAACTCTTTAACTTCCCTTTCCCCTACCCCTGGCAACCACCACTGTTTTTTTCCTTTGAAAACCTTGTAGACTTTTAAAATTCATCACCTACATTATTTAGAGGAAAATTAGAAGCGAGACACACATTTTCAAGTGTGGGAACCATGTTTTTCCTCAAATATATTGTTTTTAGCCTAGAGCAAAAGTAAACTAAGTAGTTCCTGCTGGGATATGTGACATAAAATATTAATTAAGCTAGAGAATTATCTGACAAGAGTAAGGCAATGGGACTCTTTCTGGTATAAAACTCCTTCACAGGTATAGAAACTCCTTCATGCGACAATTTTAATATACCAGTTTCTGCATCAGGGGTGTGCATAAACTTGGTAGTTTCAGTAGAGACAGATGCAGCATCTTTCTTTTGCCTGTAGATATCCAGTTGTCCCAACATTACTTGGGACAATAGTACTGGAAGATTTTTCTTCCTACAATGAATTGTCTTGGCATCCTTGTCAAAAACCAATTGACTACAATTGTAAGGGTTTACTTCTGTATTCTCAATTGTATTCTGCTGATCTACAACTATGCTTATGCTTCTGGATATCTTAATTACTGTAAGCTTTGTAGTAAATCTTGAAAGCAGAAGTATAAATCCTCCAACTTCATTCTTTTTCAGTTTTTTGGGGGGAGGGGGTGGTGCTTCTCTAGGTCCCTTGCATTTCTATATAAGTTTTAGGATCCATTTATCAAATTTTGCAATGAAGACAGTAGAGATTTTGACAGGGACTGCTTTAAATATGTTTATCACTAATTCTTCTGATCCATGAACATGAGGGTACCTTTCCAATTATTTAGATCTTTAATTTCTTTCAACACTGTTTTGTAGTTCCCATGGTTTTAAGGTTATTTCTTTCATTAAATTTATTCCTAAATGTTTAATTCTCTTGCCTATTGTAAAATAGATACCTTAGAATTTTATATATACCAGATCATAGCACCTGCAAGTTTTACTTCTTTCTTTCCAATGTAGATACCTTTTATTTTTCTTGCTAAACTGCCCAGGATAGAACCTTGAATACAATGCTGAATAGAAGTGAAGAGAGCAGACTTCCTGGTCTTGTTCTTGACCCTAGGAAGAAAGCTTTCATTCTTTCACCATTAATTATGATGTTAGCTGTGGGTTTTTCCATAAATGTTCTTTATTAGGTTTAGGTGGGTCCTTTCTAATTCCAGTTGTTGTTTTTTTTAATCATAGCAGGATGTTGGACTTTTCCACATGCTTTTCATCCATGTACTGAGATGATAATGTGGATTTTATTTTATTGATATGGTGTATTATATTGATTGATTTCAGATGTTAAAAGACCAGGTATTCCTGGGATAAATACCATTTGGTCGTGGTATGTAACCCTTTTTGTACGTTACTATATTCAGTCTGCTAGTATTCTGTTGAGAATTTTTGTGTTTATATTCATAAGGAATAATGATCTATGATTTTTTCTTGTGATATCTTTCATTTTGATATTAAGGTAATATTGGCTTCATAGAACGAATAATGCTATGTTCCCTCCTCTTCTATTTTTGTGGTAGAGTTTGTATTCAGTTCAGTTCAGTTGCTCAGTCGTGTCCAACTCTTTGCGACCCCATGAATTGCAGCACACCCCTGTCCATCACCAACTCCTGGAGTTCACTCAGACTCACGTCCATCGAGTCAGTGATGCCATCCAGCCATCTCAACCTCTGTCATCCCCTTCTCCTCCTGCCCCCAATCCCATCCCTCCCAGCATCAGAGTCTTTTCCAATGAGTCAACTCTTCCCATGAGGTGGCCAAAGTACTGGAGTTTCAGCTTTAGCATCATTCCTTCCAAAGAACTCCCAGGGCTGATCTCCTTGCAGTCCAAGGGACTCTCAAGAGTCTTCTCCAACACCACAGTTCAAAACCATCAATTCTTCAGCGCTCAGCCTTTTTCACAGTGCAACTCTCACATCCATACATGACCACAGGAAAAACCATAGCCTTGACTAGACGGACCTTAGTCGGCAAAGTAATGTCTCNCAGTTCAAAAGCATCAATTCTTCGGCGCTCAGCCTTCTTCACAGTCCAACTCTCACATCCAGACATGACTACTGGAAAAACCATAGCCTCATGCACCCTCAAATCATGAAAAATGCGCTTTATTCTTTCAGCTCCACATTTATGGGGGGAAAATCAGCAATGGTGACTTGCTTAGTCTCCCTCTTGGTGGACACTGGAAGCTCTAACACGATCTTGTTAGTTTCCTGTCATCGATTGCTTGGGTCTAGTATTCACACTCTGATCATTTTCTTCTGTCTTCACTCATTCCCTTGACAGTCTCATCTAACCATGACTTGAAATGACAGTGTAAGGTAACAACTTTGAAATTTATATATGCAGGCTTGAACTCTCTCTTAATGTTTAATCATAGGTTGAAATGCCTAAGTGACACATACTTTGTCGTCTCATAAACGTTTCAAATTGATCATGTTAAAAACTGGAGGGTTTGTCTTCTCTGGTGGCTCAGTGGTAAAGAATCCACCTGCCAATACAGGAGACGGGTTCAATCCCTGATCTGGGAAGATCCCACATGCTGAGGAGCAACTAAGTCCATCAGCCACAACTACCGAGCCTGTGCTCTAGAGCTGGGAGCTGCAACTCTTGCATCCACATGCTGCAACGAAGCCCGTGTGCTCTCGAGCCTGTGCTCCACAATAAGAGAAGCCACAGTAACGAGACGCTCGCTTACCACAGAGAGTAGCCCCCACTCGCCACAGCAGGAGAAGAACCCCGCACAGCAGCAAAGACCCAGGGCAGCCAAAAAACCCAAACATGGAGTCTTCATTTTCCCTCCAGGTCTCTTCAACATGTGGCTTTCAGGAGATGGACAATCCATTCTTCAGGTGATCTAGGTCAGCTATATGTGAAGGAGACTCAGGGTAGAGGACNACCACAGGAAAAACCATAGCCTTGACAAGACGGACCTTTGTTGGCAAAGTAATGTCTCTGTTTTTGAATATACTATCTAGGTTGGTCATAACTTTTCTTCCAAGGACTAAGCGTCTTTTAATTTCATGGCTGCATTCACCATCTGCAGTGATCTTGGAGCCCAAAAAGATAAAGTCTGACACTGTTCCCACTGTTTCCCCATCTATTTCCCATGAAGTGATGGGACCGAATGCCACGATCTTCGTTTTCTGAATGTTGAGCTTTAAGCCAACTTTTTCACTCTCCTCTTTCACTTTCATCAAGAGGCTTTTTAGTTCCTCTTCACTTTCTGCCATAAGGGTGGTGTCATCTGCATATCTGAGATTATTGATTAATGGCTATTAATTCTTTAAATATTTGGCAGAACTCATCAGTGAAGCCATCTGGGCCCAGGCAGACTCTACCTTACTGCTATTACTGATGAATCTGTTCATCTTAAAACCTCTCATGAGACTCTGGGCCAGTTATCAATGTATTGCCACTCAGCTCTAAACTCACCCTTCACTGCCTGCTCTGAGAAAATGGATCTAGGCCTTTAAAACATTTTTCCTTTGCTATCTATCATGAAGACAAGCTTTATAGGCAGAATGCCCTGCAGAAGCACTGCAGAAGGAATGAGATTTGATTGGTAGTTCCACTGTGCTCTCTGGCGTATTCCTGCAGTACTACAGCTTCTCCAGCATCAGCTCCTGTTTTGTTTGGTGGGTGGAATCACCCAGCAGTCAGCAGTTTCCCCTATCATGCTATTAGGCAGTTTTATAACAGATGCTTCCAAGAGACACTTCCCCAGGAATAGCTTTCCCTCGCATCCTAGAAATGCCAGCAAGTACTGAACGGCTGGTTTCCAGCAAGTTCCACTGGCACAGATTTATTTATTTATTGGCTGTGGTGGGTCTTCACTGCTGCATGTGAGCTTTCTCTAGTTGTGGAGAGTTCAGGCTTCTCGTTGTGGAGCATGGGCTCCACATGGCATGTGGGCTTTGTAGTTGCAGCTCATGGGGCTCTAGAGCACTGGCTCAGCAGTTGTGGTGCATGGGCTTAGTTGCTCCGCAGCATGTGGGACCTTCCAGGACCAGGGATTTAACTAGGTGTCCCTTGCATTGCAAGGCAGATTCTTAATCACTGGACCACCAGGGAAGTCTGGCACAGATTTCTAATGACTTCCTGCCATTTAACAAGCCATAACAATGTCCTCTAAAACAAGGTCTCAATCAGGCCAGGCCAGTGGAGAGATACTTTTGCTTAGGTGAGCTAAGTACTAGGAGTAATGGCTGTTCCTTATATCTGCTATTCTTAAACCCTTTAAAGCTCTCTTTCGTTTTCACAAGCCATAATCATTTGTGATTAAAAACGTTTATACCAGATTCTCACTTGTGTAGTGATAATTGTGAGCATTTCCTTTAAATTCTTTACTTGAATAAAAATATTAACACTTCCATGGATTCTTTTCCTATTAATTTTTGTATATAAATTAGCATGCAGCTCATTTATGATTTTTAGAAACCTGTGAACTAAAAAAATTTCAAGATTCATTCAAATTCTACTTCTTTATGGACATCTATTCTGACTCCCACCTTCCTCCCACATAGAGGTAATCATTTCATCTTTTGTACTCTAGGGCTGACACCCAAATCAGGTTGTTATAGACAAGGTACACTTGGTATTTCCATGTGGGGACAGTCTTCTCCCCCAGGGCAGGGACCATGATTCAGCTGGCTTCCGGGGTCACTGTGCAGCTCAATTCCTGGTCCAGAGCACAAGCTCAACTAGTCTTGACTGAGAGTGACAAAAACGCCCAACTTCACCAGTCAACAAAGAAAAGCAACCATGAGATAGCACATTTCCAGCTTCTCAAGTAGCAAAGATTTCTAAACAGGAAGTTCTGGGAAAGAGTTTAGAAGGCCACGGTCTGGACCAACCTTTCCGAAGGGCAATTCGGTTATTTTCTTGAGGGCAACTTTAAGAAATGCGGCGGTATGTCCCAAAGGCAGTCGAGGGTGGTACCACTCCTGCTGCACAGGATCCAGGCCTGCAAGTCCCCCAAACAAGTATCCGGCCTAATTCACCCTGGTGGATACACCTGGAAGACCCCACGAACCAAATGGAAAGCTACGTGCTGAAAGGCGCGCCGTCGACCGCACGCCCCCTGCCTCCTCTTCATTCCCCAATGGCAGCGGCCACTTTCATACCCAAAAAAAGCTGCATGCGCCAGTCTAAAAGTGAACGTCTCAACGAGCACCCACAACACCCGCGTTCCCTGAGACCGGGTCCGCGGCTCTGAGCCGGGCTCCGCACACTTCGTTGCGGTCTCGGCTTCCACCCTCTCAGGCTGGTGGACCTAAGCACCCCTGGGCCTGCCCACCGCGCCGGCCACGTTCACGGCCACGTGCGCTAACTCACCGCCAGCTGCACGACGCTAAGACAGCAGAGCACCGACATTGCGGCACGCGACACATGGTCCAGGATGCCTCTAGCGTGCTCGGCCCTCTGGGTGTGTCACGCAGGGCACCGCCCTCCAGGCGCCTTCGACCCACCCTCCAAGCCTGAACTTCCGATCTCAGATGACTTCTTTTCCAGACCTGTGCTTGCCACTGTGGACTTGGCAATGTACTAGACCAACAACCACGTGCGGACACACCTGCCCGAAGTGCCCTTGGTAGACCTCCTCAGCCAGATTTGGGCCACGTTTCTGACAGAGGCTCCTCTATTGACGTGAGGGTGCATGAGAGACAATCCAGGGATCATTTCCTGACCTCTCTGTCTGGCCGGGACCTGAGGTCATTGAGTACCATACAGCATGGCCTTGGGCCAGCTGTGATAGAGGTAGTCTTGGTCACTGAATATCTGCTCTATGCAGGCCCCCTGGAACTGGGTTGGAGTGGGGAGGAGAGAAAAACTTATCTACACCATCCCTTCTGCAAAGGTAACCAAACAAGAACAGCTCTTGCAATAATCTGTCGCAAAACCAAAGTTACATTTCATTTGGCCTCTATTATCGTATTTGGGGCTTCCCTTGTGGCTCAGCCTTGGAGATGAACAGAGATCATTCTGTCATTTTTGAGATTGCATCCAAGTACTGCATTTTGGACTCTTTTGTTGACCATGATGGCTACTCCATTTCTTCTGAGGAATTCCTGCCCTCAGTAGTAGATATAATGGTCATCTGATTTAAATTCACCCATTCCAGTCCATTTTAGTTCGCTGATTCCTAGAATGTCGACGTTCACTCTTGCCATCTCTTGTTTGACCACTTCCAATTTGCCTTGATTCATGGACCTGACACTCCAGGTTCCTATGCAATATTGCTCTTTACAGCATCGGATCTTGCTTCTATCACCAGTCACATCCAGAACTGGGTATTGTTTTTGCTGTGGCTCCATCCCTTCATTCTTTCTAGAGTTATTTCTCTACTGATCCCCAGTAGCATATTGGGCACCTACTGACCTGGGGAGTTCCTATTCAGTATCCTATCATTTTGCCTTTTCATACGTTTCATGGGGATCCCAAGGCAAGAATACTGAAGTAGTTTATCATTCCCTTCTCCAATGGACCACATTCTGTCAGACCTCTCCACCATGACNCACACACACACACACACACACACACACACAACCTTTCTCAAAGTTAGTATTCATTTTTCTTTTTCTTTAGAAGAAGCTGAGTTCTCAGGTCTCTTGTTAGGGATGAGGAATCCTGTGCCATAGTTATCAACAGTATTTAAAGATGTAGGTTTTATCCTGCTAATGGTCATTGAGAAAACAAAAAGAAAAAAAAGAAATGAAACCCACCATATTCCTATTCCCTTTTATTTGGTTTTCTCCCTCACAAATTAATTTCCTACTTTCAGTTTAAACTATGAATTTCCTGCTCTCGTCACTGAAAGTATCTAAAGTCTTTTGAGTTGGTTTGACCTAATAAAATTAGACACATTCTACAAATTTTCTTCTGGTTGACCCAGAAATCTTCAGTTTTGGTTTCCTTAATATTTGTTCAAGTGTTCTGTTGTATAAAGTCTTTGCCTGAGTTGGAGTCATGATTCTGGGCCAACTAAATGTTTATTTATTAGAGACTAGGAGAAATTCCTCAGTAAATAAATTAAGAAATAAAAAGTATGGAAGTTAAACTGAGCTTTACCCTAGGTTTTATGTCAAAGTGGGATGGGAATGGGTGCAAGAAAACATTTCTGAGATTCTGATAGCATTATAAAAATTCCCATAGACAAATGATTAGTGAGATATATATTAAAAATCCTCAGTTAAAATTAGTGGGTGACATAGAAATGTATTTTGCCTTATTATTGCTCTCATAATATTTAACTAAACATACTGTTAATATATCAGGCATTCCCTGATGGCTCAGCAGGCCAAAGCAGGAGATGTGGGTTCAGTCTCTGAGTCAGGAAGATCCTCTACAGGAGGAAATGGCGACCCCATCCGTTTACCAAGTATTCTTGCTTGGAAATCATATGGACAGAGAAGTCTGGCAGGTTACAGTCCACAGAGTCACAAAGAGTCAGACAGGACTTAACAACTAAAGAGCAAACAACAGCAACATTGTCATAAGTGGTAGTGGTTTGCGACCTATCAGAGCTTGTCCATACTATTAGAGAAAGATGCTTCTTGGGAACTCTGGCTTAAGTTAGACTCAGAGGCTCTTGCAGTAAACTTATTTATGGCCACATATGTGCTATTAATATGTGACCAAAGCCCTCCTGACTATCAGTGATTGATCCAGAAGTAAACACTTGAATGAAACTGAGCAGTTTCTTTCTCCCTAGTATTTAAAATTTGGCTCAGTGGTATCCTAAAAAAGAAGAGATCCTGGAGCTGACTAATGCTAATTTTAGCTCTCTGAAAATAGTTTTTCAGCTCATACTGCTTAAGCTTCTGTCACCACCATGATCCAGGCTCTGTTTGAATTCTGGTGTTCTGACCCTTCCATTTTGGAGAAAGAAATGGCAACCCACTCCAGTATTTTTGCCTGGAGAATCCCAGGGATGGCAGAGCCTGGTGGACTGCCGTCTATTGGGTTGTACAGAGTTGGACACAACTGAAGCAACTTAGCAGCAGCAGCAGCAGACCCTTCAATTGGTTTCTGTTTTCCCAAGTTTTGATTTCTGTTGTTTATTTAAACCAATGTATACCATCTAAAATGAATATGATTCTTTTTCTACATAATTGTGGCCTAAAAGAAGTGTAGTTGAGAAAGAAGGTAAAAAATGGTAGCCAACATTATGATACATATTTGATTATATGAGAAATAACATTTCACATATTGAAGTGAATAGGAGATAATAGATCTTATGCGCCTAGTAAACTAGAGAACATTTCAAGGCTATTAAATTGTCCACAAATGGATAGGAGCACAAGAGTTTGTACTAAAGGGATGCTGCATTGAATTGTGCTCATATTATGTTTTCAGAACATTATGATCACCAGCTCTTACATCTGAAGTACATTCACATATCTACTCAGCCACATGGGTGAGATCTGGAAGCAGTATTTCCTTAGGTCAGCATGGCGTAGTTTTAAACTAAAGGCTGTGGGTATAGATCACATTTTAAATAGATGGTGCAGAGAGATGAGTGTCATACTCTATGAATTTGTCTTTATCAACTTTGCTTTCAGATGAAAGGATAATTTATCTTGAAAGGAGGAGAAAGATAAATTTACTGAGATAAATATATCCATATGCATTTAAACATAATGAAATTGCAAAACATAATAAACCCCCGTAATTCCTTGAGTCTCATACAACAATGCATATTTACTCTAGGGAGATGGTCCCAGCCTTGTTCTTTATTGTGATTTGATTTAATTTGATTTGGTTTTCTACCTGACAGTATTAGACTTCAAAATCTTAGAGAGGCAGAACCGCTATATCAATTCAGATAAGAATTTAAGAAAAAAAATAAATGAATACAAAAATATTGTAAAAACATGTATGTCATACAATAAGCCAGAGAACAAGGTAATTGAAGTTGAAATCCCTTTGCAGCATGATATGCACTAAAATAATTGAAATGGAATTAACCTGAGTACTAAAGTCGACAGCAGACACAACGAGCCAGGTCTATTTTTGTGTGTGTGAATTCATATATATACAGAAAACCTCTCACCTTCCTGAAGTAAAAATAAAAATTAGGAGATTTAGTAATAATTTTCTCCTATAACAAGTAATAATTTTCTCCTATAACAATTATTTTTCAAAAAACATCCAGAACAGAAGCAGAAAAAAAAAAATGCTAACAACAAAGAGTTGATAGGGAAAGCTTCATGCAAAAATGTTTGAAAGAAGTGTGGTCCTAATTTGAATCAACATCTAATTAGTTCATTTAATTACTCCGTGCCAAGAGTAATTGATTTCAGTCGAAGAAACAGAAGCACTTCTACTATGGGGCAAAAGTAATTTTGACCCTTTAAATTGGAAGCTGGGCAAAGCTTGCATCTAAAGAGTGTGTAACATGAGTGAGGGTTTATCTTCTGTTTGAACTCTTGTTTCAATAGCCTCCCCAAAATTATCATAGCATTAAATACCAATGTCATTTAGACCTCATTAATAAAATACTCATACTATTGAAACAACTTTCTTACCATCTATACAAAAAGGTACCATGAACAGACACAATCAAGAACTTGGATGCTAACACTGTTAGCAGCTTTTGGGTCATAGTTATTCACAGTTATTGTTTTTATGAAACACATGGCATGATGCTTTATTCCAACAGAGGCAAAACTGTTTTGGTACCTCATTGCTTTCTCTTTCAATCTGTGAAAGGGGGAAAAAGTCCTCTGTCTGCATTAGTTCTTACTTTTCTACATCTATCAAATGAATGTCTTCTCCCATGAAGAATTATTTTCCCCTGCCCTTATCCTGTCCTTAAATGCTCACCGTTAGAATGGGGCATGTCATGTACCATGAAACCGTTTCCTGGGGTGATTTTATTCCCAGCTTGTGGGAATAAAGAAGCCGAACCTGGTCTGTGCAGCATTGTAGAAAGTGCAGGGAGCTCCTTTTATTTATTTTTTAAAAATTATTTTCTTTCTGTTTTCTTCAGGGTACGCCCTTCATTGAATGGGTCTCAAGTTAGTGCACAGTTGAGCTCTGGCTGCCTCTGAGCCTCACACTTCTCCCAGGGGAACCAAAATCTTCCTCTATCTCAGGTTGTCGATGACCAAGGGGAGCCATGATGCCTGGCCATTCAACACAAAAGAAACAAAAAGAGTAAAAATATTAAGGCCAATATTTTTTTTAATTATATAATTTACACTAAAGCAATGAAACCTTCCTTACATGTTTGAACTCAGGCAAGGACTGGCCCTTCTAAAGAGAAGCAGAGTGGCTTTTAGGAAAGGCAAGGGGCTTCCTGTGACAATGCAGCTCACAATATTTGGAATGACTATTATAGAAAAGAACAATGTACAATCAAAGTTATTGGCTACCTGGTAGAACTTTGAGGGTGTGCGCTCCTAAGGACTGCTGCCGCATTTGATGTGGACATTTACAGCAGCATCTATGCCAACATAATGCTGTCTGTTGAGACTACCATGCACCCATGCATTGTCTCCAGGATGCAGAAGGAGGTCACCAGCAGGGCTCCCAGCAGGATGAAGATCAAAATTATTGAGCACAAGAACCCCGCTTGATCTTGGCCTCACTGTCAACCTTACTGTAGGTGTGGATCAGCAAGCAGGAACGTGAAGAGCCCTTCCCCTCCAGTGTCCACCACAAATGTTTCTAGGCTAACTGTTAGCCTCATTAAACTCTGTTTTGAGAAAATCTAAGGCACAGAAAAAAAATGAGAGAATTGACATAACTTTTTTTTTTTAATTCTTTATCCTATCCTATCCTATTCTATTTCACTCTCTTCTGTAATATTCTGTTCTACTCTATGGGCTTCCCAGGTGGCAGTAATGGTAAAGGATCTACCTACCAATGTAGGAGACCTGGGTTCAATCCCTGAGTCAGGAAGATCCTCTGAAGTAGGAAATGGCAACGGACTCCAGTATTCTTGCCTGAGAAATCCCAGGGTCAGAGGAGACTGGAGGGCTACAGTTCATGGGATCACAAAAATTTGGACACGACTCAGTGCAAGCACACACACACATTCTATTATATTCCATTCTATTCTAATTTGTGGTGCTTTATTCAGGATTTAAAACTGAGTAAGTTTTAAAAGGAACATGGAGTTCCTTTTAAAATATGGAGAACTGCAGTGAGTATCCACTCCATCTGCAAAGAATAATGCAAGTTGTCTCATGTCTCTGGGTGCTAGTAGTATTAGCTGCTTATATCACAGTGAACATTCTTCAATTAACATAGAAACATATCCAATTTTAATTCATTATCTAATTAAAATATACATAGAATACATTTTTTCCCTAAAATGATCCATTATTGTAAAATATCACAGACTAAACTCCATCTTGTTTTATTGTTTGCTTCTAGAGTAGATTCCATAAGTGTATTTTTCATCGTTTCAATTCACATAGAGCCATGGCTGACTGAGCATGAATTGATCTTTGTCCCAGTGAAATTGTAAGAGGAGAAAAATAGAATAGGAACGTCTTACTTTGCAATGCCACATAGTATTCCCTCCAGGATGCTTTACATTTCATTTTCTATTCTGTGATTCCTAGTGTTGCCTTTAAAAATGTTTCTGCTTGTTACCAGAAAATACAAGTTAGCTGTAAGAAATTGGAATTGACAGAAAACTATCATTAATTCATTTACATGTTTTATATATATAGACATACATATTAATACATATATATATTATTTATTATTAAATTTTATAACTATGACACAATCAAAATTAAATTTAAATATTTACTATGGTATCATGAATATATTCCTATTTCATTAATTATTTTTAAGTGAGAATTTAAGTATTACATAGTACTTCAATATATGGGTGAATCACTTCATGTAACCAATTTCATATTGTAAAAATCACATTGCTTCCATGAATATATTATTATGAATGACTATGATTATTATTATTATTTTGCAATTCCCTTATGTGAGAGCAGAAAAATCAAGTTGCAATATTGTGTGTTTTTGATGACAACTGAAGCACATACAATTTATCTAAGATTCTATATTACCTCCATTCACCTTTGTACTTTCCTTTTTCTGATACTGTATCCAACTCTTCCACATTTAAATCTTTTATGCTATTCTCTCTGAATTTATAATCAGGTGACTTATACCTTCAATCTCTTTTCTGAAGGTCCTCTTTATGTCTTTGCTAATAACTGAAACCTGCCTCTTCCTCAATGAACTTCTCTCCTATAAAACATCATTATGTCAATGCTTTTTCTTTCAAAATCTCTCTTATCGTTGGGTCTGTAGATAGGATGATTTTTCTGCATATTGATTCCAGACTCTTCTCTTTCCTTTCTTTCTAGATGTTCCTTGTTATAGCCCACCAGACTCCTCTGTCCATGGGATTCTTCAGGCATGAATATTGGAATGGGTTGCCATGCCCTTCTCCAGGGGGTCTTCCTGACTCCATGGATTGAGTCCAAGTCCCTTATGTCGTGCATTGGCAGAGGAGTTCTACAGCACTAGTGCCACCTGGGAAGCCCATGGTAATTGTCAACTGATCACCAATCACAGCTGTTCACTCCTTAACTTTAATTTGTTTCACCATCATGGTCTCCAATGCCCCTGACATAACTCTTGGTGATTTCTCATGTAATGTAGATGATATATTCAATATGACCAACCAGTTCCTTTAATTCCTTTCTTCCAATGTATTGTCAAATGTAAAGAGCTTACAATTTTGAATAAGATTTTCTGGTTCAAAATCTACCTCCACCATGATGTAGTTGTGTGTCCTTGGGCAGGTTACTTAGTCTGGTATGTTGTATATTTAATACAATTATTGCATTTAATTAAAATGTTATGCAGTTTTTCCATCCAAACTGCTTAAACCAGTGATCATATTCTATTGTCATTAATAGTATTTTAATCCTTAGCTGGTAAATAATCCACCTGCAATGCAGGAGACCTGGGTTTGATCCTTAGATTGGGAAGATCCCCTAGAGAAGGGAAAGGCTACCTACTCCAGTATTCTGACCTAGCGAATTCCTTAAACTGTATAGTCCATGGGGTTGCAAAGAGTCAGACACAACTGAGAGACTATCACTTTCACTCAACCCTTCATAAACCCAGTTTTGACAATCCCACTCCCCAACTACCACAAACTTTTTTCCCCCACTTGTTGTTATCTACAGCAATGACTGCATTTCTCTTCCTGTGCTCAGTCCTTTCAGTCATGTCAGAATCATTGTGCCCCTATGGTCTGTAACTAACCAGGCTCCTTTCGGAGAAGGCAATGGCACCCCACTCCAGTACTCTTGCCTGGAAAATCCCATGGATGGAGGAGCCTGGTAGACTGCAGTCCATGGGGTCGCTAAGTTGGGCACGACTGAGCGAATTCACATTAACTTTTAACTTTGATGCATTGGAGAAGGAAATGACAACCCACTCCAGTGTTCTTGCCTGGAGAATCCCAGGGATGGGGGAGCCTGGTGGGCTGCCATCTCTGGGATCGCACAGAGTTGGACACGACTGAAGTGACTTAGCAGTAGGCTCCTTTATCCATGAGATTGTCTAGGCAAGAATACTGGAGTGAAGATCCTTTTGGATCTTCAAGAATCAGGAATCCAACCCGAGTCTCCTGTGGCTTCTGCACTGGAGGCAGATTCTTTATGGTTTGAGCCATTTGGAATGCCCCCACAATTCTCTTGCTGTTGTCCTTGTTCAGTTGCTAAGTTATATCCGACTCTTTGCAATCCCATGGACTGCAGCAAGCCAGGCCTCCCTGTCCCTCACTATCTTTCAGAATTTTTCCAAGTACATGCCCATTGAATCGGTGATGCTCTCCAACCATCTCATCCTCTGCTGCTCTCTTCTCCTTTTGCCTCCAATATTTCCCAGCCTCAGGGTATTTTCCAATGAGTTGGCTGAGAGATAAGAAGGCCTTCTTCAATTAACAATGAGAAAAAAAAATAGAGGAAAGCAATAGAATGGGAAAGACTAGAGATCTTTTCTTAGTATACCAATCAAATATATAATGCCTAACTCATTTATGGGACTTCCCTGGTGGCTCAGATGGTAAAGAATCTGCCTGCAATTCAGGAGACCTGGATTCCACCCACATGCTCACGATGGAACTTCTGTCCTTTCTTCTCTGAAATTACTAATTCCTCAGTATTCACATGCCTAGTACACAGTAATTTCATCATTGCAGTGGCTCAAGTAATAAATTTGTGGAATTATTTCTGACTCCTCTTTTTCTCTCTTGCCTCATATTTACCTTTAAAAATATCTGAATTTTGACAACATCCTACACTTGTACCAATAGAATCCTAATTCAAGCACCCCTATCCCCCAGATTATTATAATAGAAATATGATCAGTCACATTGTCCCACAGGGTTTTCTCAGCATTACAGTCAGAGTGATCTATTAAATTCTGAAGTCAGATTCTTTGAATCATTTTTTTTTTCAAGTTTCCTGTCCATTTTTATTTTTTTTACTTTACAATACTGTATTGGTTTTGCCATACATTGACATGAATCCACCACAGGTGTACATGAGTTCCCAACCCTGAACCCCCCTCCCACCTCCCTCCCCGTATCATTTCTCAAAATTTTCTAGTGGCTTAGCATCTCACTCCCTTAATTGTAGTGATAAAAGGCAACCTAAATTCAAACTAACCAACAACACCCTACAAGAAGTAGTCTTGCAACACTTTAACTCTGGTCTCATCTTCTGTTAATATCTTTTGTTTTTTCCAGTCTCTTTGCTTTCTGCAAAGACTTCAGGCATTGCTCAGCTGAAGCTTTTTGCTGTGGCTGTTTACTCTGCTTAGAAACTTGAGTTCTGGATAGTTGCATGGTTTATGTCATCTCTTTTAAGGCTTAGCTCAAATGTAACCCCATATGTGATACCTTCCTAATCTTTCCCAGCACTTCATATTTTTTGCTCAATAGCACCTGACTGATATTAGCAGAAAAAAAAATGTATCTCGCATGTCTATTGTATAGACATAAATATATATTAAGGGCATTTTGTATGTTTTATGCTCTAGGAAGCTTACTTGGCCTATGTGAAACATATACAAGTATGTGTTATTGAACAGGTAATATATAAATATTGAAATATTTCCTTTAAAAGAATAGTCTAATCAATAACTCAAGTCAATGTTATATAGTTAAACATGAAATCTACTCAAATATAATTGTTTCACATATATTGCTTTTTAAAATTTTAATAAATATCCAATAATATCACATGTATTAATTTATTTGTACATGTTCAGTCCAAGCTTTGCCTCAATGGAATTCACAATACATAAATTGAATGTATTAGTTCAAATTCAATCACAAATGTAACTACATACATATAATGCACGTGTTATTTCTGTATCAATATCTAAATTTTGACTTATACATTACAGAAATTCTTAAGGATCTGTCCATAGCCAAACATACACAGTAAGTTGATTAATTATGGAAACAATTTTCCTGGGCAAAGGCTAAGAATTGTTTTAAAAATGTTTGTTATCATTTGATGATGGAATGTACTCAGGATGAGATTTAAAATTCATAAACCAAAGCAGATAACCACCTCTATAAAGGGGAGGAGAAGGAAATGATACAAAACATGGAGAAACAAGTAAAAATACAATGCTAACAGATATGCTGCTAAACTATAGATCTGCTTTCACCTAACATGCATTAATTTAATCAGGATTTTAAAATTATTAAATCAGCATCTAGCGCTATGTTATGACTAAATATTTGCTTACATATATGCAAATATTAAGAAGAATCTTTATTTACAAATGTCTCTTTTTATGATTTTTAAAACATTTTTTTGCAAAATATACAATGACAAATTCTAAAAGGAATGAATATTGAATTATTTTGTATTAGTTATTAGTGTTTGCAGTGTAGCTGAAAGAGATAAGACATCACTGGATTGCTTGGATGATATATGTGAATATCATTCTTCAGTTTCTGATTACCAGAAATATCTGAGAACCCTTTTACCATGTATAATGAGATCCTCAATGTCTAACTTGTGATTCTAAATTGAGCCATTTTTTTTTCCTGCCCACTGTGCCCTGAGACTGTCTTCCTGAATTCATACCTGACACCCTCACATCATCTCATGTTGCACTGCTCGATTCATTAGAAAGTCTTCTATTTACCATTCTTCAACATTCCCTTTAGATTGTGTATGGGGTAGGCTGCTGGCATCCATTCTTATACAGATCTCACAGTTTCATTTTTAAGTATTGTCTTTTTACAGTAGCATGACATCTCAGTTTTTAAAAAATTCACCATGTAGTGCAAAACTGCACAATAAAACAGCATGTCTTGGGGGGAGGGGACTAGAAAAACAACACTGAAAACCTCCCCAGTGACATATAAATTAAAATAATGAAATATAATAGTCCATTTGTCTTGTTAGAGTGTTGGAAGGAGGGTCATCTGATTTAGACCAATAGTTGTAACATTGAATGTGAGTGGACTAGTTGTAACATTGAATGTGAGTGGATGCGCTTTTATCATATGCACTTAACCAAGATTGCTGGCAATATTGGTGGTATATTCACGTGTATGTTTTATGTATTTGTATGACTCTTCAGGTGAGTTCAACTTTGTGTACACTGTACTTTTCTTGCAGATAAAATTGCGCATGAATAAACTCAAAATTTGAATGTAAATTATGTTTGCCTTGTTTCCTAGTATATCAGTTGTTTTGAAACAAAATATCTTTTAAAAAGCAAGCATTCCTGAGTCCCCCCCCCAAATAGAGTATTGTAAAGNTTCATCCATCTCATTAGAACTGATTCAAATTTATTCTTTTTAATGGCAGAGTAATACTCCATTGTGTGAAAGGCTGGGTTGTAGGCACATCTTATGTGATGTGATAGACGTATTAAAGTTATTGTGGTAATCATTTTGCAGTACACAAATGTATCAAATCAGCACATTGTACACCTTAAACGTACACAAAATTATATGTCAATTACATCTCAATAAAGCTGAGAAATAAATAAATTTAGAATATTATTAACTTCCCTTTTAATTTAGAAAATATATGTCATTTGTTCCTTAGTGGTGATTTAGTCACTAAATCGTGTTTGACTCTTTGTGACTCTATAGACCTTCACCTGCCAAGCTTCCTTGTCCATGGGATTCTCCAGGCAAGAATACTGGACTCAGTTGTCATTTTCTTCTCCAGGGCATCTTCCTGAGCCAGGAATCAAACTCAGGTCTCCAGCATTGTAGGCGAACTGTTACACTGCAGCCAGATTCTTTACCAATTGAGCCACCAAGGAAGCCCTCATATGTACCTTGAATCATAGTAAGAAAGGTCAGAGAATTAGGCAAAAAAAGAAAGGCAATAGCACCAATTAAGCCTCTAGGGTGCATCTGGAAAAATCCATCAATAGTTACCAGTTTCTGAGCAAACAAGCCTTACTTGCTGTTAAGGGCTTTACTTAACCCTTTACTTCAATTCCGAGGGTGTGTTATGGATATGAAAAAGAAATATTAAAAATAAATAAATAAATAACTGGACATCGGTCTCACATATCTGAGATTTTAGTCAGTGCATCTGGCACAGAAAACATGATTCATTTAGTTTCTGTGCACATATTTTTAGGGGGGAGTGTTAAACTTGCATAGGTTATGGTGGAATATTGGAAAAACAAATCCACCTTAAACTATGTGCGGCTAAACTAAAGAACAAAGGCAATTTTCTTCATGTTACATGCTTAGCATGTGATAATCAGATGTTCAAGGACATGTTGCTGGAGGCTGAGATCATCTTGTGGACTGTCTAGATCACGTGACCTTCCTTATTAGTGGAAAGAGGGAAGTGAAGGACTGACACCTTTTCAGTGTGTTGGCCTGGAAATGAAACACACTATTGATAGAGCAGTGGGCAGCTACAACGGTGTGCAGAGCATGGCCGACAGGAGCTACACCACGTCCGAGGTCAGGGGCAGCAGCCAAGAGGAGCTACCCCATGTCCGAGGTCAGGGGCGGCAGCCTCGAGGAGCAACCCTACATCCAAAGAGCAGTGGCTGCACAGGGGCCAGAGGGCCTAGAGGAGCTATTCCACATTCAAGGTCAGGAGGGGTGGCAGTGAGATGTCCCTCGTACAAGGTAAGGAGCAGCGGCTGTGCTTTGCTGGAGCAGCCATGAAGAGATACCCCACGACCAAGGTAAGAGAAACCCAAGTAAGATGGTACGTGTTGCAAGATGGCATCAGAGGGCAGACACACTGAAACCAAAATCACAGAAAACTAGTCAATCTAATCACACTAGGACCATAGCCTTGGCTAACTCAATGAAACTAAGCCATGCCCTGTGGGGCCACCCAAGACAGGCAGGCATAGTGGAAGGGTCTGACACAATGTGGTCCACTAGAGAAGGGAATGGCAAACTACTTCAGTATTCTTTCTTTGAGAACCCCATGAACAATATGAAAAGGCAAAATGATAGGATAATGAAAGAGGAACTCCCCAGGTCAGTAGGTGCGCAGTGTGCTACTGGAGATCAGTGGAGAAATAACTCCAGAAAGAATGAAGGGATGGAGCCAAAGCAAAAACAATACCCAGTTGTAGAAGTGACTGGTGATAGAAGCAAGGTCCAATGCTGTAAAGAGCAATATTGCATAAGAACCTGGAATGTCAAGTCCATGAATCAAGGCAAATTGGAAGTGGTCAAACAAGAGATGGCAAGAGTGAACATCGACATTCTAGGAATCAGTGAACTAAAATGGACTGGAATGGCTGAATTTAACTCAGATGACCATTGTATCTACTACTGTGGGCAAGAATCCCTCAGAAAAAAATGGAGTAGCCATCATGGTCAACAAAAGAGTCCAAAATGCAGTACTTGGATGCAAAAATGACAGAATGATCTCTGTTAGTTTCCAAGGCAAACTATTCAATATCACAGAAATCCAAATCTATGCCCCAATCAGTAACACTGAAGAAGATGAAGTTGAACGGTCCTATGAAGACCTACAAGACCTTTTAGAACTAACATCCAAAAAAGATGTCCTTTTCATTATAGGGGACTGGAATGCAAAAGTAGGAAGTCAAGAAACACCTGGAGTAACAGGTACATTTGGCCTTGGAATGTGGAATGAAGCTGGGCAAAGATTAATAGAGTTTTGCCAAGAAAATGCACTGGTCATAGCAAACACTCTCTTCCAACACCACAAGAGAAGACTCTACACATGGACATCACCAGATGGTCAACACCAAAATCAGATTGATAATATTCTTTGCAGCAAACGTTGGAGAAGCTCCATACAGTCAACAAAAACAAGGCCAGGAGCTGACTGTGGCTAAGATCATGAACTCCTTATTGGCAAATTCAGCCTTAAATGGAAGAAAGTAGGGAAAACCACTAGACCATTCAGGTATGACAAATCAAATCCCTTATGATTATACAGTGGAAGTGAGAAATAGATTTAAGGGCTTAGATCTGATAGAGTACCTGATGAACTGTGGACCTAGGTTCAGGACATTAGACAGGAGACAAGGATCAAGAGCATCCCTATGGAAAAGAAATGCAAAAAAGTAAAATGGCTGTCTGAGGAGGCCTTACAAATAGCTGTGAAAAGAAGAGAAGTGAAAAGCAAAGACAAGGAAAGATATAAGCATCTGAATGCAGAGTTCCAAAGAATAGCAAGAAGAGATAAAAAAGGCTTTGTCAGCAATCAATGCAAAGAAATAGAGGAAAACAACAGAATGGGAGATATTAGAGATTTCTTCAAGAAAATTAGAGATAACTAGGGAGCATTTCATGCAAAAATGGATTGGATAAAAGACAGAAATGGTATAGACCTAACAGAAGCAGAAGATATTAAGAAGAGGTGGCAAGAATACACAGAAGAACTGTACAAAAAAGACCTTAATGACCCAGATAATCATGATGGTGTGATCACTCATCTAGAGCCAGACATCCTGGAATGTGAAGTCAAGTGGACCTTAGAAAGCATCACTATGAATAAAGCTGGTGGAGGTGATTCAATTCCAGTTGAGCTGTTTCAAATCCTGAAAGGTGATGCTGTGAAAGTGCTGCACTCAATATGCCAGCAAATTTGGAAAACTCAGCAGCAGCCACAGGACTGGAAAAGGTCAGTTTTCATTCCAATCCTTAAAAAACGCAATGCCAAAGAATGCGCAAACTACCACACAATTGCACACACTAGTAAAGTAATGGTAAAAATTCTCCAAGCCAGGCTTCAGTAATATGTGAACTGTGAACTTCCAGATGGTCAGGCTGGTTTTAGGAAAGGCAGAGGAACCAGAGATGAAATTGCCAACATCCACTAGATCATGGAAAAAACAAGAGAGCTCCAGAAAAACATCTATTTCTGGTTTATCAACTATGCCAAAGACTTTGACTGTGTGGATCACAACAAACTGAGGAAAATTCTGAAAAAGATGTGATTACCAGACCACTTAACCTGCCTCTTGAGAAATCTGTATGCAGGTCAGGAAGCAACAGTTAGAACTGGACATGGAACAGCAAACTGGTTCCAAATAGGAAAAGGAGTACGTCAAGGCTGCATATTGTCAACCTACTTGTTCAACTTATATGCAGAGTAAATCATGAGAAACATTGGGCTGGAAAAGCACAAGCTGGAATCAAGATTGTTGGGAGAAATATCAATAACCTCAGATATGCAGGTGACACCACCTTATGGCAGAAAGTGAAGAGGAACTAAAAAGCCTCTTGATGAAAGTGAAAGAAGAGAGTGAAAAAGTTGGCTTAAAGCTAAACATTCAGAAAATGAAGATCTTGGCATCTAGTCCCATCACTTCATGGGAAATAGTTGGGGAAAATGTGGAAACAGTGTCAGACTTTATTTTTTGGGGCTCCAGAATCACTGCAGATGGTGACTGCAACCATGAAATTAAAAGATGCTTACTTCTTGGAAGAAAAGCTATGACCAACCTAGATAAGCAGAGACATGACTTTGCCAACAAAGGTCCATCTAGTCAAGGCTATGGTTTTTCCTGTGGTCACGTATGGAAGTGAGAGTTGGACTGTGAAAAATCTGAGCACAGAAAAATTGATGTTTTTGAACTCTCGTGTTGGAGAAGACTCTTAGGAGTCCCTTGGACTGCAAGGAGATCCAACCAGTCCATTATGAAGAAGATCAACCCTGGGATTTATTTGGAGGGAATGATGCTGAAGCTGAAATTCCAGTACTTTGGTCACCTCATGCGAAGTGTTGACTCATTGGAAAATACTCTGATGCTCGGAGGGATTGGGAGCAGGAGGAGAAGGGGACGACAGAGGATGAGATGGCTGGATGGCATCACTGACTCTATGGACGTGAGTCTGAGTGAACTCCAGGAGTTGGTGATGGATATGGAGGCCTGGAGTGCTGCAATTCATGGCGTTTCAAAGAGTCGGACACGACTGAGTGACTGAACTGAGCTGAACTGATTGATATTCCAAGGCCACTGAGCAAAACCAATATGACACTCTTTCCCACAATTAAAGAGAGAAAGAAAATATTATCCCCCTTTTATTGGGAATTTAAAAGGAGAGAAAAGCAAGATATGACTGAGCTCCAGAAGTCTTGATATCTTTATCACTGATGGGGACTACATGTCAGGAAAATGAAGAAACTCATTGGTCAATACTAGCATGTTCTAGAATGGAATAAACTGTGACAGTAAGAAACACACTTCCAAACCCCAGGGATTTCATTCATTCATTTATTCACTCACTCATTTTCTGTTTGAAGATAAACCACCTCTGTAAAATAACACATTCCTGAAAATGCACACTGACATAAGAGCCTCAAAAATGATCATGTTTCTCTCATGTAATCTGTACCATATAACAGCATGATGGCCATGTGATTGTTGAAGCACATTATTTTCTGTAGGACATTATTACTGGAATTTGGAGTTATCACAGGTGGCCATTTAAAAAATTGTAGTTTTAAATAAAATTATAATTTTATCCTTTATGTAAAACTAATTCTTAATGAAAAATGTTCAATATATTAAGCACAATTCATAAAGAAATTTCTTCTTTTTAAGGCATAATTATAATAAATTATGCAGAAGGACATGGCACCCAACTCCAATATTCTTGTCTGGACAATCCCATGGACACAGGAGCCTGATGGGCTACAGTCCATGGCGTCGCGAAGAGTCAGACATGACTGAAATGACAGCATAAAAAGGTACATTCTCCTGGGTAAACAGCCTTAAAAATAATTCCAAAAACACTTTTAGAAGTCCATTTGTAGCTAAATAATGATATTTAGGTTAAAATAATTAATATAAAAGGCTTTATATATTTTTAGTTTATTTTTTATTTCTTTACTTATGACAATTACAGCCAAAATTTCATAAAGCAATATTCTGCATGTTTCTCTTTTTATATTACTCTCATGATTTACATATTATACTATGGTTTTTTTGAGTGAATTAAAGGAATAAACTCCATTTCCTGCCAAGAACTACTTCTTTTCTTTTACTTTATGCTTCAGTAGCTTATTCAAGTAAAGTTTATGACTAATTAGAAAAGCCACATGCATTTGGAATTAATATTGTCAGTTTGTGTTAGAGTATACTTAAATCTCTGATCATGTTATGTGGTTAATATTGCAAGGCAGTCTAGTTGAAGTAGAGCATATGTTTTGATCTCTGCACCATGAAATGAATAAATGTGGTTTTCTTTAGAATTAAATAATCATGCATAATAAATATTCACATGCTTTTTAAGATACATTTTGCTAATATATGAAACTATTAAATATTTAAAAAGTACTTTAAATAATGCCTTAGATAAAGGTAGTATATAACTAATAGGTTGTCATATTTGCATACTTTAAAGGCTGTACTAATATAAATCTAAATGAATGTCACATGAAGTAAGCCACCCTATTCATCTATGGGAAGATCAATTAGGTCATAACATCTATAAAGCTGAAGAAGGTTTCTGAAATATTGAACTTGATATTTGAGTCAGTCAAAACTTTATCTATGGATTACCTATTTGTGCCAAACACAATGAAAAACATGATATTTATATTGAAGGCACACCTATTTCTCACGTGCTGTGAATGGTTTAAAATCCAATTGGGGAGGAAATTAAATGAAAAGTGGAATGGAAGACAGCTGACAGTTTGACTGATAAGCTATTAGAAAATATAAGCTAAAATATTAAAGGTAAGAAAGAGAACTGCGACTATTAAGATTTTAAAGAGAAAGGTTTTTGTTTTTTAATTAGAAGACTAATAACAGTAAGAGAACAGACACCCAATTATTTTTTTAACAACCAAAAATATACACACACATAATCAACTCACAGAAATCTACTGTGTTTGGTCTAAATCTTGTCAACTAAAGAGAAGCTTGATTGGCTAGATAGCTAACAAACAACTATAAACTCTATGATATGATTCAGGCCAGTAGTTATATAGAACGATTCATGAATTATTATTCTTAACCAATGTTTTGATTGCCATATTAGACACTCAGTGTCTGCTTGTATATTTGCTCTAAAGTAACATTAAAACATTTAGATAATGACACGTAAGTTTTAGGGATCTTTACTGTGGCTCAAACTCCAGAATGACAATTCATACAGATAGTATAAACTTTAAGTAGCGCGTAAAGGTATAAAACAAGAGAAGGTCTGATTTCTATGAAAACTGTGTTAACAGGTCGTGAGATTCCTGCCACAGTATTGAGGGGATTTCAAGGAGATATGCATAGGAATTCAGCTTACTCAAAGAAATGTATGCTTCCTTCTAGTTTCTACATTTTCCATTCTCTGGCTCCAAATTTGGGCTGATAGTGAATTCTTGTGAATTCTTGTCTGTTTCAATCATACTCGTACCTGCAATAATAACCTATCTGCAAGTTAACCCGTTATTCAACTCTGTGCCTGTATGCTTGGTAGTCTTTGAGATCTTTTCCTCCACCTGGAGAAGAAAATGGCGTCAATTTATAGATCTTAAAGTCTACTTTCTACTGATCACATATTGAAGATAACTTTTGGTACTGCAGAAAAATCAGGCTGAACCTCTTGGTCTGTAATATTTACTTGGTCTACCTGAGTCTTCCTTGGTCAATTTACCAGGCCACTTTTAATACACTTTAAAAGTGTATCTTACTAAACTCAGGTTCTGGTTGTTTCTTTCAAATTTCTGTCATTTGTTTTTAATGGCTAAACTTTAATTTGAGGTTCTCATAATCTGTCTCACTCAGACAAACTTTTGTTGGTGGCTCAGCAGGCTGTACACAGGCTGTCAAGGAAGACTGTCATCAAGAATATTAGCCAACATCACAGCTCTGTCTTCTCAAACCATAAATGAGATTTTCCCTTACATAATCCCAGCTTTCTTTCTTTCTTTTTTTTTGATGCAGTATCCCAGGGCTAGACATAGTTTAGAATTTCAGTTACTTAATGTACTTGGTTGTCACCTATAGTGTGTCAAATTTTAAGAAACTCCACTAACTTTTCCCATACTTAATCATAAACAACAAGCATGACTGGTTTGATTAATAAATGAGAATATTTTGAACAAAAGATGATGATTTAGACAAAGCTATAGACCACAGAATTCCAACCCTGAATTATCTGACATTCCAATGGAGATGTTGTTGATCTAGAATTGAGTTAGTAATAAGCTCAGTCTCCTGACTGGAAATGGGTGGGGGTAAAGGCTCTTTTTGCAAAATTCATTCCTTCCTTATCATACTTTTCTTGTGTTTTGCCACGAAAATCCTCTCCTGCTTTACCTCAGCATGTTTGCCTTTTATCTCTGCAGCCTCTATATCCTCACTGAAAGTGGTATCAAAATTATGAAGGGCAATCATCTAATTTCACTAAATATTTTTACTCACAGAATTTGCCACAGTAATTGGCCAATGTAGGAATTTAACAAATGTTTGTTATACGGGCATTCAAGCTATGAAGGAAATAAAGTTGTCTCTTTTAAAAAGTATTTTATTTAAATTATTTATTTTGATTAGAATGTATCTTCAGTAAATTGATCCATTTTAAGTATTTATACACATACATACATTCTTTGGAATTATTCAAGTCGCTTTTGGTATTCCTGGATGGAGTGTGCTTGATTTTTCTAATTTGTTGCCATACAATTCCGTTATGCAATTTGAAAACCTTACTAATCTTAGAATTCTTCTTGACCTATTGATTTTAATTTAGGATTACTTTGGATGCAATGTTCATGATCAATATTTGGCAAAGTTTTTTTTTTCTCTGTTTCATAAAGGCCTGGACNATGGCATCACTGACTCAATGGACATGAGTTTGAGTAAATTCTGGGAGTTGGCGATGGACAGGGAGGCCTGACATGCTGTAGTTCCTGGGGTTGCAAAGAGCTGGACACGACTGAGTGAATGAACTGATGAATGACCGAATTTTATATTAATAAAATACAATCAATGTTAAAATTATAGTGAGCTTAGTGTAATCTCTGTCCAATTACTCAAATTACATTTTGGGATCTTTTAATTCTAGGATACTACTATTCACATTAATTATTATTTGCCAAGTAAATATGAGATAATATCAAGTACTGAAGTAGATATGCCAGTTAAAGATTTCTAATTGAAAATGATCATGATGTTGGGATAATAAAAATGATGAATATTTATATGTTGAATCATTCAATAAAGATGAATGAGTGCCTTTCTGTATCAGTGAATGAAGTTCATATTCTAAAGGAAGAGTTGTGGCCTTCCAGGTGGTGAAAATCCACCTGCCGATGCAGGGAACATGGGTCCAACCCCCGGTCTGGGAAGATTCCACATGCCATGGAGCAACTCAGCCTGTGTGCCACATCTTCTGCACCTACAATCCAGAGCTCGCAAGCCGCGACTACTGAGCCCAAGTTCCGCAACTACTGAAGCCTGTGTGTAGAAAGCGTGTTCCACAACAAGCGAAGCCAGCGCAATANAAAAAGTAAAATGGCTGTCTGAGGAGGCCTTACAAATAGCTGTGAAAAGAAGAGAAGTGAAAAGCAAAGACAAGGAAAGATATAAGCATCTGAATGCAGAGTTCCAAAGAATAGCAAGAAGAGATAAAAAAGGCTTTGTCAGCAATCAATGCAAAGAAATAGAGGAAAACAACAGAATGGGAAATATTAGAGATCTCTTCAAGAAAATTAGAGATAACTAGGGAGCATTTCATGCAAAAATGGATTGGATAAAAGACAGAAATGGTATAGACCTAACAGAAGCAGAAGATATTAAGAAGAGGTGGCAAGAATACACAGAAGAACTGTACAAAAAAGACCTTAATGACCCAGATAATCATGATGGTGTGATCACTCATCTAGAGCCAGACATCCTGGAATGTGAAGTCAAGTGGACCTTAGAAAGCATCACTATGAATAAAGCTGGTGGAGGTGATTCAATTCCAGTTGAGCTGTTTCAAATCCTGAAAGGTGATGCTGTGAAAGTGCTGCACTCAATATGCCAGCAAATTTGGAAAACTCAGCAGCAGCCACAGGACTGGAAAAGGTCAGTTTTCATTCCAATCCTTAAAAAACGCAATGCCAAAGAATGCGCAAACTACCACACAATTGCACACACTAGTAAAGTAATGGTAAAAATTCTCCAAGCCAGGCTTCAGTAATATGTGAACTGTGAACTTCCAGATGGTCAGGCTGGTTTTAGGAAAGGCAGAGGAACCAGAGATGAAATTGCCAACATCCACTAGATCATGGAAAAAACAAGAGAGCTCCAGAAAAACATCTATTTCTGGTTTATCAACTATGCCAAAGACTTTGACTGTGTGGATCACAACAAACTGAGGAAAATTCTGAAAAAGATGTGATTACCAGACCACTTAACCTGCCTCTTGAGAAATCTGTATGCAGGTCAGGAAGCAACAGTTAGAACTGGACATGGAACAGCAAACTGGTTCCAAATAGGAAAAGGAGTACGTCAAGGCTGCATATTGTCAACCTACTTGTTCAACTTATATGCAGAGTAAATCATGAGAAACATTGGGCTGGAAAAGCACAAGCTGGAATCAAGATTGTTGGGAGAAATATCAATAACCTCAGATATGCAGGTGACACCACCTTATGGCAGAAAGTGAAGAGGAACTAAAAAGCCTCTTGATGAAAGTGAAAGAAGAGAGTGAAAAAGTTGGCTTAAAGCTAAACATTCAGAAAATGAAGATCTTGGCATCTAGTCCCATCACTTCATGGGAAATAGTTGGGGAAAATGTGGAAACAGTGTCAGACTTTATTTTTTGGGGCTCCAGAATCACTGCAGATGGTGACTGCAACCATGAAATTAAAAGATGCTTACTTCTTGGAAGAAAAGCTATGACCAACCTAGATAAGCAGAGACATGACTTTGCCAACAAAGGTCCATCTAGTCAAGGCTATGGTTTTTCCTGTGGTCACGTATGGAAGTGAGAGTTGGACTGTGAAAAATCTGAGCACAGAAAAATTGATGTTTTTGAACTCTCGTGTTGGAGAAGACTCTTAGGAGTCCCTTGGACTGCAAGGAGATCCAACCAGTCCATTATGAAGAAGATCAACCCTGGGATTTATTTGGAGGGAATGATGCTGAAGCTGAAATTCCAGTACTTTGGTCACCTCATGCGAAGTGTTGACTCATTGGAAAGTACTCTGATGCTCGGAGGGATTGGGAGCAGGAGGAGAAGGGGACGACAGAGGATGAGATGGCTGGATGGCATCACTGACTCTATGGACGTGAGTCTGAGTGAACTCCAGGAGTTGGTGATGGATATGGAGGCCTGGAGTGCTGCAATTCATGGCGTTTCAAAGAGTCGGACACGACTGAGTGACTGAACTGAGCTGAACTGATTGATATTCCAAGGCCACTGAGCAAAACCAATATGACACTCTTTCCCACAATTAAAGAGAGAAAGAAAATATTATCCCCCTTTTATTGGGAATTTAAAAGGAGAGAAAAGCAAGATATGACTGAGCTCCAGAAGTCTTGATATCTTTATCACTGATGGGGACTACATGTCAGGAAAATGAAGAAACTCATTGGTCAATACTAGCATGTTCTAGAATGGAATAAACTGTGACAGTAAGAAACACACTTCCAAACCCCAGGGATTTCATTCATTCATTTATTCACTCACTCATTTTCTGTTTGAAGATAAACCACCTCTGTAAAATAACACATTCCTGAAAATGCACACTGACATAAGAGCCTCAAAAATGATCATGTTTCTCTCATGTAATCTGTACCATATAACAGCATGATGGCCACGTGATTGTTGAAGCACATTATTTTCTGTAGGACATTATTACTGGAATTTGGAGTTATCACAGGTGGCCATTTAAAAAATTGTAGTTTTAAATAAAATTATAATTTTATCCTTTATGTAAAACTAATTCTTAATGAAAAATGTTCAATATATTAAGCACAATTCATAAAGAAATTTCTTCTTTTTAAGGCATAATTATAATAAATTATGCAGAAGGACATGGCACCCAACTCCAATATTCTTGTCTGGACAATCCCATGGACACAGGAGCCTGATGGGCTACAGTCCATGGCGTCGCGAAGAGTCAGACATGACTGAAATGACAGCATAAAAAGGTACATTCTCCTGGGTAAACAGCCTTAAAAATAATTCCAAAAACACTTTTAGAAGTCCATTTGTAGCTAAATAATGATATTTAGGTTAAAATAATTAATATAAAAGGCTTTATATATTTTTAGTTTATTTTTTATTTCTTTACTTATGACAATTACAGCCAAAATTTCATAAAGCAATATTCTGCATGTTTCTCTTTTTATATTACTCTCATGATTTACATATTATACTATGGTTTTTTTGAGTGAATTAAAGGAATAAACTCCATTTCCTGCCAAGAACTACTTCTTTTCTTTTACTTTATGCTTCAGTAGCTTATTCAAGTAAAGTTTATGACTAATTAGAAAAGCCACATGCATTTGGAATTAATATTGTCAGTTTGTGTTAGAGTATACTTAAATCTCTGATCATGTTATGTGGTTAATATTGCAAGGCAGTCTAGTTGAAGTAGAGCATATGTTTTGATCTCTGCACCATGAAATGAATAAATGTGGTTTTCTTTAGAATTAAATAATCATGCATAATAAATATTCACATGCTTTTTAAGATACATTTTGCTAATATATGAAACTATTAAATATTTAAAAAGTACTTTAAATAATGCCTTAGATAAAGGTAGTATATAACTAATAGGTTGTCATATTTGCATACTTTAAAGGCTGTACTAATATAAATCTAAATGAATGTCACATGAAGTAAGCCACCCTATTCATCTATGGGAAGATCAATTAGGTCATAACATCTATAAAGCTGAAGAAGGTTTCTGAAATATTGAACTTGATATTTGAGTCAGTCAAAACTTTATCTATGGATTACCTATTTGTGCCAAACACAATGAAAAACATGATATTTATATTGAAGGCACACCTATTTCTCACGTGCTGTGAATGGTTTAAAATCCAATTGGGGAGGAAATTAAATGAAAAGTGGAATGGAAGACAGCTGACAGTTTGACTGATAAGCTATTAGAAAATATAAGCTAAAATATTAAAGGTAAGAAAGAGAACTGCGACTATTAAGATTTTAAAGAGAAAGGTTTTTGTTTTTTAATTAGAAGACTAATAACAGTAAGAGAACAGACACCCAATTATTTTTTTAACAACCAAAAATATACACACACATAATCAACTCACAGAAATCTACTGTGTTTGGTCTAAATCTTGTCAACTAAAGAGAAGCTTGATTGGCTAGATAGCTAACAAACAACTATAAACTCTATGATATGATTCAGGCCAGTAGTTATATAGAACAATTCATGAATTATTATTCTTAACCAATGTTTTGATTGCCATATTAGACACTCAGTGTCTGCTTGTATATTTGCTCTAAAGTAACATTAAAACATTTAGATAATGACACGTAAGTTTTAGGGATCTTTACTGTGGCTCAAACTCCAGAATGACAATTCATACAGATAGTATAAACTTTAAGTAGCGCGTAAAGGTATAAAACAAGAGAAGGTCTGATTTCTATGAAAACTGTGTTAACAGGTCGTGAGATTCCTGCCACAGTATTGAGGGGATTTCAAGGAGATATGCATAGGAATTCAGCTTACTCAAAGAAATGTATGCTTCCTTCTAGTTTCTACATTTTCCATTCTCTGGCTCCAAATTTGGGCTGATAGTGAATTCTAGTGAATTCTTGTCTGTTTCAATCATACTCGTACCTGCAATAATAACCTATCTGCAAGTTAACCCGTTATTCAACTCTGTGCCTGTATGCTTGGTAGTCTTTGAGATCTTTTCCTCCACCTGGAGAAGAAAATGGCGTCAATTTATAGATCTTAAAGTCTACTTTCTACTGATCACATATTGAAGATAACTTTTGGTACTGCAGAAAAATCAGGCTGAACCTCTTGGTCTGTAATATTTACTTGGTCTACCTGAGTCTTCCTTGGTCAATTTACCAGGCCACTTTTAATACACTTTAAAAGTGTATCTTACTAAACTCAGGTTCTGGTTGTTTCTTTCAAATTTCTGTCATTTGTTTTTAATGGCTAAACTTTAATTTGAGGTTCTCATAATCTGTCTCACTCAGACAAACTTTTGTTGGTGGCTCAGCAGGCTGTACACAGGCTGTCAAGGAAGACTGTCATCAAGAATATTAGCCAACATCACAGCTCTGTCTTCTCAAACCATAAATGAGATTTTCCCTTACATAATCCCAGCTTTCTTTCTTTCTTTTTTTTTGATGCAGTATCCCAGGGCTAGACATAGTTTAGAATTTCAGTTACTTAATGTACTTGGTTGTCACCTATAGTGTGTCAAATTTTAAGAAACTCCACTAACTTTTCCCATACTTAATCATAAACAACAAGCATGACTGGTTTGATTAATAAATGAGAATATTTTGAACAAAAGATGATGATTTAGACAAAGCTATAGACCACAGAATTCCAACCCTGAATTATCTGACATTCCAATGGAGATGTTGTTGATCTAGAATTGAGTTAGTAATAAGCTCAGTCTCCTGACTGGAAATGGGTGGGGGTAAAGGCTCTTTTTGCAAAATTCATTCCTTCCTTATCATACTTTTCTTGTGTTTTGCCACGAAAATCCTCTCCTGCTTTACCTCAGCATGTTTGCCTTTTATCTCTGCAGCCTCTATATCCTCACTGAAAGTGGTATCAAAATTATGAAGGGCAATCATCTAATTTCACTAAATATTTTTACTCACAGAATTTGCCACAGTAATTGGCCAATGTAGGAATTTAACAAATGTTTGTTATACGGGCATTCAAGCTATGAAGGAAATAAAGTTGTCTCTTTTAAAAAGTATTTTATTTAAATTATTTATTTTGATTAGAATGTATCTTCAGTAAATTGATCCATTTTAAGTATTTATACACATACATACATTCTTTGGAATTATTCAAGTCGCTTTTGGTATTCCTGGATGGAGTGTGCTTGATTTTTCTAATTTGTTGCCATACAATTCCGTTATGCAATTTGAAAACCTTACTAATCTTAGAATTCTTCTTGACCTATTGATTTTAATTTAGGATTACTTTGGATGCAATGTTCATGATCAATATTTGGCAAAGTTTTTTTTTTCTCTGTTTCATAGGTCTCTTATAAGGAAAAATGTTATTTGCAATGTGTATAATGTATTCATACCACTTTTTTGATAAAAGCTAAGAAAGATGAATAGTCCCTGACTGTGTATTTGAAAGGTCATAACCTGAACATAAGCATCTTCATGAACAATCTAAGTGTAACCACATTTCAAAATTAATGAGCCAAGAAAATGAGCCTTGGTTATTTTTCCACTCTTTAACTTCTAATATTACTTTTGTTTCCATAGTTAACATTAAAACTACCACATTAAATTAATAAGAAATATAACTTTATTGTCTAGTCTATTCAAAGCTGGCTAAAATCTTCTAATCACAACCTTACACTTTTCTATGCAGTTACCTACTTAAAAAATGATTTAAAATCAACAAATCTGGAAACTGAAAGATGGAGGAAAGATCTTGGAAATGAGTGATACATACATTCAGGAACATGGCCAGTATAATGTGGAATGTTATCAAGTATTCTAGATATTTTTAGAATGAAACATAAGACACAAGCTTTCTAACACCAGTAGAAGTACAAAGTAGGAACTCTGGTCACTTCATAAGAATATTTATTTTGGAATTCACACTTAGATAATCTGACCTATTGAACATTTTGAACTGAAAAATATACCCCAGATGATTTGGCTTTATATTTCTGCCATCATATCTTACAATATTGCTGGCACATAGGTAATATAAGGAACAACAGAAAAGTGATAAAGAAGCACAGATGAAGCAGTGTGAGGAAAAACTGTCTCTTCACAGAAAAGATATCACTGGTTCGGAACCTTGACTTCAATTCCTATGTACGTAAAGCAGAGCTTACACAGTATGGCTATTTTAAACAAAGATAGTTGGTTTCCATTGAAGACTCTATTATAATGTGTGTATGTGACCTATAGAAATAGCACTGAAATTGTAAATACTTTTAGTTACATGTGGATAAATAAAAATAAACCATTTCAACTAACTCATATTTGAATGAAGCACTGCTTTTGGTTACATGTGCATCAGACAAACTAGGGCAATGAACTTTTTTTCCCTTTTTTTAGTGACATTAAACCTGTCTAGAGGCTCCATTTTATCACCAGACAACATATGAGTCTTATTACTACAGTCCATTTGCTCAGAATTCTTCTAGGCAAAAAAAAAAAAAAAAAAACAAGACTCACATAAATTAATTTGAGAGAAGTTGTAATGGCTAAAATTATTGTAATGTATCATACTCTCCAGACAATATTTCAATAACAAAGATTACTATTGCCTCTTGTCAACAGATTAAATCAGAGCTTTTACTTATCATGGTAAGGCTGGAAAGGGAGATTATTTTAGAGTTAAGGGAGTAGGTTTGGCCCTCTGAAATTCTGTAAGTACCTAATCTTTTTGCAGGCTCTCAAACAGCCATCTTATTATTGAATATCCCAAAGCACTCTCTAATTATCCAGCCTTGATTTTCCTTAATGAATGAAGTGTCCCTTGATCATTTTCCTAATTAATAGTTAATAACTGCAAATAAGACACTATAAAACACATTTTTTTCATTTAGTAAATTTTTATTCACAAACAAATATGTAAAGGATGTAGAAAAGTGATTAAAAGAACAAGATTCCATTTCAAGCAGACCAGTATTTAAATAACGATCTTATACAAAATGGGCAAATTTCAGTGAACCACAGTTTTTCCCTTCTAATACAAGGAGAGTATTAAATAAGTTGAAATATGTTAAGGACACAGCATAGTTCCTGTAATGTAATGAAGAATCAATACATATTCAATTTGCAAATAAGAAGAAAATAATACAGCAATGTCTATGGAATGAAGCATTGGTATTATGTGATCCAGAAATCATTTACTCTGTATAAGGGAACCAGGTAAGTTAAACTTTCTGTGCTTCTTTTTTCTTATATTTTAAATAAGTTTTTATTTCAAGTTTTCTTTCATGGTATAAATAGGGTATAAATTGTAGCTTTTAATTGTGCTATATTTTAAATGGTCTTCCCTTTTGACTCAGTTGGTAAAGAATCTGCCTGCAATGCGGGAGACCTGAGTTTGATCTCCAGGTTGGGAAGATCCCTTGGAGAAGGGAATGGCTACCCACTCCAGTATTCTGCCTGGAGAATTCCATGGACTGTATAGACACGACTGTGCGACTTTCACTTTCTTTCACTTTTAAATGTGCACAATGCTTAGCTTAGATGAGTACTTTGAAATTATTGTAAGCATTAGTTGCTCAGCTGTGTCCCACTCTTTGTGACACCATGAACTGTGGCCTGCCAGGCCCTGTCAATGGAATTCTCCAGGCTGAATACTGGAGTAGGTAGCCATCCGCTTCTCCAGGGGATCTTCCCGACCAAGGATTGAACCTGGGTCTCCTGCATTGCAGGAGGATTCTTTACAGTCTGAGTTACCAGGGAAGCCAACATACCTCAGATATTGTGGGAGAGACAGCTAGTGAATCTGCCTCAATTGTTTTTTCTTGTGATCTTTTAGGTAAACAGGAGACTAAGTTTTCTTCAACTGTACAAAGTGGAGTTCAGAAGACATAACAATTTCCATTTCCAAGACTTAAGTTACTTGATTCAATTCATTGTAATCCCTCTGATGACTCATTCTACTTTTTACCCCTACATCAGCTATCTTGAAGTCCCACAAGCCTGTAAATCCCTAAACATCTTTGCAATGCTTAAATTTATGGCTGTTTAAGGACAGGAAGGATAATGAAATCTTTAGTTTTTTGACAATGAGTTAGTTTCAATAAAGTCACTCGTGAAACAGCACTTTTCTTCTCATAAGGGAATCTATCTCCCTTTACTCCTACCTTAGTGTTTTTTTCAGAGAATCCATCCAGTTACCCAAGTCCGAAACTGGAGAGTGCACATAGATTTATCTATCATTTATGTAACACATCAAATGAATAAGTAAAGAAAACCACATGAGTCCCCTCATCTCCATGTTTCTCCACACATATTTTCCTTCCCCCTATTTTGGTCTCCTTGTCTCTACTTTCCAACTCTGCTGTCAGAATAATCTCTGTAGGAGGAGTGCTTTGAAATTACACTTAAATATTAAAATGGCTTCTCATCACCTTGAGTGAAAAAACAAAACAAAACAAAACTTTCACTTCTTAGTGTGTTACAAAAGGGATTCATGCTTTGAACTTACCTGTCATTCCTATCATTTCTGTCTTCAGTCAGACTATATTTAACTACCTGTAGTTTCTCATTTCTCATCATGCTGTGTTTGCCCATGCCTTCATCCTTTACATGTGTCACCTGGCAAAGTCCTGACAAAATATCTGGTGGAACAGAAATGTTTCCTTCACAGAATTCTTTCAGATATCTGTCCATATCTAAATTCTCCTCCTTTCAGCTGTCTTTGAGCACTGCTTCGATTCTCACATCATCACTTGCATTTGGGGCATTGTAGAACTTATTTTATTATAATATTCCCTGTTCAAACTCCCTCCATAGGGTACAAAGTGACTTTTACATCTTACTATTGGTAACATTCCTGCCAGGAGTATGATGTATCGTTTGTACACAGTGATTTTTTAAATAGTCTCACTCTGAGAGTCTTCCAGTTTTTCTGTGATAAAAGTAGTTTCTGTTGACTTTAAATCTTTAAAACACTTTCTACCTATATCTTACATACCTTTATGATACATATTACCTTCAATAGTGAGTATAATGTAATGCAAGTGCTTTTGAATAAAGGGCTAATGACACAACTTAAATTCTTGGCTTTAGGAATAAAAATAATAATAATCTTGATTGGTTTAAAACACGAAATATATGTTACTTAAGCTTGATCATTTGAAATTCCATATGATTCTAAAAAATTGGTCAGTGGATCCTAGTGAGCCTTTGTGCTTTCAGTATGACCCCCGGGGCATTTACTCATAAGTATTAATAAATACTTTGCTTTGAGTAAAGGAAACCTGAAGAATCTCATGGGTGCAGCCAGGGCATATTATGTTTCTCTAAACCAGGAAAATGAACAAATCAATTTGCATTTTGAAATCTGCAGAGAAAGAAAACTGCTAGTTAGAGTGTTATGAATTCCTCTAGGAACAGTAGGGTGAAGTATTCCTTGCAATATCATATAGTGACATTTTTATTATCAGGAGCTATTTTTGCATGTACAAATAAAAATATGTTCTATGCTATTGCTCTCTCACTGTGAGCAGTATAGTTAGAAAACTGATTCATATTGTTATCCTTGAATCTTTATTGCTTACCACAGACTGCTTGTCATGCGTAAGTCCTGAGGGCTATTGCAACTTTTATTGCTACTTATATACTGTTCAGATTAAATGAATGCATAAGATCAATTAAGAGAGTCCTTTATTTCATAATTTTGGGGTACCTTCCTGAGAAATTTTAGAGTTGGCAAGAGTGCATCCATAGATGTAATTTAAATCAGATATCTCAACTGAGAATTATCTTACTGGGATATTATGTAGTATGCTAACTATCAGTAAGTTGTGCAAATAATAATAAAAAATAAACAAAGAAATATACAAACATGAGTTCTACGCAAACTTAACCTAACTAAACCAGGTATACTAAATCTTTACATAGTAAAAATCATGGAACATTTTTGCTGCTCCCTTCACTCACAGTTTCCAAAGTTCTTTTTTTTTTCCCCCAGAAAATAATAACACTAATCATCTCTAGAACATTTTTCAACTGACGAAACATCGTCAATTCCCTTTGTAGTTTCAATTCATGACGTGACAGTCATATGTGTTTATCAACTATATTTTATAGATAAGGAAATAGAGCCCAAGGCATTCAATGATTTACTTAAATTTACGAAACGAATACAATTGGAAGTAAAGTACAACTCTAAGGGTATTTGCTGCTAGACTGGTTACTTTGTGTTTTGCTCTCCTTTCCAATATCAAATTATTACATTTAGTGCTTACCACTTTAGCTTTTGATCACATATTTTTCTTTATCCCTTTTTGTGTATCTTCAATTTTGCATTTTTCAACTTATTTATTTGCCTTGGATACAATCTAGTTTAGTCAGTTGTGTGGTGAAAAGCTTTTTTCCATTCTGATTTAAACACAAATAATATCTTTAACTTCTGCATCAAACTTACAAAAAAAAAGGAAAAAGTCTCCGTTCACCCCTCTACTTTTTCACATGCCATTTAGTCACGATATTCACTGCTCTATACTCACTGTGCATGTATGTGTGTGCATGTGTGTGTGTGTGTGTGTGTGTGTGTGTGTGTTAGTTGGTTGGTCATGTCCAACTGTTTGTGATCTCATGGACTGTGGCCTCTCCAGGCTGCTCTTTCTATGGAATTTGCCAGGGAAGAATACTGGAGTGGATTGCCATTTCCTTCTCCAGGGGAACTTCCCAACTCAGGGCACAAACCCTGATCTGCTGCATTGCAGGCAGATTCTTTAACTGTCTGTGGTCCCAGGGAAGCATCTCTATTTTTTCCTAACTGTTTACCATAGCCAACATCCTCTTCCTTATCTACAGCTGATTTAAGATTGGTTCATTTTGTTACCTGAACAATCTTAAAACTTCTGCTTTTCCATCTATAATACTGAATGCTTCTGATTATTTCTCCTTTATTTTGATTGTAATTTCTACAAGGATTTTATTGACATTTGTTTTTTAAACTTCTATATGTGATTTCAAGATTTTGTTCTAATTCATATTCTGTTTTTCACATGCTTAGTGAATTATCACCATTATGTCAATGCTATGAAAGCTGAAGATTGTTACCATTTCTGAACAGGCACAAGTTTATTTTTGCCTAATTGCAGTAAAGACAGTTTTTTCCATCTCCACACATGCCCATTAAAAAGCAAAGTATAGTCTAAAACTGACTCAAAAAAATGTCTGCATATTGTCTATTCTGTGTTTCTTCCTGCCTTTCTGTCTCTTTTAGTAGTCACCATATTAACAGTTCAAATATTTCTTAAGAGTAATAGTTGCTATCTTTCATTATTTAGTTGCTAATAAATACCCATTTTCACCTTCTATGTACATGCTTTGTTTACTACAGACTGCCATACCAGATTGCTTACAATAAATTAAATGTCTTATAATACTACCACCTGACCTGCCTCTTGAGAAACCTATATGCAGGTCAGGAAGCAACAGTTAGAACTGGACATGGAACAACAGACTGGTTCCAAATAGGAAAAGGAGTATGTCAAGGCTGTATATTGTCACCCTGCTTATTTAACTTACATGCAGAGTACATCATGAGAAACGCTGGGCTGGAAGAAGCACAAGCTGGAATCAAGATTGCTGGGAGAAATATCAATAACCTCAGATATGCAGATGACACCACCCTTCTGGCAGAAAGTGAAGAGGAACTAAGAAGTCTCTTGTTGAAAGTGAAAGAGGAGAGTGAAAAAGTTGGTCTAAAATTCAACATTCAGAAAACTAAGATCATGGCTTCTGGTCCCATCACTTCATGGGAAATAGATGGGGAAACAGTGGAAACAGTGTCAAACTTTATTTTGGGGGGCTCCAAAATCACTGCAGATGATGATTGCAGCCATGAAATTAAAGGACGTTTACTCCTTGAAAGAAAAGTTATGACCAACCTAGATAGCATATTCAAAAGCAGAGACATTACTTTGCCAACAAATTCTGTCTAGTCAAGGCTATGGTTTTTCCAGTGGTCATTTATGGATGTGAGATTTGGACTGTGAAGAAAGCTGAGCGCTGAAGAATTGATGCTTCTGAACTGTGGTATTGGAGAAGATTCTTGAGAGTCTCTTGGACTGAAAGGAGATCCAGTCCATCCATTTTAAAAGAGATCAGTCCTGGGTGCTCATTGGAAGGACTAATGTTAAAGTTGAAACTCCAATACTTTGGCCACCTCATATGAAGAGTTGACTCATTGGAAAATAATCTGATGCTGGGAGGGACTGGGGGCAGGAGGAGAAGGGGACAACAGAGGATGAGATGGCTGGATAGCATCACCATCTCAATGGACATGAGTCTGAGTGAACTCTGGGAATTTGTGATGGACAGGGAGGCCTGGCGTGCTGCGACTCATGGGTTCACAAAGAGTTGGACAAAACTGAGTGACTGAACTGAGCTGGACTCAGTCTTACTAGAGGGACATTATCTATACTAGATTTAATATTTCTGTGTATAACTATTTATACTCTCCATTTTCATAAATATGTATCTTATATGTCTATTTCCAGTTTTATGTTTTTATACCATATATATTGATATTTTCTTTGTGACCAATAAAAAGTTGAGTACATCATATCAATAGCTTCTTTTCACTGCTTCATATATAATTTGTGTTCTGTTATGGAAAAATTACATGGTTGTTACTGGATAATGTGACTTAGTAGCACTTTTATTGGAATTTGTCTTTCTCCTGATAAAATGTTGGTATGTACGTGAGAGTGGAATTATTTTTATGAGCTAGTGTTGCTTGAAATACTTGCAAAACCTTGAGATATAATCTGACTGATATCTTCTGGTGTTTCATTCACTTCACCATTTGGACACCTGAGAAATCTGTTTACCCCTTATTTAGCAAAAAGCTGTGCATGTTTCATGTGTAAAACTAAGAGGCATCCAGAATCTACTCAATAACAGGAAATTTAATAAACACTAAAGTGCAAAGCCAGAGAATAAATCATCTCTTTGTCAGTGAATTCTCAGAAGGTAGGTAAGAAAATTTCATTATTTTAAAGAGTGATATGTGGTACACAGGAATTAATCAAACAGCCTTAAGGGAATGAATGTGACTACATGCTAAATACCTTTTAAATTAATTTTAATGTCTCTGCTGTTGTGTTTCAGGTGATTTTATAGATGTCTTCTCTGGACAAAGAGGATAGAGGCTATTCATAACACTACATAAATATCTATATTAATTAATGGCTGAATCTGTGTAGAACAAATCATTAATTACTTTTACATATGAGATTGTTTTATTATTTTAAAAATTGTATTGCATGAATATGGTTATTTTCTTTAGTACTAAGATAAGAAAAGTAGGGCTGAAATATATTCAGTAAGTTATCAAATATAACTTACAACTCTGAATCCAGGGCTGTAACATCAGAACCAGGAGCATAAAAAAGGATTACATGTCTCCTTTTCTCTAACTTCCTAAAATTTATTATTTGTTCCCATCACTCTACATTTCGATAGGTTTATCTGCTGTCATGCTAGTATCTTTTTAACTATTAGAGCCTTTTTGTTTGCTTGTCTCCATAGGTAGTTTGAAAGAAGCCAATCTGGCTACTAAAGTTCTAACTCCATCGTCATTGCTGGTGAGGCCAGGGGCATTCAGGTGGAAATAACATCAATTGCAATCTAGTAAAGGTGTAGCTTTTTTTTTTTTTTTTTTTAAGAACTACTGAGGTTATTTCATTTACGGGGAAAAAAAAAAAAGCATGAAAAAGCAATTGAAAATGGCATATGTCTTACTAACCTTTTCTCATATATGTTCCTCTGTCAGTTGTAGTATAAGGAAGCCAAACAGGTTTTCCTTATATTCATCAAATAAAAGTGATAACTAGCTATTTATAAAAACACTCATACTTCTATGAGGAATAATTAAATGATGCAAGTAAGCTCTTCAGGTAAAAAATACAGTCATTGCAAAGTGCAAGAGGTGTTTACCTTTTAGACACTCAAATGTGACTAAAGACTGAAACAAAATCAAAGGAATTGAATTTCAAAGGATATTGTTGGCAATTATGGTCAAGATAGCTCCTTATATCAAGTGTAAAAAAACTAAAATTTCTTTTATAAATGTTTTTACTATTTCTTAAATTTGAAGAATATTTAAGAGAAAACATTTCAATTGGCAGAATAGAAAAGAAAAAAAAGATTTAAATGTGCAAAGAAGTAACTTTTCTGTAAAGTTTGCATATATTGCTGTAAAGATATGAAGTAACCTCATTAAATTTTTCTTTTAATTTTTGTGCAATTTTAAACTTTACTCTCTATTTACAGTTTTTGCAAATATTTGCTATATTCACCAAGTATTACAATATATCCATGTAGCCTACTACTTTATACCTTCTATTTCCTCACTTCTATATTACCCCTCGTCAAACTGGGAACCCATCACTAGGGAACACAAAGAAAATTTTCCTTCACTGTTGGTGGGAATGTAAACTGATAAAACCACTATGAAAAGCAGTATGGTGTTTACACAAAAAAGTAAAACTATAACTATCATACAACTCAGTAATTCTACTCCTGGATTTTTTGAATACTAATGCAAAAATACTACAACAAAAGTACTAATTCAAAAAGATACATACACCTAAATGTTTATAGTAGCATTAGTTACAATTGTCAAAATATGGAATCAACCTAAGTGTTCACCATCAGATGAATGGATAAAGAAGATATGGTAAATATATATATATATATATATACACTGGAATACGATTTGACAATAAAAATAACATTTTTTCCCATTTGTAGCAACTTGGATGGACTTAGAGGATACTGTGCTAAGTGAAATGAGTCAGTAAAAGAAAGACAAATATTATATGGTATCACTTATATGTGGGATCTAAAAAATGCAGCAAACTAGTGAATATAGCAAAAGAGAGGCAGGCACAGATACAGAGAACAAACTAGTATTTGGTAGCCTCATATCTTGAATACAGAAAGAAATGGGATTTTGCAGCATGTTGAGGAAGTGTGCAAGGATGAGCTATTTTAAAAGATGAGATAAATAAGTCACATACAGAAAGCACTGTACAAAGCATGGCTTTGGAAATACAAATTCAGGAGTAATTTTATTTTCTCCCTGTCCAAAAATAAGCAAACAGTAGCTGTTCATGTGTCCCACACTAACTAGAAAGCTGTTATAAGATTTATTTGGAGATGAAGAAAAAATATAGATATAAGGAAAGCATATGAAGAAATTACTATAGCATATATTAAATCCAAAAAAAGTAAAAAATTGGACTTCCACAAGGATGTTTAAGTATCAACTTAATGCATATGTAGCATAATTGTAAATTAAAATAGATTGCTATATTTAATATAAATCAATATTTTAAATTTATTTTGTCAATATACTTTTTATTCAAAATTTTAGCTTCTTACCAGCAAAGTAATAGTTGTTAAAATAAATTATTTTTAAATACTTCATTAATAGGAGTACCTGTAATTTAATTTTACAGAATTACTAAAGTTTGATTTCAAACCACCTCAATAAAGTGAATCACAAAGATTTTTGGTTTCAAGGTGAATATAAAACTTATGTTTACAAGATACCGTGGTTTATCAATTGTGCAACATCATCGTGTCTAAAACATAATGTACTTACTTTAATTTAACAATACTTTATTGCTAAAAATGCTAATCACCATTGAGTCTTAAAGTAGCAGTAATAACATCAACTATCAGTGATTAAAGATCACCATAATAAAAATAATAAAACAAAATATTAAAAAAATTACCTAACACACAGATACAGAATGTGAGAAAATGCTGTTGGAAAAATGGCCCCAATAGATTTACTCTATGCAGAACTGGGGCTTCCACTGTGGCTCAGATGGTAAAGAATCCATCTGCAATGCAGGAAACCCAGGTTTCAACCCTGAGTAGGGAAGATCCCCTGGGGAAGGGAATAGTAACCCACTCCAGTATTCTTGCCTGGAGAATCCCTAGGACAAAGAAGCCTCGCAGACTACAGTCCATAGGGTGGTAAAGAGTCAGACACAACTGAACAACTAGTACTTTCATGAAGAAATGCCACAAATATTTAATTCATAAAAAACAAGTATCAATAAAGCATAATGAACCAAAGTGCAATAATATTATATATACAATTTTATTATGAAGTATATATAATTATATTATAATATATATATATATAATTATTTATATCTAAAGCATATATATTTAAAATTATATTTAAAGTACATAAAGTATGTATAATTATATGTGTATAATATATTTTATATTTATATATTATATAAATACAAAATATATATTCTATTATATATATAATTATACATATATATATATGAAGCTGAAACTCTAATAGTTTGGCCACCTGATGCGAAGAGCTGATTCATTGGAAAAGGCTTTGATACTAGGAAAGATTGAAAGCAAGAAAAGAAGGGGACAGCAGGATGAGATGGTTGGATGGCATCACTGACTCAATGGACATGAGTTTGAGTCAACTGCAGGAGTTGGTGATGGACAGAGAGGCCTGGTGTGCTCCAGTCCATGAGGCCACAAAGAGTTGGACATGACTGAGTGACTGAACTGAACTGGTGATGTCCATGTGTAGAGTCTCTTGTGATGTGTGAAGAGGGTGTTTGCTATGAACAGTGCATTCTCTTGGCAGAACTCTATTAGCCTTTGCCCTGTTTCATTCTGTACTCCAAGACCAAATTTTCCTGTTACTACAGGTGTTTCTTGACTTCCTACTTTTGCATTCCAGTCCCCTACAATGAAAAGGACATCTTTTTTGGGTGTTAGTTCTAGAAGGTCTTGTAGGTCTTCATAGAACTGTTCAAGTTCAGCTTCTTCAGTATTACTGATCAGGGCATAGACTTGAATTACCGTGATATTGAATGGTTTGCCTTGGAAACAAACAGATCATTCTTGAGATTGCATCCAAGTACTGCATTTCGGACAGTTGTATCATAAAGAAGGCTGAACACCAAATAATTGATACTTTTGAACTGTGGTGTTGAAGAAGACTCTTGAGAATCCCTTGGACTGCAAAGAGATTAAACCAGTCAATCCAAAAGGAAACCAACCCTGAATATTCATTTGGAGGACTGATGCTGAAGATGAAACTCCCATATTGCGCCACATGATGCGAAGAGCCAACTCTTTAGAAAAGACCCCGAGGCTGGGAAAGATTGAAAGCAGGAAGATAAAGGGATGACAGAGGATGAGATGGTTGGATGGCATCACTGACTCAGGAGATTATATATGTGCTAAGTCTCTTCAGTTATGTCTGACTCTGCGAACTGTAGCTAGTCTGGCTCCCCTGTCAATGGCATAAATACTGGAGTGGGTTGCCATTTCCTTCTCCAGGGGATCTTTATGACCTGGGATCAAAGCAGCATCTCTTACATCTCCTGCATTAGCAGGAAGGTTCTTTACCAGTAATGCCACCTGGTTTGAGCAAACTTCAGGAGATGGTGAAGGACAGGGGAAGCCTGGTGTGCAGCAGTGCATGGGGTCGCAAAGAACAGGACATGGCTGAGCGACTGAACCACAACAGTATGAGAATATTTATAAACAGTTATGCAGTGTTAGAACAAAACCTGCCCTGTCTCCCTGTACACTGCATAGCATTTTTACACTTTTGAAAATATTGACATGTCATGACTTGAAGATTACTAGAATGTGAGCAATTAACACCATGCTCAGATTTTATATCTTGTGGGAACTGGTTACTTTGCAAATATCTTAAAAACATTTGGTGTTAAATGATTATGACAGTGTCATACAAAATTCACACACATTTTGTTCACAGAGAAACACTGACAAAATAATCTATGGTTAAAAAATTTGAAATAAAATATTGATTTAATCATTTCCCATTAAACTTATGACCATTGAAGGATATATCCTGATGTTAGACTAAAATTTAAAATGACTATAAAGCATATTTTAAAATGGGAGATGAATATATGTGTGTATATAAACTTTCACAGCTAATTTTATTCTGTATCTTTTCCTGTTTTTCTTTTTTTTTTGGTAATTTTCTGCTGTTTCTAAAGATAAAAATAGATATTACATATACATATAATATATTATTTTACTCTGCAACAAGATTTTCAACTCTGGATAATAATATTTGCCAACTAAACTTAACTTATTTTATATAAAAATAGTACTTTATTAGAATACGTAGCTGTGGAGGGGAGCCATGGACAGTCTGTTTAAATTAATTAAAAAAATTAAAAAAAAATTAATGTTACATACCTTGGAACATGTTACCAAGAGTTCTCATAAAGCATATATATATATATATTCAGTATATCTGCTTTTATAGAATTTCAATTGCATCTCATATGTAAAATGTGTTTTGGGGGTGTTTTTATGTTAACATTTTATTATATCTGGAACCTACTTTGCAGTATTCTCCAGAGCCCTGAAAAGCCTGTGCATTTTACCTGTGAATGAGGCTAATTATAAAAATTACCTAAGAATGTAGTGAGAACAGAAAGAGCTAAAAACTTAAAAAGCATTCCTCTTAGATCTTGACATATCTCTAGATGAGATCACTTCAGTTATGCTCTTCATTTTCAGCAAAGATTGACTCAGACATGTTGTGAATCAATAACAGTTTGAATTTTATTTATATTGAAAAGATAAATATTATAAATTTATTAAGGTTATTTTTGCTGCACAGATTTCACACTGTATCAGTATGAATCTCGCACAGATAATTCTCCCTGTTCTGTCTATCTCAGTCCCCTGGAATGATGATAATCTATCATTGAGATGATATGCTTAGCACACTGGTTTTAACAAAGAAGGTCTCTTGCACTCCAGTAATATAAAGACAGATTACTTCATTTCACTCAGCCTGTTTTATCTGTGAATGAGGTTAATTATGATAATTGCTGCCTAAGAATGTGGTGAGAAGTGAAAGAGCTAAAAATTTAAAAAGCACTTCGCTTATATCTTGGCACTTTGTAAGTAGTAATTCAATATTAGCTACATTTACCAGTATTTTTAAAGTTGATACAAATGAGTTTAATCTTCATGACTTTTGAAACTTAAAAACTGACTTCTGCAAACATCTAAAGTCAAAAGGCATCATGAGAAACATTGTGACATACATCTTAAAAATCAGTAAATATATCATTTGTGGAGCTTATTGAGAGTAATGTAAGAGTCACTTTTTGAGGTTTTGAAATTATTTCTAATATAAACAGTATAAAAATGTTTCAAACTTATATTATTGTCTATTGTCTTTTAGTGTATTTCAGTATCAACATACTATAACTATAAACAGAATCAACTGATATACGTTGACACTTGAAATTCTATTAAATTCAGTGTAATCACTGTTCTTTCATAAACGAATTTGAATCCGTGATATATTTTGTGGTGTCTACGTATACCTCTCTGTTTACATTTGCATTGAATTCTTGATCTTCTCATTTATTACAGCTACTCTCTTCTCTGGGACTTTCCTGAAAGCTCAGCTCGTAAAGAATCCACCTGCAATGCAGGAGACACAGGTTTGATTCCTGGGTTTGAGTCTCCTCCCTGGAGGAGAGCATGACAATCCACTCTAGTATTCTTGCCTGGAGAATCTCATGGACAGAGAAGCTTGCTGGGCTACAGTCCATGGGGTTACAAAGATTCAGACAGAACGGAGGGACTAAGCACAGCACACAGCACATAGGTATATAAAGAATATTTGTTGAAAGAAAGGTGAATTGTGAAGAGTTAATTTCTCTAGTTGCTTTACTTTATACCCCAATCTTGTTCTTCTCACAAGACTCACAACTTGCCTGAATGAACTTAACAATAGTTACTAAACTATAGAAGCAAAATTAATTTCAGTGTTTAGTAGATTAATATCAATGCATGATATCATATGTATACATGTTTATATAATGAATGTAAATAAACTTGTTTGTGATTTTCATGGCTCTCAGAACAACTTATAACTCTTTTAAGATAAGAAAAGTGATGGTGGAACTAAATTTATTTCCCCCTTTCCATAATAGCAATAGCAGGAGATACATCAGGTAACGTGCTTTTTGTTATTTGTATAAAGTCATATATTCAATAATCATAAAGCAAGTTTGCTATTTCAAACACTAATTGGGAAGACAAAGTTTTCTTCTTTGTGTGTGTATTCACTTTAAGTGTTCTTGTTTCTATTCAATAAGTTATCTCATTCCACCTGGTATGGAACACTGTGGTGTTATTTGCACTGTCATCTAGATTGTTTATGTAAAGACACAGTAGGGGAGAACACTTGTTTGATCATGTGAAGTTATGTTAAAATAAGACAAATAAATGCCCACAGATAGTTCATCAAGGTGAAAATTAAGCTGTCTTTCTAAACTAGAAGTCTAAAGCAAGGAAACAACGTGAAAATAAGAAAAGAAAGGTGTCTGTGTATAAAGAGAAATTGAATGAATCAGGTAGACACTGAGCATGGAATCTAAGTATCCTGAAAGAGTGTTCGAAATGTTAAGATTCATTCTTGTCTCTTTTCTTAATGACTTCCCCATCTTTATCAAAAATTGCTACAATAACATTTACCAGATATTTAGGACACAAATGTAAAGACCATACTCTAGGACACAGAACTGTAAGTAACCTTCTTTGTAAAAGTCTTCTAAAACAATGAGAAATTATTCCACCTGTGAGAACATTAAATAAATGTGAAATAAAATCAAAATTGGAAAATACTCTGGACACACTCTCAAAAGATTTGTAATTAATTCTTCAGAGCAGAAGCCCTCCCTTCTAACAAATATGTATCACTTACTCACTTATATGATTTTAAGTATCCTAGACCAATTAGATCAGCCACCTATAAAAAGCAACTCAAAATATTCCAGCTTAGATAAGATGAAACTTTAGCTTTCATGTGAAAGAATTCTCAAGTTGGGCAGGTAGGATAATTCTCAAAATTATCAGAGACATAGGTTCTAGTTGTCCTCTACTTTGTCTTAGCAAATGGCTTTTAATTTCAAAGTCATTGCAAGGTCCTAGATAACACTTGAAACTTACATCCCTCCCTCTGCGTTTGAGGAAGCAGAGGTGAACTTAAGGTGGGTAATGAGGCTGTATACTCTTGCCTAGAAAATCCCATGGATGGAGGAGCCTGGTAGGCTACAGTTCATGGGGTTGCAAAGAGTCGGACACGACTGAGCGACTTTGCTCACTCACTCATTATAACTCTCACTAAACAACTGCTTGTAGTCAGAATTGGTCACAAGTTTACAGCTAGTGGCAGGGGAGACTGAGAACTATAGTCTATCAACTTGGAAACCTGACACAACCAACAGCATGGTGTTATTATTATTAAGAAGGAACAGGTGAAGGGATATATGCGTGGGCAAATAAGTCTCTGCCAAGGTCATCAGTACAGTTAGATTATACTTTATTTTCTAGGTATTGAAAAATTACCCTTTTCTATATTATTTTATAATCAACATGAAATGATGGGATTATTTCCCCAAACCATGAGGTTTTATAAACCATTAGTCTTAATAAACCATTGCATTTAGTAATAGATTACCTGGATTCCTGTTTGTTCTTTGTCATAATATTTTTATATGATTTTGGGAGGTTATTTCATGGCACTGAGCTGTCAATTTATTTAATCTAAAATGCCTATTATTTCTAAATTCAAGTACCCATCAATATGTTTGCTGTCCTTTATATGTTTTTCTACTTGACACACATAAAATGATTACATACTGATAAACATTTTTCTGGAAACTACCACAACCATAATTCTTAATGTAATTTAGAAGGTAAATTCTAATATAATTTTTTTTAAAAGTAGACACTATATTTAACAGTAATATATACTAAACAGTTGATAGTTTCCTAAATTTTCATTTTCATTGTGACTTTCAATAAATATAGTGTGAATTTAATTTGTTTTCATAATAAGTGATTGGTAAATTCATTAATTCATTTTACAAATAATCACCTATTATGTGTCTACTATTCAAATGCTTAAATATATAGTAAGAAAATAGCAATGGATTAGCCTATTAGTTAATAGAAAAAATTTGTATATAAAACAAGAAATATGGTTNATTTGTTTTCATAATAAGTGATTGGTAAATTCATTAATTCATTTTACAAATAATCACCTATTATGTGTCTACTATTCAAATGCTTAAATATATAGTAAGAAAATAGCAATGGATTAGCCTATTAGTTAATAGAAAAAATTTGTATATAAAACAAGAAATATGGTTGTATGGAAGCATATAGCTAACAGAATAATTATGTTCAACAGATATAGGAACACATTTCTTAGCAGGATTGGAGTGCCTATCAACTATCCACATAAAGTTGGTGGAAAGAACATTGGGCATATGAATCTAGAGTTCTGGTGAGAGAGTTAGTTTTAGCATAAATCTTTGGAACACATCAGCATATTGACAAAGCCATGGAAATGGATATGGAGTTAGAATCCCAACATAAAAAGAGAAAATTTGTAATATTAATCATCATGATATACAAGCATCCATCCAAAGATGTTGAAAAGAAGTACATAGAGAGAGACAGGGAAAAGAAAACAAGCACTTCTGGAAAATTTTTAAGTGAAAGTACAGTTTCCAAGAGAAAGATGTGCTCAGTTCTGTTGTTCAGTCCTGTCTGACTCTTTGCGACCCTGTGGACTGAAGCATGCAAGGCTTCCCTGTCCATAACCAACTACCAGAGCTTACTCATGTCCATTGAGTCAGTGATGCCATTCAATAATCTGATCCTCTGTTGTCCACTTCTCCTCCTGTCTTCAGTCTTTCCCAGCATCAGGGTCTTTTCTAGTGAGGAAGTTTTTCACATCAGGTGGCCAAAGTACTGGAGTTTCAGCTTCAGCTGAATATTCCAGAAAGTGAGTCCTTCAGTGAATATTCAGGACTGATTTCCTTTAGGATGGACTGGTTGAGTCTCCTTGTAAGCCAAGGAACTCTCAAGATCTTCTCCAACACCACAGTTCAAAAGTGTCAATTCTTCAGCACGCAGCTTTCTTTATAGTCCAACTCAAATATCCATAAATGACTACTGGAAAAACCATACCTTTGACTAGATGGATCTTTGTTGGCAAAGTAATGTCTGCTTTTTAATATGCTGTCTAGGTTCGTCATAGCTTTCCTTCCAAGGAGCAAGAGTCTTTTAATTTCATGGCTGGAGTCACCATCTGCAGTGATTTTTGAACCCAAGAAAATAGTCTGTCATTGTTTCCACTGTTTCCCCATCTATTTGCCATGAGGTGATGGGACCAGATGCCATAATCTTCATCTTTTAAAGTTGAGTTTTAAGCTAACTTTTTCACTCTCCTCTTTCACTTTCATCAAGAGGCTCTTTAATTCTTCCACACTTTCTGCCATATGGTGGTTCATCTGCATACGTGAAGTTATTGAAGTTATTTGGAACCAGTCTATTGTTCCATGTCCATTTCTAACTGTTACTTCTTTACCTGCATACAGATTTCTCAGGAGGCAGGTCAGGTGGTCTGGTATTCCCATCTCTTTCAGAATTTTCCATAGTTTATTGTGATCCACACAGTCAAAGGCTTTGGCACAGCCAATAAAGCAGAAATAGATGTTTTTCTGGAACTCTCTTGCTGTTTTGATTATCCAAGNAAAATATAAATTTATTTATTTTAATTGGAGGCTAATTACTTTACAATATTTTATTGGTTTTGCCATATATCATCATGAATCCGCCACAGGTGTTTTGCATGAATAAAACTGCTAATGTTGATGTGACTATGTTGGTGAGTTTTTCTCACTTATAGACTATGTCACTGCTGTATTCTATATTTTCTTGATCTCAAACACTATTGTATAGCTAATATTGGAGTCATCATTGTCAAAGCAAGGTTACACTTTTAAAAAACAACTGCAGTGTCTACAAGTTTCAGAGAACATAATGGTGTTTGGTATAAACATTTTAATTTTAATTCCATGGCTGAGCAAAATAAGATTTTTATTACTCTTAAAATCATATTTTATGGAGAAATGATTATGTTTCAGAAAACAATTCTATAATCCCAGGGAAACATAATTATAGACATTGTTTTAAAATTGTCATATTGCCACCTACTTTACTTTCTGGAAATTAATAAACAAGCTCTATAACTGTACCTGGAGGATACAGAGAGTTAAACAATGCACTAAAGTTAACTCTAGTGGATAAATATTAGCTTTTTCACATATGAATGATACATGTCAAATATAAAAACAAAACTTGTAGACAAAAATAAAACTTTGAAATTGCATTTGTAAGATTATTAAGTAGTGCTAGCACTGAAGTGTGTAGATGAAGCTTTTAAAATCTATTTTAGTGATTACTCTGAGTTTTTATTGTAACTGCTTGATGGGTAGTTGCTATGTGGTATTTTCAGTAACTAAAATAAAGGTCATTTTTGATAGTTTTCAGCAAAATAAAATAAATTACTTTATTTTATTAACATCTTGGCTGGAAACAATTTCTTTATCTTCAAACTATAATTAGCTCCTAAAGATGCATGTACTTATAGATACACATATACATATATGATGCTTATCATTTCTTTAGTATATATTTAATTTGAAATATATTTCCTTAGGTAATACTTATCATTTTAAATGATATATGTTACCTACCTAAATTACTTCAAACTCAAGGTTAGACGTTACAGTTGTTCAGTCACTAAGTCATGTCTGACTCTTTGCAACCCCATGGACTAGAGCACGCCAGGCTTCCCTGTCCTTCACCAACTCCTAGAGTTTAATCAAGCTCATGTCCATTGAGTCAACAATGCTAATCAATCAACTCATCCTGTCCTCCCCTTCTCCTGCCTTCAATCGTTCCCAGCATCAGTCTTTTCCAATGACTCAATTCTTCAAGTCAGGTGGTCAAAGTGTTGGAGCTTCAGCTTTAGCAGCAGTCCTTTGAAAGAATATTCAGAGATGATTTCCTTTAGGATTGACTGGTTTGATCTCTTTGCAGTCCAAAGCACTCTCAAGAGTCTTCTCCAGCACCACAATCTGAAAGCATCACTTCTTCAGTGCACAGCCTTCTCTATGGTCCAATTCTCACAATTGTTCCTGTGAAATTAAAAGACACTTTCTCCTTGCAAGGAAAGCTTTGACAAAATTAGACAGCATATTAAAAACAGAGATATCACTTTGCCAGCAAAGTTCTGTCAGAGTCAAAGCTATGGTTTTTCCAGTAGTCATGTACAGATGTGAGAGATGTTGCAGACATAATATTAATTGGAATATAAAGGCCACCAATATCCAATAAATTAAATAGAAGAGAGAAGTACAAATAAGTGGCCAGAATGGATGTTATGAAGAATGGTTCATGTGATAAATACAAGGTTCTGTGTGAGTAAAACATCAGTTTTTTTGGATGTCTTCCAGATGAAAAAGGGTATGTAAAAGTAAAATGTAATACAGGTTTGTTATATCTAAGAACGTGGAAAATGTCCTTTACAGCTTGAACATGAACTTTGAATAAGGGTGTGGTCAGACCAAGTGAAGTGAAAATAGCTCAGTCATGTCTGACTTTTTGTGACCCCATGGACTATACAATTCATGGAATTCTCCAGGCCAGAATACTGGAGTGGGTAGCCTTTCCCTTCTCCAGGGGATCTTCCCAACCCAGGGATTGAACTCAGGTCTCCCACACTGCAGGCAGATTCTTTACCAGCTGAGCCATAAGGGAAGCCCAAGAATACTAGAGTGGGTAGCCTCTCCCTTCTCCAGCAGAGTGATCAGACCAAACACAGATGTAAAAGGAATTATGCTCTAGGATACTGGTGATTCTGTCATTAAGTTCACACAACACTGAGAGAAATGAGGAATCACAAATGCATTTTAGAAGACCACAATAGCTGCAGTGTAAAACATGAATGGATGGATACAAAACAGAGAAAGGGAAAACTGTTCAAGTATATGTGCTATAATCCAAGAAATAAACTATAGTTTGTTATATATCACTGGCTTAAAATTCACCATTCAAAAAAATGAACATCATGGCTTCTGGTTCCATCATTTCATGGCAAATAGATGGGGGAAAACTGGAAACAGTGGTGGATTTAATTTTATTGGGCTTCAAAATCACTGTGGATGGTGATTGCAACTACAAAATTAAAAGACTTCTTGGAAGAAAAGCTACGACAAACCTAAACAGAGTATTAAAAAGTAGAGACACCACTTTGCGGACAAAGGTCTGTATAGTTGAATCTATGGTTTTTGTAGTAATCGTGTATAGATGTTAGAATTCTGAAGGACGAAAAATTGATGCTTTCGAGTTGTGGTTCTGGAGAAGTCTCTTGAGAGTCCCTTGGACAGCACTGACTGGAGGTCAAACCGGTCAGTCCTAAGGGAAATCAACCCTGAATATTCACTGGAAGGACTGATGCTAAAGCTCAAGCTCCACTAGTTTGTCCACCTGATGTAAAAAGTGAACTTATTGGAGAAGACCCAGATGCTGGGAAAAATTGAGGGCAAGAGGAGAAGGGGGTGACAGAGGTTGGGATGGTTGGATGCCATCACTGAATCAATGGAGATGAGTTTGAGCAAACCCTAGGAGACAGTGAAGGACAGGGAAGCCTAGCATGCTTCAGTTCATGGGGTTGCAAAGAATCGTGCATGATTTGGAGACTGAACAACAGAAACGATAATGGCAATGAGGAAGGGAAAAAGTAGACAGGCTTGGCAGCTATTTAGGAGGTAAAATTATTTTAAAAATTTAATTGAATATTCAGTGAAGTGAAGTGTTAGTCATTCTGTCATGTCTGACTCTTTGTGACCCCATGGACTGTAGCCCTCCAGGCTTCTCTGTCCATGGGATTCTCCAGGCAAGAATACTGGAGTGGGTTATCATTCCTTTCTCCAGGGGAACATACAGTGGCTGAGGTAAATAGATGAATAAAAGATGTCTTTTAATTACTGNCCCATGGACTGTAGCCCTCCAGGCTTCTCTGTCCATGGGATTCTCCAGGCAAGAATACTGGAGTGGGTTATCATTCCTTTCTCCAGGGGAACATACAGTGGCTGAGGTAAATAGATGAATAAAAGATGTCTTTTAATTACTGATTTAATCATATAAATGAATGTAAGATCATTCAATGAAATAAGAAACATATAAGCACATAACAATCTTGCCGAAGATAGGATTAGGGGTTCAGTTTGGGGCCTGCTGAGTTAAAGAGAATTGAATACAGTTAGGCATAAATTATACCAAATGATTTCATTTATTTGCAGACACTGAGAACTGATATCAGTTGTGAAATATAGGATAGATAAAAGGAAGATAGCAAAAACAGCTATAAATCAAAAATAAATTCTGCAGATCTGATGTACATCACAGTGTCTATGTTATAGTTAATACTGTGTTGTTTTTGTTCAATTGCTCAGTCATGTCTGATTCTTTGTGACCCCATGGACTGCAGCATGCCAGGCCTTCTTGCCCCTCACCATCTCCCATAGTTTGCCCAAGTTCATGTTCATTGCATCATTGATGTTGTCCAGCCATCTCATGCTTCGATGCCCTATTTTCCTTCTGCCCTTGATCTTCCCCAGCATCAGGGACTTTTCCAATGAATCGTCTGTTCCTGTTAGATGACCAAAATACTAGAGCTTTAGCTTCAGCATCAGTCACTCCAGTGAATATTCAGGGTTGCTCCCTGTTAAGATCAACTGGTTTGATCTCTTTGTTGTCCAAGGGACTTTCAGGAGTCTTCTCCAGTACCACAGTTCGAAGGCATCAATTCTTTGGTGTTTCACCTTCTTAATGGTCCAGCTCTCACAACCATACATGACCACAAGGAAGACAATAGCCTTTACTATACAGACCATAAGTATATTATGGATTATAGTCTATAAGTCTATTGTTATTAGAAGTAAAATTTAAATGGCTTATCTTTTGTATTTTACTCAAGGCTTTCAATGAAGTTAACAAATATAATTATTTGCACTCATTACATTTCTTTGAATTCTTATTTTGTGGTGTTTGATATGTGTGCTATTATAATGAAAGATCATTAAATGTATTAGAATACTGAAAATTCAAGTTGATTTATTTTAGGCCATGAAAACTCAGGGAAAAATTGCAACCACTATTATTATGGAGTACAGAAATTGATCTCGGATAGTACAGGGAGTTGAAATCATTATCACAGTACTAACAGGCCAACAGTGATAAGGAAATAAATGTGGTGGAAGTTTTTAAAAAAATAGATTGTGCCTTTGCATTTTAGTAGAAGGCTTATGTTAATAAAGTTGTTTTAGTTAGAAAATTTAAAAAGAAATTATTCCAAAAGTAATAATTAAAATCAGTAGTGGCCAAGGTTATTCTTGTCTGAAAAATGTTTATATCTTAAAATTTAAGTTTTGAGTTTAAAAGTTACATATAGAGGGATATATGGAGATACACATATCAACAGTAATATAATTATAGATATAGGAAGGTACATTAAAACATGTAATTTACAACAATCTCTAGATTTAGAAAATGAATTGATGATAGAATGTGCAATTGATTTCTTTAAAAGAAAAAAATATAAGCAAATATAATATGTGATTACACCCTTCTCATGGTGAAGGGGCTTGTGAAATTCAATGAAGTTATGAGCCATGCCATGCATGGCCACCCAAGATAGATGTGTCATAGTGAAAAGTTCAGACTAAACTGCATCCACTGGAGGAGGAAATGGCAAACCATTCCAATATTCTTGCTGCAAGAATACCATGAACAGTATGAAAAGGCAAAAGATATGACAGAAGAGCCTGGTGTGCTACAGTCCATGGGGTTGCAGAGAGTTGGATATGACTTAGTGACTGAACAACTACAACCTATTCAAGGAGTGAGATTTGCTCTCTGTTACATTACTTCTACTTTCAACTATCCCAAGACTGTTTACTGCACAAATATTATGGGCAAGGTAATTTTTTTTTTTTGTTGCCCTTGCACAAGCTTTTGAAAAATTGAAGAATAAAATGTAAGTAAGACAGAGGCAATGAAATTCAGCTGACTATACCAGCGCAAGCAGCTGGAAGCAAGAAGAGCAATCCTAAAGGCAGGAAGAATCAGTGACTGATACCCTTGTTGGAAAGATGGATGTGATCAGGCCGAGAGATTCCATCTAAAATTGAATTTCCTGCTACTCAAGCGGCTTAATTTCATTTATTTTTTTAAACAATATGACTTTGCAGAAAGTGTTTCAAAAGAGCATTTTATCTTTTTAAGTTTATAATTAAAATATGAGGATTTTTTTCCTTGCTTAACTTTGTGTTGTTTTCCTTTGTGCTCTGAGTTGGAAGGAGATAAGCTTTATGTTCCTCACTTAGTGTCAATATATCCAGTATATGTCTTGGGTTGAAAACACAACAAACATGCCTCTCTCTTTGAAGTTTCCATTTGTCTCTCTTTCCCATATTTTCAAGACAGGTATCTCCTGAGAAGACTAAGTGACATAATAGGAGATCAGCAGGAAATGTAAGCTCCGTGTTCTGTGTTAATGCATCAAATGTGCCAGCATTAAGATGAGGAATGACTTCCTGGTATGATGATTAGAATGTGTTTTCAGCCCTGTGTGAATTACATTTCTTGCTTAGAGACCAAATGCAGAAATTAAATTGTATTGTTAATGTACTTTCCGCAGAGACATAAAAATCTGCTTTCTATTTTCATAGCATAATATTATAGGCTGTTAATGAATTCTTCTTTGCTTATCTTTTCCAATCCTGTGGGATGTCTTAAGTTGAAAATTACATACTGATTAGTGAAGGAAGCTGAGTTAAGTACTAAGGAGTGCTTTCAGAATCTATATAATTAAATGATCACAGACCAAGAGTTAAGCACTAGAGGGAATATTTACACTATTTTTTGGTGATGACACAAAATCTGTTATACAGAAGATAAAGAAAACATGAAGAAACATTTGATTTCTACAGTTATTCACTTGAGAGTGGTTACATAAATAGATATTCTTGGGCACCCCTACAAAAGTTAAAACATAGGAATCAATCTTTGAGAGACTTCCCAAATTGTATTTGTTCATTAAATGTGTTCATTGAGTGGCAAACATGTTTGATGTAGATTATAGCAAGATACGACCATTACTTTCAAAGATACTAAGCACTGTGGGGCAGGAGAGCAGCTTAACAATAAAGTGAACAAAATTAAACAATGCTTAACTGACGGTTTTTATATAAGAGCATTAAGAGGAGAAAGGTATGACTTTAGGTGAAAAGAAGAAAACATAGTAGAAATGTATTTCTAAAAGAAATCTACTTTTAGAAAAGGTTTTTTTTTTTTGTACTGTGCATCTGCCAGAAGAGTATGCAATTTACTGAAATTAAGAAGAATTGGGGGAAAAGCAAATTTTGACAGTTGGGACAAAAAATTCTTTTGTGGTATGCTTAATTGCACACTTCTACTAAATATTAAAGGTGAACCCCTGACCCAAAACAATCAACAGATTGATCATGATCAATGTTCTATTCTACCAAGAGGTTAGTCTTCCTAACTGAGCTGAGCTATCTAGCAAAGTGAAAAAGTGAGTGTTAGTCACTTCGTCATGTCTGAGTCTTTATTTATTGTACTTACTTCAATTTATTGTACTTCAAAATTGTTTATTCTCTAAAACACTCCAAATGCATTCATGTCCCCTGCACCATGAAATACACTAAAAAACAGAATAGATGATTCAAAAAGGCATACTCAGAAATGGTGTTATTTCATGTAAATGTGCTTTGGCTAAACAAGCAGAATGTCTATTTTTGAAATTTTTAGAGGTTATTTAATTGAATATTTCTTTTATAATTGGTACTTAGAGAAATGACTTATAAAATTCAAGGTATAAGCTTAGTGTCTATTAAGAATTGAATCATATGCATTTTCTGGCCCTGTATTGACTATAATTAATGTGTCTTCAAAAATCGGACTATCAGATTTTTAAAAACATGAAGTAGTTGAGGATCAAAATCTATGATTCTCTGCACTTCCTTTCACAGATTGTATAACACCCCTTGAAGTTTCAGAGGTGAAGTGGGTGGAATGTGATCACTTTTGTAGCTACAATTTCACACTGGGAGACTGCTTTTTTCTTTTTTTTTTTACTTCCTCAATTAAATTGAGAAATTACAAAGCAGCAAAATGTTGCAGCTAATCCGCTGGGAGAAAAATTATATGCATATAAAATAAAATATACTGCCTTTTTCATGAACAGTGTGTGAGCTATTTGAAAATTTTATGCTATTAGCACTTTCAATATGTCATTAACCTAGAAAATAAGAGGGAATAATGAAAGTCATTAAAAGCAGTTGAGTGGCCTGCTGTAGCCTGGCCAATAAGAGAATAAAGAATGGGAAACAGAATATGACATTCTATTACATTACAATCTGGCATGACTTTGTGTACAATGTGTATATATATATATATATATATAAATTTTTCTGCCTCGATACTATGCTTTTTATGTATATATAGGACAAAAGAAGGTTTTTAGACAGAACTGCCAAGTGCTACACATAAAAAATGTCAGCTAAATCTAAAATTAAGGTCATTATTCTAAATGTGAACCACTGAGAACATCACACTCTGTATCTTCCTAAAACCTATTCTGTCACAGCCTTCTAAACTACTGCGGTCAGGCAAATTTTTAGTTTAGAAGAATAATCATGAACAACGATGATGAGGGAAAAAAATGTATATAATGGTTACTTTTTCTCTGACTCCAAAATTTATGTACTTATCATTGTGTTATGAGACGAAAGACATTTTATTTCTTTTAGGTACCACCCACAAAAGCCAAACTTCTTTTCTTTGACTATAGATTCACCTCAGCTATGAACAGCCCTAGAACTCTCAGAATCATCTGATTTTAAGCTAACTTTGATATAAACTATTTATAATTTTGTGCTATTCCTTAGAACTTACCAGCTTTTTGTGGGTATTAAATTGATGGCATATTCAAGATTCCCACTGAATTCCTAAACAATTTGGGACAAATGTATGGAAGATTATGTTCTCTTTGGTTTGGTAAACTTTGGTTCTGTTTCTCTAAAGAACTATAATTGCTGTTCAGTCACTCCTCATGTCCAACTTGTGGCAACCCCATGGACTGCAGCATGCCAGGCATCCCTGTCCTTCATCTGCCGTAGCTTGCTCAAACTCATGTCCATTGAGTCAGCGATGCCATTCAAACATCTCATCCTCTGGCATCTCCTTCTTCTCCTGCTCTCAATCTTTCCAACTCTAATATAAGAGTTAAAATAGACATATGGAGAAAATTACAGGACAGAGGCAAAGGCAATGGAAGTAAACAAAAGTAAGACTTTAAAAATAGTAATAATAATGTTATTTATTTCTTCATTTACTTTTTGCTATGTTGAGTCTTTGTTGCTGTATGAGCTTTTTGCTAATTGCTGTGAGTGGAGGCTTCTCTCTAGCTGTGGTGTATGGGTTTCTAATTGCAGCGGATTTTCTTGTGAGGCACAGGCTCTTGGGAATGTGGGTTTCAGTAGCTGCAGCACATGGACTCTAGAGCACAGACTCAATAGTTGTGGTGCATGGGCTTATTTTTCCTGTGCGGCAGGTGGGATCTTCCTGGGCCAGGGATTGAACCCATGTTTCTTGCATTGGTAGGCAGATTCATTATCATTGAGCCACCAGGGAAGCCCAGTGGTAAGATTTTAAAATGCTGATGATTCAAGAAAAGATATAGGATTGTTTAGAAAGGAATACCATATATACTGGGCTTCCTAGGTGGCACTGGTTGTAAAGAACCTGTCGGCTAATGCAGGAAACCAGGGACGTGGGTCCGATCCTTGGGTTAGGGAGGTAACCTGGAGGAGGTCATAACAACCAACTCCAGTATTCTTGCTTGGAGAATCCCATGGAGACAGGATCCTTTGCTCCATAGGATCTCAGAGAGTCAGAGAGGAATGAAGTGACTTAGTATTTACCCTATATACTATAATAACTTGTCATTCAGGTACAAGAGGTCATGGGAAAATATTGTTAGAGTTGAGACTTAAGCTGACGTATACAAAATTTTCTTCCTTAACAAGGCAGCTGTTTTGACAATTTTCTAACAATATACATTGACTCTATACTAAATATCCTCCAGTCCTTATTTTCAAAATGGGAAATGTTAGGAAATTAAATATATGCATGTCCTCAGTCGCTCAGTTGTGTCAGATTCTTTGTGGCCCCATGGACTGTAATCTTGCCAGGTTCCTCTGTCCATGGGATTCTACAGGCAAGAATACTGGAGTAAGTTGCCATTCCTTCCTCCATATATATGCATATATGCACATATACCTTACATAACAATTGTTTATTTCTGATATTATTTGAAATAGTGACATTTGAAAATTTGGAGTTTTCTTGTTATTTTGTTAAAATAATTTTACTTATAAGACAAGTTAAATAATTTTAAGAAATGAAATTCCACCATCATAGTTTCAAGTAAAACAGCTCCCAATTTACTCAATAAAAAAGTTTTTGGCAGACAATATCATATGAAAAATTTTGAACAACATGCTATATTCTGAAAAACTCAAAAAATGTGTGTGTGCATGTATGTGCACATGCAAATGCTGAGTAAAAGTGATATTCATGTCAGGCAATTACATAATTGTAATTATAGGAAAATAATTTTATCATAAAAGATCCCTGATTTTAGTATTGAATCTTCATACTTTCTCCAGGAAAATTCAATCACCTGATTCTACCACTTTTCCTTTACATCCTTCTTCACTGCTCACTACCAATCAACAACTATCAGCTTCTTTTTTTGGCAAATCAATGCACATATTTAAAATTAAATTTTATATGAAAATTCATTTATTTTAAACTTTATGTTTATTACTTATATAAGATCTAGTGTTTAAACAATACATTTCATTATCTTTGAAAATCATTTGGGGATCTTATCTTGGAATAGACAACATGCTTATTTTTTCCCAATGAAACTTATGACTCTCCACCTAGTGCCACTTAGTGGCAGTTTACATGATTAATTTAAGTCTGTAAGAGAAAATAAAAGATACAGAATCTAGCTTTTTTCATTTCTTTTCTCTTACAGAAATAGGATAAAAATCTTTACTATATGTATCAATAAAGATTCTCCAGAGAAATAGAATGAATAGGATAGATGTGATAATAAATTATCATTGTTATTATATAAAATATTAAATCTCTTTAGATATAGAGATTTATTATAAGAAATTGGCTCACAAGATTTTGAAAGCTGGCAAGTTCCAAGGTCTATAGGATGAGTCAGAAACTGGAGACATTATTTTCAATGGTGAAAAACTGAAATATCCCCCCTAAGATCAGGAAAAAGACAAGGCTGTCCACTTTCACCAGTGTTATTCAACAGCAATCAGAAAAAGAAAAATAAATTAAGGGAATCCAGATCAGAAAAGAAATAAAGCTCTCAGTGCTTGTTGATGACATGATACTGTACATAGAGAACCCTAAATATAGTATCAGAATATTGCTAGAGCTAATCAGTGAATTTAGCAAAGTTGCAGGATAGAAAATCAATACACAACAATCACTTGCATTTCTATACACTAAAAACAAAAAATAAGAAAAAGAAATTAAGGAATTAATACCATACACCATTGCAACAAAAATAAATATCTAGGAATAAACTTACCTAAGGAGACAAAAAAACTGTACACAGAAAATTATGAAACTAATGAAAGAAGCCAAAGGTGACATAGACAGATGGAGAGATATTCCATGTTCCTGGGTAGGAAGAGTCAATATTGTGAAAATGACAATTAACTAGCAAATGCAATCTATAGATTCATATGATTTCTATCAAATTACCAATGACATTTTTCACAGAACTAGAAGAAAAATAATCACAATCCATATGGAAACACAAAAGAGTTTGAATAACAAAAGCAGTCTTGAGAAAGAAAAATGGAGCTGGAGGAATCAACCTTCCAAAATTCAGATTATACTACAAAGCTACAGTCATCAAGACAGTATGACACTGGCACAAAAAAACAGAAATATAGACCAATGGAGCAAGATAGAAAGCCCAGAAATAAACCCATGCACCTATGGGTGCCTTATTTTTGACAAAGGAGGCAAGAATATGAAATAGGGCAAAGACAGTCTCTTTAATAAATGGTGCTGGGAAAATTGGACAACTGCATGTAAAAGAATGAAATTAGATCACTTCCTAATACCATACCTAAAGATAAACTGAAAATGGATTAAAGACCTAAACTATAAAATTCTTATAGGAAAACATAGGCAGAATACTCAATGACATAAATCAAAACAAGATCCTCTATGACCCACCTCCTAGAGTAATGGAAATAAAAACAAAAGTAAACAAGTGGGACCTGATTAAACTTAAAACTTTTGCACAGCAAAAGAAACTATAAGCAAGGTGAAAAGACAACCCTCAGAATGGGAGAAAATAATAACAAATGAAACAACTGACAAAGGATCCAAAATATGCAAGCAGCTCACAATTCAATGCCAGAAAAACAAACAACCCAATCAAAAAAATGAGAAAAAAACATAAATAGAAATTTCTTCAAAGAAGACATACAGATGGCTAACAAACACATGAAAAGGTGCTCAACATCTCTCATTATTAGAAAAATNCCAAAATATGCAAGCAGCTCACAATTCAATGCCAGAAAAACAAACAACCCAATCAAAAAAATGAGAAAAAAACATAAATAGAAATTTCTTCAAAGAAGACATACAGATGGCTAACAAACACATGAAAAGGTGCTCAACATCTCTCATTATTAGAAAAATGCAAATCAAAACTACAATGAGATATCATCTCACACTGGTCAGAATGGCCATCATCAAAAAGTCTGCAAACTATAAATGCAGGAGAGGGTGTGGAGAGAAGGGAATGTTCTTGCACTGTTGGCGGGAACATAATTTGATACAGCCACTATAGAAGACTGTATGGAGATTCCTTAAAACACTAGGAATAAAATCACCATATGACCCAGCAATCCCACTCCTAGTCATATACCCTAAGAAAACCAAAATTGAAAAAGACACATGTATCCCAATGCTCATTGCAGCACTATTTACAACAGCTAGAACATGAAAGTCACCTAGATGTCCATCAACAGATGAATGGATAAAGTGGTCATATACACAATGGGGTTTTACTCAGCTATAAAAAGGAATGCATTCGAGTCAGTTCTGATGAGGTGAATGAACCGAGAACCTATTATACAGAGTGAAGTGAGTCATAAAGAGAAAGATAAATATTGTATTTTAACCCATATATATGGAATCTAGAAAAATGATACTGAAGAATTTGTTTACAGGGAAGCAATGGAGAAACAGACATAGAGAATAGACTTATGGATATGAGGAGAGGTGAGGGGAGAGTGAGATGTATGGAAAGAGTAACATGGAAACTTACATTATCATATATAAAATAGATAGCTAATGGGAATTTGCTGTATGGCTCAGGAAACTCAAACAGGGGCTCTATATCTATCTAGAACAGTGGGGTGGGATGGGAGATGGGAGGGAGGTTTAAAGAGGAGGGGATATATGTATACCTATAGCTGATTCACGTTGAGGTTTGACANACTGGGAAACTACAATCAGAACTTGGGCTTCGAATTGGGGTGACACTCAGTCACTCGGATAAGGAGATGTGCCTCTGATTCCTGAAACTCCTCTGATTGATTGGACAGGAACTGCAACCAACATCCAGGGGTTCAGTCCACGTGACCCTGGGAAGGAGGGAGGGAGGAAGGGAGTAAGAAGGACAGAAAGAGGGGAGGAGTCATGCAAACAAGCTTGCCAGCCAGTTCTTTTCTTTTCCTCCAGCTCCTGTGTTGACCCCCAGGGGTCATTCTATCCGTCCCAAGCCTATCACCAGAGAAGGCGGAGCAAATGGAGCAGAGGAGAGAAGTTCAGCTTGTACATTAGTATGTGACACAGTCAGAACCAGGGCCTGATGGTCCTCTGGGGGACTGAAGCACCCAGAAACATTTCACTGGGAAAGGGGATGGTCTCTGCTTTTGTAGGAGGGGACCGGGGAGGGAAGAGTCACTAATGCTTAGGCCTGTGAATTTTGTGATTTATAAAAACGCATTGTCATTCACTTAGCACAAATAAAAACTGAGAAATAATACAAAGCAAGAAATTCTGTTGCTCAAAGATAAACTGAAACAGCCTGGGGAAACACCGTAGCAAAGACTAGCGGAGGCGAGGAAGAAGGCAGAGGTCACAGTTTAGCTTGAGTCTTGAAAATTTTCTGAGAAATTTAGTTTCCACTTTTTAAATAATGGAACTTCATAACATCTTAAACTCTGAGTCTCTGCACGTTTCTGATCAGCGAGACAAATTCAATGGAAAAGTGGGGTGAAGGCCCAAGAGAAGAAGAAAAAAGAAATTTAAACAGGTTTAATAAGTTCTGGAGTTCCAACGCATAGCACGTGATGACAGCTCACAATACCATATCATACACTTGAGATTTCCTAAAAGGATAAAATTTAAATTAAAGCTTCCTAATACACATGTGCACACACATGCACACATACACACAGTAACTACGTAGAGGTGATAGATGTTAACTATCTTGAT
>SJYV01054391.1:0-13896 GCA_006410875.1 Neotragus pygmaeus
GTTTGTCTTAGCTGTGTGCCAGTCATGTGGAACAGCTGGCTCATACCAGCTTGGGAGGCCTATTGCCACATTTTCAGGACTTTCACAAGCTGGTTGACATACCAGTCTGCAGTCAGTGTGCTGGGAGTATTTACACCGCAGACATTGGCAAACACTCCAAATCAAGACCCCAACCCCACCCCTAGAACTGGTTGTTAAACACTTAACCAGCATACCCCTGTATCATCTATGTGATCAGATATTATTATGGGCCCTTTATTTCTTTGCTGATTGAAACAGAAAGTGGAGTTGGAAGATGTCCTCATTCTGCCATCCCCCTCCTGCATCAGACACTAGCCCATCGTGTACAGAAAGGCCCAGCTGTACATCTAGGTGTCCCATCTGCTGTTTGCCTCCATCAATGCGTGAAATACACCACTCTTCAGGCTCCCAGCTGAGAAGGTTTTAATACTTATATTTTCATATATTGTCTGGAATGCACACATGAGGTTTCCGGTCAAAGCAATCCTTATTCTTTACTTACAACAATAACTGCACCCTTCCTCACGCCCCCGTTCTTCCCCCATCTGGGGTGCTGCAATGTGGACCTCACAGGCACAAAGGGAGGTGCCCAACCACAGGGGAGGGACTCTGAAAATATATATCTGGGAGTGCATTCGCATATCCTTCCCTGTGCTCCAGAGAGAGGGAGAAAAACCTCTTTTCTTTAAGGTATATGCTTTCCTTTGGGGGAAACAAGGAGAAAATTCCAGAATTTTTACACTTTGGAATTTAAATAACTATCTCTAGGGTATAGAGAAGACAAACTGAAGTTTATAACTTAAATTCTTATCCCACTTATCGTCCATGTGTGACGAGTACACATATGGAGAGATAAGCCTCCAAAGGTTTTTCAATCAGTCTTTAACTTCTCAAATTGGTCCTTCAATCCAAGTCCTAGATTTCTTTGCTCAGAAAGCCCTAACTAGTGAAAACATGAAAGCATTTTCTCTCCTGGCTCACACCATCATCTAGGAGAAGGAAGAGGCAGTACCGATTCTGAAGTTTTATTTCACAAGGACTAAAACAACGACAGAACTCCTTGGCTAAGCTCAGCCTCTGGAGTCTCACATTTTCTTGTGTTATTATCCAAAGCACCATCATTACAGCTTCGCCCAAAGAGGCAGCCCCGATTTGTAGAAGTCTAAAGATGAACACCTGGGGCTTCCCAGGCGGCGCTAGAGGTAAAGAGCCTGCTTGCTACTGCAGGAGACTTTAGAGACACAGGTTCGATCCCTGGGTCGGGAAGATCCCATGGAGGAGGGCATGGCACCCCACTCCAGTCTTCTTGCCTGGAGAACCCCATGGACAGAGGAGCCTGGGGGGCTGCAGTCCATGGGGTCGCAAAGAGTCGGACACGACTGAGCATGCACACCACGGATATTGTGTGCCTCTTCGTCTTCAGTCTTGGATCCAAGTCACTGACCAAAGAGAGTAAAGTCCCAGTCAGTTCTCTGTTACACAGTCACATCCCCAAGAGGCTGACTGGAGGACAGATGTCGAATCCCACATTGCATTTCCCACGTTTAATAGGATGACTGTGACGTTGCTGCTTAGGTTGCTCTTCTGCTCAGTTGCTCAGTTGTGTCCAACTCTTTGTGACCACAAGAACTGCAGCACATCAGGCCTCCCTGTCCTTCCCTGTCTCCCAGAGTTTGCTCAAACTCGTGTCCACTGAGTCAGTGAAGCCATCCAACCATCTCATCCCCTGTTGCCTCCTTCTCCTCCTCCCCTCAATCTTTCCCAGCATCAGGGTCTTTTCCAATGAGCCTGCTCCAGAGTGACATTGCAGGCACTCAATAACTCTTGAATGAACGAATCAATGGAAACAATGACAGACTTTATTTGGGGGGGGGCCTCCAAAATCACTGCAAATGATGACTGAAGCCATGAAATTAAAAGACGCCTGCTCCTTGAAAGAAAAGCTTTGACCAACCTAGACAGTTATTAAAAACCAGAGACATTACTTTGCCAACAAAGGTCCATCTAGTCAAAGCTATGGTTTTTCCAGTAGTCATGCATGGATGTGAGAGTTGGACTATAAAGAAAGCTGAGCACTGAAGTATTGATGCTTTTGAACTGTGGTGTAGAAGACTTTTGAGAGTCCTTTCGACGGCAAGATCCAGCCAGTCCATCCTAAAGGAAATCAGTCTTGAATATTCATTGGAAGGACAGATGCTAAAGCTGAAACTCCAATAATTTGGCCACCTGAAGTGAAGAGCTAAGTCATTAGAAAAGACCTTGATGCTGGGAAAGATTGAAGGCTGGAAAAGAAGATGACAAAGGATGAGATGGTTGGATGGCATCACCGACTCAGTGGACATGAGTTTGAGTAAATTCCGGGAGCTGGTGATGAACAGGGAGGCCTGGCATGCTGCAGTCCATGGGGTCGCAAAGAATTGGACATGACTGAATGACTGAACTGAACTGAACTGAATGAATCAATAAATCAGTCAATCAATCAATCAATTTGATTCTGTGTTGGGAACCAAATTAGAGACTGGATTCTGTCTTTTCCTTAAATTGGTACTTATTGTAAGGAGGCATTAGTCACCTCTCATCTAGCGTTGATAATAAAGATAAAAAAACAGGCACCCACTAAATACTGAGTAGGGATTATGGTTTTAAATCCTTCAACAGCCCTGTGAAGTAAGTATTATTGTCCTTGTTTTGTAAATGAGGAAATTGAGGCTCAGGTACTTTAGTAAAATGACCAAGGACTCTCAGGATATATCTGGTTAGTATTCAGGATTTCTCTCTGTATCTTTCTTGACCGAGAATGTGCAGGTTTTAGCTTTTGACTCTTTAATATAGGGATGGCCTCTGTGTGTGGTTTCACAGAACAACACTTAGGTGATCGCTATTGCCTGGAGCGCCATATCAAAGTCAATGCTGTGATCCCAGTCCAATCGACTGATTATGTCTGCTGTGCCTACGTAAGTGGGAAAGTGGTGCACACACGTATCAGCCATGATCCAGGCAACTGTCCATACTTTTTACAGCCAGATTAGAAACTGGAAAATCTGTCCTTGGCCTCTCCAGTCTCCCTGTTCCTGCCGCCTCATCCCCTCCTCTCCCTTAGACCGAGCGTCCAGTTTCCCCCTCGCTCTGGCTCTGATACGGATCACTTTCATTCATCTATGATGACTCTCCCCGTGCATGTTTGCACGTGGTCTTTAGAGTCACGGGCTGCTGTACTGAGTGCCAAGTGTGCCTGACCTAGAATCACAGGGCATCCCTTCCTCCCCCAGCTGCCTGTGTGATGCTGTAAAACTGACTTAATTTTACTCAGACCATCATAACTCCTGCCAGACCTACTTCTAGCCTCGCCTTGAGAATTAAACAAATCTAATTAATTAAAAGAGGATATAAAGGCTTACTATTGGGATGTGACAGCATTTGTCTGCTGTGGGAGGAAGTTCCAGACTTCCTGGAGGAGATAGTCTCCCTGACAAGTCCAGTTTCTCAGACCCTCTGCCACTATCCTGTGTGGGCTTTGGCTAGTAAATAGCTCTGTGCTTGCATGCTCAGTCCTGTAAGAAGACGCTCTGCAATCCCATGGACTGTGGCCCACCAGACTCCTCTATCCATGGAAATTCTCCAGGCCAGAATACTGGAGTGAGTAGCCATTCCCTTCTCCAGGGGATCTCCCCACACCAGGGACTGAACCCAGGACTCCTGTATTGCAGGTGGATTCTTCACCAGCTGAGCCGGAAGGGAAGCCCATGATGTTCAATAAATGTTAAACACCGGAGACAAACTCTCTGCCTTCCCTCTCACTTCTTCCCCTGTCAGTTGTTTCCAAGACAGCAATTACTTCAGCCACCAAGCTTCTTCACTGTTGTTCTTTCCCAGAAATTGTGCCAGCAATAGGAGGTGGTGTTGCAGAGCAGGTACGAGTGTAGTCTTTGGGTTCAAATCCCAGGTCTGCCACTTGTGAGCTCTATGACCTTGGGCAGGGTTGTTTTGTTTTGTTTTGTTTTGCCTCTTTTGAGCCTTGATTTCCTGCTCTGTCAGGTGGTATCGCCATCAGAGTGTGGTGAGAAATGTTAGGAACATAACTTGTTCATGCAGTGCCTTGCACGTGACAAGTCGTAAGGGTAGTTGACGGCTGCTTATTCTCACCAGTCTGTGAGTGCCAAGAAGGCTGGGACTGTGGCTGGCTTTTTCTCCCCCGAACTTCTGATCCTGGGCAAGACCAGCCATTCTATGTGGATACGTAGCCCCATGAGTGAACACATGAGACCAGATGTATTGGGAAAGTAAGTCCCCCTGCTCCCGAATCGTGTTTGCTGCTGTATCTCCACGTTCTTTGCTCCCAGCAAACTGTGGGGAATGAACACATACTCTTTGAATGAATTACTGGCCTTTAATCAAAATGAGTCTCCAATTACATGATGGAGAGCACTGAAAACGAGATTCAAGATAAGACATTTCGTCTTATGGGCCTTTCAGAGATAACCTAGTTCATTAATCTGGATAAACTCAATGTCGATGCACCCTCCATTTGGAAATTATATGCAAAAGAAAAACAACGGAAAGTGTGTTAGTTACTCAGTCATGTCCGACTCTTTGAGACCCCATGGACTATAGAGCCTGCCAGGCTCCTCTGTCCATGGCATTCTCTAAGCAAAAATACTGGAGTGAGTAGCCATTCTCTTCTCCAGGGGATCTTCCTGACCCAGGGATCAAACGCGGGTCTCTGCATTGCAGGTGGATTCTTTACCAGCTGAGTCACCAGGGAAGCCCAGTGTAACTGCAATGTGTGTGTATAATTTCTTCCTTGCAATAAAAGCATCCTAATGGTAACATTGTCTTAATAAGTCAAGCTACACTTTCTCCCTCCTTTGGCTTAAATGAGTATCTCTGTGATACAGCCCAAATTTTTATAGCTGTATTCAAAAACTTTTCCTTTTACCATCTACTGACATCACTTGCTGTATTTTGTGAAGTTCTCCATCCATAGGGTCGCAGAGTCGGACACAGGTGTGTGACTGAGCACAGCACACACAGTCTTCCCTGAAAGGTTTTTTAGATTCATTACTTATTTCTTCTTTTTATTTGTTTCTCCAGGCCAGGATATTGGAGAGGGTAGCCAGTTCCCTTCTCCAGGGGATCTTCCCAACTCAGGGATCAAAACCCAGGTCTCCTACATTCTTTATGCAGGTGGATTCTTTATCAGCTGGGAAGCCCAATATATACATATCCTTTTTTAGAGCCTTCTAGTAGATATTTTTATATCTGAAACATTAGCAGGACAATATATGAAGGGTGATATGACCTGTCACCAACTTTATTATTCATCAATTGAATTGAATTACTGCCAATGGCTTTTAAAATATACTGTTTTTCCTAATATCTAATTTTCTACTATTATTTCTCTTGCTCTAACATAACTGATTTTTCTTTCTCTTTAACTTTCCAGAATCTAGCCTAGAATTTTTATTGTCTTTCAATTGTTCTGAATTAAAAATAATATTAGTGGTTCTCCTGAATATTTCATGAGAATAGAAAAGAATAATTTATTTATAGTCTCCAATGATCACATTTTGGCTGAAGAGGCAGTCTTTTTTTTGTTTGTTTAGGGAAGATTGTTGTCATCATTACCCCTCTGTAATACTTCAAGATGCTTATTATAATAGATATAAAATTAAATTAAACAGTACTCACTGTTCATGCGAAGAACTTTACAATAATCAATACTGTTATCATCATAACTCATACATGTATATATTTTTTAAGTTTACTAAAGCATTTTCACATTCATGATCAAGTCTACTCAATCTTATAGCTCTGTGACATGGAAATCATTTTATTAATTTGGAGATAAGGAACCTGAGGCTCAGAGTAGTTATCCAAGATACAGAGAAGAGCCAATTCTGAGAGCAATTCTAGAACTCACTCCAGTGTTATCCTGTAGGAATACCATGGAAACCAAAGAATGAAGGGAATGTAGAGATTAGTTGATAGAGAAAAAAGCAGCAGCAAACAGACCCGGAGTTGTTCAGATGCATTCCACAAGATTTAGCCGGGCGCCTACCGAGCTCTATGCCACATGCGCACGTTGTTGGCATAAGATGGTGAACAAGGCACAGGGTGTCTCTGCTTTCCACAAACTCACTCTCTAATGATGAAGAGAAACAAATGGGTATTGAGTGTTGGAAAGGAACTCTGAGGTCTTCGGATACAGCTCATTCAATCTGCAGGTAAAGAAATCATTCAATCTGCATGTAAAGAAACTGAGGTCTTGGGAAGCTAAAAGATTTATCCAAGATCACAAGGCAAGTTGTCAGAAACCCAGCTCAATGAGCCAAGGTTCCTAGTCCAGTTCAGTCACTCAGTCATGTCCAACTCTTTGTGACCCCATGGACTGCAGCATGCCAGACTTCACTGTCCACTGCCAACTCCCAGAGCTTGCTCAAATTCATGTCCATTGAGTCGGTGATGCCATCCAATCATCTCATCCCCTGTCATCCCCTTCTCCTCCCACCTTCAATCTTTCCCAGCATCAGGATATTTTCCAATGAGTCAGCTCTTTGCATCAGGTGGCCAAAGTATCGGAGTTTCAGCTTCAGGATCAGTCCTTCCAGTGAATATTCAGAACTGATTTCCTCTAGGATGGACTGTTTTGATCTCCTTGCAGTCCAAGGGACTCTCAAGAGTCTTCTCCAACACCACAGCTCAAAAGCATCAATTCTTTGGTGCTCAGTTTTCTTTATGGTCCAACTCTCACATCCATACCTAACTTCCAGTCTAATGGAATATATAGAAATATCATTTTCAAAGTTATTGTTGAATAATAGGCCAAAGAAATCAAGGAGACTTGGAAATGGAATTCTTAATTCATCTTCAGCGTATCTATGGATTATAGCGCATCTTAATTCATCTTCGGCGTATCTATGGAGTATAGCGCATCTTAATTCATCTTCGGCGTATCTATGGAGTATAGCGCATCTTAATTCATCTTCGGCGTATCTATGGAGTATAGCGCATCTTAATTCATCGTCGGCGTATCTATGGAGTATAGCGCATCTTAATTCATCGTCGGCGTATCTATGGAGTATAGCGCATCTTAATTCATCTTCGGCGTATCTATGGAGTATAGCGCATCTTAATTCATCTTCGGCGTATCTATGGAGTATAGCGCATCTTAATTCATCNAGCAATAGGAGGTGGTGTTGCAGAGCAGGTACGAGTGTAGTCTTTGGGTTCAAATCCCAGGTCTGCCACTTGTGAGCTCTATGACCTTGGGCAGGGTTGTTTTGTTTTGTTTTGTTTTGCCTCTTTTGAGCCTTGATTTCCTGCTCTGTCAGGTGGTATCGCCATCAGAGTGTGGTGAGAAATGTTAGGAACATAACTTGTTCATGCAGTGCCTTGCACGTGACAAGTCGTAAGGGTAGTTGACGGCTGCTTATTCTCACCAGTCTGTGAGTGCCAAGAAGGCTGGGACTGTGGCTGGCTTTTTCTCCCCCGAACTTCTGATCCTGGGCAAGACCAGCCATTCTATGTGGATACGTAGCCCCATGAGTGAACACATGAGACCAGATGTATTGGGAAAGTAAGTACCCCTGCTCCCGAATCGTGTTTGCTGCTGTATCTCCACGTTCTTTGCTCCCAGCAAACTGTGGGGAATGAACACATACTCGTTGAATGAATTACTGGCCTTTAATCAAAATGAGTCTCCAATTACATGATGGAGAGCACTGAAAACGAGATTCAAAATAAGACATTTCGTCTTATGGGCCTTTCAGAGATAACCTAGTTCATTAATCTGGATAAACTCAATGTCGATGCACCCTCCATTTGGAAATTATATGCAAAAGAAAAACAACGGAAAGTGTGTTAGTTACTCAGTCATGTCCGACTCTTTGAGACCCCATGGACTATAGAGCCTGCCAGGCTCCTCTGTCCATGGCATTCTCTAAGCAAAAATACTGGAGTGAGTAGCCATTCTCTTCTCCAGGGGATCTTCCTGACCCAGGGATCAAACGCGGGTCTCTGCATTGCAGGTGGATTCTTTACCAGCTGAGTCACCAGGGAAGCCCAGTGTAACTGCAATGTGTGTGTATAATTTCTTCCTTGCAATAAAAGCATCCTGATGGTAACATTGTCTTAATAAGTCAAGCTACACTTTCTCCCTCCTTTGGCTTAAATGAGTATCTCTGTGATACAGCCCAAATTTTTATAGCTGTATTCAAAAACTTTTCCTTTTACCATCTACTGACATCACTTGCTGTATTTTGTGAAGTTCTCCATCCATAGGGTCGCAGAGTCGGACACAGGTGAGTGACTGAGCACAGCACACACAGTCTTCCCTGAAAGGTTTTTTAGATTCATTACTTATTTCTTCTTTTTATTTGTTTCTCCAGGCCAGGATATTGGAGAGGGTAGCCAGTTCCCTTCTCCAGGGGATCTTCCCAACTCAGGGATCAAAACCCAGGTCTCCTACATTCTTTATGCAGGTGGATTCTTTATCAGCTGGGAAGCCCAATATATACATATCCTTTTTTAGATCCTTCTAGTAGATATTTTTATATCTGAAACATTAGCAGGACAATATATGAAGGGTGATATGACCTGTCACCAACTTTATTATTCATCAATTGAATTGAATTACTGCCAATGGCTTTTAAAATATACTGTTTTTCCTAATATCTAATTTTCTACTATTATTTCTCTTGCTCTAACATAACTGATTTTTCTTTCTCTTTAACTTTCCAGAATCTAGCCTAGAATTTTTCATTGTCTTTCAATTGTTCTGAATTAAAAATAATATTAGTGGTTCTCCTGAATATTTCATGAGAATAGAAAAGAATAATTTATTTATAGTCTCCAATGATCACATTTTGGCTGAAGAGGCAGTCTTTTTTTTGTTTGTTTAGGGAAGATTGTTGTCATCATTACCCCTCTGTAATACTTCAAGATGCTTATTATTAATAGATATAAAATTAAATTAAACTTAGTACTCACTGTTCATGCGAAGAACTTTACAATAATCAATACTGTTATCATCATAACTCATACATGTATATATTTTTTAAGTTTACTAAAGCATTTTCACATTCATGATCAAGTCTACTCAATCTTATAGCTCTGTGACATGGAAATCATTTTATTAATTTGGAGATAAGGAACCTGAGGCTCAGAGTAGTTATCCAAGATACAGAGAAGAGCCAATTCTGAGAGCAATTCTAGAACTCACTCCAGTGTTATCCTGTAGGAATACCATGGAAACCAAAAAATGAAGGGAATGTAGAGATTAGTTGATAGAGAAAAAAGCAGCAGCAAACAGACCCGGAGTTGTTCAGATGCATTCCACAAGATTTAGCCGGGCGCCTCCCGAGCTCTATGCCACATGCGCACGTTGTTGGCATAAAATGGTGAACAAGGCACAGGGTGTCTCTGCTTTCCACAAACTCACTCTCTAATGATGAAGAGAAACAAATGGGTATTGAGTGTTGGAAAGGAACTCTGAGGTCTTCGGATACAGCTCATTCAATCTGCAGGTAAAGAAATCATTCAATCTGCAGGTAAAGAAACTGAGGTCTTGGGAAGCTAAAAGATTTGTCCAAGATCACAAGGCAAGTTGTCAGAAATCCAGCTCAATGAGCCAAGGTTCCTAGTCCAGTTCAGTCACTCAGTCATGTCCAACTCTTTGTGACCCCATGGACTGCAGCACGCCAGACTTCACTGTCCACTGCCAACTCCCGGAGCTTGCTCAAATTCATGTCCATTGAGTCGGTGATGCCATCCAATCATCTCATCCCCTGTCATCCCCTTCTCCTCCCACCTTCAATCTTTCCCAGCATCAGGATATTTTCCAATGAGTCAGCTCTTTGCATCAGGTGGCCAAAGTATCGGAGTTTCAGCTTCAGGATCAGTCCTTCCAGTGAATATTCAGAACTGATTTCCTCTAGGATGGACTGTTTTGATCTCCTTGCAGTCCAAGGGACTCTCAAGAGTCTTCTCCAACACCACAGCTCAAAAGCATCAATTCTTTGGTGCTCAGTTTTCTTTATGGTCCAACTCTCACATCCATACCTAACTTCCAGTCTAATGGAATATATAGAAATATCATTTTCAAAGTTATTGTTGAATAATAGGCCAAAGAAATCAAGGAGACTTGGAAATGGAATTCTTAATTCATCTTCAGCGTATCTATGGATTATAGCGCATCTTAATTCATCTTTAGCGTATCTATGGATTATAGCGCATCTTAATTCATCTTTAGCGTATCTATGGATTATAGCGCATCTTAATTCATCTTCGGCGTATCTATGGAGTATAGAGCATCTTAATTCATCTTCGGCGTATCTATGGAGTATAGCGCATCTTAATTCATCTTCAGTGTATCTATGGAATATAGTGCATCTTAATTCATCTTCGGCGTATCTATGGATTATAGCGCATCTTAATTCATCTTCAGCGTATCTATGGAATATAGCACATCCACTGTCTGCACACTGTTTTGGCTGCTGTCACTACAACAGCAGAGTTGAGTGGTTGCAGCAGAAACCTGAGGCTTATAAATCCGAAGTGCTTACTGTTTAGAACTTTACGTGAACACTCGCCCACTCCTGCGGTAGTGGAAGGAACTCCAAGCGGGAGTCAGAAAAAATGCCATGACATTTCCACCACCTGCTAACTTTGCAGTAAAGATGGTCGAGCCTTCCACCTGCCCCACAGCCATTCCTTACTTCTAGTAAATCACCCAGGGAAGGATTCCCCCAGATAAAATCTCTGTGATGGAGGAATTGCATCACTCACGAAGGGTTTAGCTGTAAATATCCGAGGACCAAACTCGACTGCTTTAGGTAAGAAGGAAAGATACACAGAGGCCCACGGACAGGCGAAGATTCAGGCAGGAGCACATTCAGTGACTCAGTGATGCCATCGAGGACCAAGGATCATACCACGTCTCCATTCTATGTCTCCATTTCACAGATTTCAGCAAGTTCTTCTTAATACTTATCCCCGTTGTGTTTAGGTTTTGGTCAGACGATCAGTTGACCAGTTGTGTCCAACTCTTTGCCACCCCATGGACTGCAGGACGCCAGGCTTCCCCGTCGTTCACCATCTCCCAGAGCTTGCTCAAACTCATGTCCATTGAGTCAGTGATGCCATCCAATCATCTCATCCTCTGTCACCCCCTTCTCCTCCTGCCCTCAGTCTTTCCCAGCATCAGGGTCTTTTCTAGTGAGTTGGCTCTTTGTATCTCAGGTGGTCAAAGTAGTGGAGCTTTAGCTTCAGCATCAGTCCTTCCAATGAATATTCAGGACTGATTTCCTTTAGGATGGACTGGTTGGATTTCCTTGCAGTCCAAGGGACTGTCAAGAGTCTTCAACACCACAGTTCAAAATCATCAATTCTTTGGCACTCAGCTTTCCTTATGGCCCAACTCTCACATCCTTACATGAATACTGGGAAAACCATAGCTTTGACTAGATGGATCTTTGTGTTTATGAGACACGGGGAATCACCTCTCTTGACTGACACACTATATCCAGAAGTGTTCAGTAAACTGTTTAGTGCTATACATACATAAGGAGTCAGATTGTTATTGTTGTGTTTTTATCTTGTGAACGCCCTGAAAAAACAAACAAGAAACAGCATTAGGAATAATGAATACAAGCAATGCCTTGACTCTTGAGTGCTTAGGGAAGGAACCCTTCTTGATGTGTAGTGGGGGCTGCTAATTTTCCCACTGGACTGATCTTACAAAACCACAATTCTCTTCCTGTTAAAGATGCCCCATTGCCCTTCCTTCCAGCTCCCAGCAACCTCCATTCTATTTTCTATTTCTATGATTTTGACTGTCCTAAGTAACTCATGTAAGTGGAGTCATACAGTACTTTTTTCTTTTTGTGGCTGACAATTCATTTAGCAAAATGTCCTCAAGTTCCTCAGTTCTGTAGACCCACCTGCAAGCTATTCAGCTTTTCAAGGCTGAATAACATTCCACTGTGTGTATTCACTATGTTTTGTTTATCCATTCACTCGTCCGTGGACACTGGAGTTACTTCCACATTCTGGCTCTTATGATGGGGCTGTTGGAAATATGAGTGTGCAAAGGGATTTACGATTTGTGAATGTGGACTGTTCCAGGTATTATGATCTCATTTAACTTTCCTGGTTGCCATGTGAGGGGGGGTGGCAAACTGCTAGTCACGCCCCAGTACCCATTCTTGCTCCTTCCTTAGTAGCAGAACCCTCTTTAGTTTTAAGTAAGCACGTGGACAACCAAAGTGAAGATGAAAATGTCCCACGGCCCTTGCAGCCAGGTGGGGCTGCCTAGGTAAGTACGTTCTCTCCAATAAGCATGAACAGAAGTGACTGGGCAGCTTCCAGATAGGCTGTTAAAAGCTAGGGGCACATCTTCACCTTCCCTTTCTCCTTCTCCCACAGGCTGGAATGCAGATGGCCTGCCTGGACCTTGTGGACAACGGTACACCCCCCAACCCACAGGGATGGGGCACAGCAGGGAGCCTCAGTCACTGACTTTGGCTGTCCCGTGAAGGGCATAGCATCCCTATGTCTTACACAAGGCACAGTCTTGGGGATTTCTGCGAAGGTGTTTGGTGTGCATGCTCAGTCGTGTCCAACTCTTTGCAACGCCATGGACTGCAGCCCTCTAGGCTTCTGTATTGATGGAATTTTCCAGACAAAAATACTGCAGTGAATTGCCTTTTTCCTCTTCCAGGGCACCTTCCTAACCCAGGGATCAAACCTGAGTCTCTTGTGTCTCCTGCATTGGCTGGCAGATTCTTAACCCCTGGGCCACCTGGGAAGCCCAAGGTGATCACCTTGCATCTCAGCTAATACCAACAGGTTACTGTTACAGCTGTTTCACAGATGAGGAAACCACTGCTCAAGCAGAATGACTTCTGTGCAATCAGAGCCAAGAATGGGCCTGAGCTGCTTGCCTCCTCGCCTGCTTTCTCTCCCCTGTACCAGCCTGTCCCAGAGAAACTTTAGGTGATGTGCACGCATCTGTGACTGTGCTTGTGTTCACATGCGTGTTGTGTGTGTGTGCATCAATTTAGACTTTTTGTTGAACTAATTTCTTAAAAATGTAAAACTCTGGATATTGAATAATATTTACGTGGCTGCATTGGGTCTTTAGCTGCAGCACACTGGATGGTCATTGCACCACATGGGATCTTTCAGCACAGCACTTGGACTCACTCAGTAGTTGTGATGTGGTGGCTTAGTTTCTCCACCAGGTGTGGAATCTTAGTTCTCTGACCAGGAGTTGAACCCATGTCCTCTGCATTGCAAGGCAGATTCTTTACCACTGGACCTCCAGAATGAATGAATGAATGAAATCCCTCAATAGATACCGACTTTTTGAGACCCCATGGAATGCAACTTAACAGGCTTCTCCATCCCCAGGGTTTTTCAGGCAAGAGTATTGGAGCGGTTTGCCACTTCCTTCTCCAGGGGATCTTCCCGACCCAGGGATCGAACTCAGGTCTCCCGCATTGCGGGCAGATGCTTTACCCTCTGAGCCACCAGGGAAGCTAATTGTTAGGGACCTCCAGGGAAGTCCCTAAATAATAGTTTGATTGCATCCAGGGCACTATGTGGTTCAAAGACATTTTTAAATATAGTCCTTTTGTAAGGTGAAGTCTAAGTCCCAGTTTTGTTTGGTTTTATTAAGCAAACTCAGATTCTCCTATGCTACATTTGGTTAGGGCAAAGTACACACACAAACACACACCCAGACACATGCACACACACCCAGATACATAAGTCTCAATTGTCTTGATAGCCTGTCATATTTGCTGTCAGGCTCTGTTGATAATAGTGGAGGAAGGAGAGAGAGTGGAGAAGACAAGATGCATAATTTGCACTATT
>SJYV01054395.1:7244-21824 GCA_006410875.1 Neotragus pygmaeus
GGGGTGGGGAGAAGGAAGCTCTTTGTTCTAGGAGCTTCTTTTTACAGCCTTGGGACTCCTGGGCCCTACCGCCCTCTCAGGCTGCCCTCCCCCACTTTACAGTCATCAGGGGCACTCCCTGAAGGGTCTGGCATCAGAGTCTAGTCCCAACCCCCGACTCTAGGAGACTGAGCTCCTACTGGACTCTTCCCCAAACATATATATGTGGCAGTGACCGACTGGGGACCACCAGACAGGAAGCCCGGAAGCCAGAAGCGGGTGGGCAGGAGGTGGGCCAGGGTCTCACTTATCTCCGGGGCTTGAAACCATCCTGACTGTCAGCCCTTGAGATAAACTAACATCTCTTAAATCCCAACCACGCACCAGGCACTGGGTGTCCAGGGACCCATGGAGACGTCTATGTATGCATACCAAACCACTTCAGTTGTGTCGGACTCTGTGAACCTATGGACTGTTGCCCGCCAGGCTCCTCTGTCCATGGGATGCTCCAGGCAAGAATACTGGAGCGGGTTGCCAAGCCCTCTTCCAGGGGATCTTCCCGACCCAGGGCTCGAACCTGCATCTCCTATGTCTCCTGCATTGGCAGGCGAGATCTTTACCACTAGTGTCGCCGGGGAAGCCCTGGAGACATCTAAGAAGGCACTGTGTTGACAGCACTATGATGATGGTCCTGAATCAACCGTCAACCCAAATCAACCCCCCGGGGGCGGTGGGTGGGGCAGGTAAGACCACAGGCACCCGAACCTCCTCTTTACAAAGCCAAACCTTGCTCCAGTTTCCTCAGAATGCAGACACCGGCCTCTGGTCCACAGAGGACATCCTGCCCTGCCCCTGTCCACCTCTGCAAAGCTGGGGGAACATGGACTCCCTCAGTCCCAGGAGAACGACCCCCAGCTCCAAGCAAGGCTGTCCTGGGACCCCTCAGGCCAACAGGTGACGGATGCCTAGGCCCACCTCTCCCCACTAGGACCGCCGACTGGCGGGCTTTCACAGCACAACCTCCCTGCTGACCACTCAGAGCCGGGCTTCAGCAGTGTGGCCTCAGGGGTGCTCCCCACCCACTGGCCCAAGCACGGGGGCAAGTAGCTCCTCCATCACAGAGGGAAAAAGAGTCCAGAAGCCCAGGCCAGGCCAGACGGGGCTGGGAGCCCCTCTGTGGGGCTGGGTTGTGAGGAAGGGCCACAGCAAGTGGGCAACGGAAGCCACTGGGTCAAGGGCAAGTCTGAATCCCGAGCAGAAGTCTCTTTGGCGGAGGCAGGGCATTGTGCAGGCCTCCTGGGCCAGCGGCACCTTTGCTGGGAAGCAGCTCCATGGCCGTGTTATGCTGGGGCTGCTCCCACGCTCACCCTGCCGGTCACTGGGCTCCAGTCCTCAAGAAAAGGAGCTGAACAGCTGCCCCATCAGTGAGGCTCGTCAAGCCTGCAGCCCCGAGCCCTCTCAGGGTCAATGACGCAGGCCTGGGGGGCCAGGGTCACAGACAAGCCCTGGGGGTCACGAAAGAGCCACGGGGGTCAGGGTGCAAGGCCTGGCCAGACTGGGAGGTTGCCCTTTTCTTAAATTTTGGCCTTGAGGCATGTGAGATCTTATTTCCCCAACCAGGGATTGAACTCACGTCCCTTGCATTGGGAGGTAAAGTCTTAACCACTGGACCATCAGAGAAGTCCCCCATTTTGCTTCTTGGGCTCGTGTGTCTTTACCTCCTGCCGGCCAGGGTCTTACTGGTCAGAGGAACGGAGCACTTGAGTGGTGGCTGGATTTTGAGAGGTACCCAGCCTGCCACGCGCTGTGGCTTCTCCCAAGCTGAGAGGCCAGGCAAGTGCATCCTTGTTTTATCTTAGTTACCTGCGCAGAGATCAAACTCCCACGCAGGGGAAGGGTGGAATCTTAACCACCGGACCGCCAGGGAAGTTGCAGGCAAGTGAATTTTTGAACCCAGTGGGGACAGAAGATGCCAGGGGCAGAAGGCTAGCGTTCTCCCCCTGCAGGGCCCGGAGTCCATGTTGAGAGCCCTGGGCCCATGCCGCTCAGACCACCCTCTGTATGTCTAAGCCGACCGAGGAGCAGGCCCGTCAGCACTGCCCAGCCCAGGACCTTCTCAGAGGCGCAGGCCGGCCTCCCTCTCCACTGGCAGGGACAGAAAGGAGCCAGTGTTTGCCGTGTGTGGGCACACAAAGGGCTGTGCCCTGGACCAGAGTGTTTCCATCAGCGTCGGTTAATCTCTCAGCCTTCAGTCCGGCTGGGAGCCAGGAGCAGCGCAGAGAGACGGCATCTTTGTCCCTGACAGCCCTGGGGACAAGCGGGAGCCACAGGGAGTGGCCTTGCCGGGAAGGAGGGCTCTCCTCTGGAGTTCCCTGGCCCTTCATGGATGGCCCCTCTCATCAGCCAGTCCAGCAGCCCTGGGCACGTTCTCTCACTAATCCAGTAAGTCCGCTACACCGAACCTTCAAGGTGCCAACATTCAAAGATGCCAAGGTTCACCTGGTTCCAGCAAGGACCTGGAGCCCGTGCCATCAGCGCCAGGCGTGTGAGCGGCTGCAGCCGGCCCTCCCTCCCCTCCTGCTGATGACCCTTCAGCTCCACCGTCTCCCACCTCCTCGCCCCCTCCAGTCAGTAACCCTTCTTGTTTGCTCACTCCTCGCCAGCCCCTGTATACACTACTGTCCTTTTCAAGGGACTGTANCCTCCCTCCCCTCCTGCTGATGACCCTTCAGCTCCACCGTCTCCCACCTCCTCGCCCCCTCCAGTCAGTAACCCTTCTTGTTTGCTCACTCCTCGCCAGCCCCTGTATACACTACTGTCCTTTTCAAGGGACTGTACTGTACGATTAAAAAGGCTTTCTTTATTTTTTGTGTTTGTTTTTAAACATATTATTTGGGTGAAAGGCATTATAAACCCATTGTGGTACAGTACCACACAGCCGACGGTGTTAGTTGGGAACCTAGGCTAACTCTGTCAGACCTACGCACAAAGCGGGCTTACGAACGTGCTCTCGGAACGGAACTCCTTAGTCGGTAGGGAACTTATGGTAGATGACGTGTGTGTTAGTTGCTCAATCGCGTCCAACTCTTTGCAATCCCATGGACTAGTGGCCCTCCAGGCTCCTCTGTCCGTGGAATGTTCCAGGCAAGAATACTGGAGTGGGTAGCCATTCCCTTCTCCAGGGGATCTTCCCAACTCAGAGATCGAACCTGGGTCTCTCCCGCACTGCAGTCAGATTGTTTACCGTCTGAGCCATCAGGGAAGACCCGAAGATGATAACTCACAGCTATTAAACGCCTACTGCGTACCAGGATCACATCAGTGCACTGCCTGAAGACTCTTCAGGGAAGGGTCAGGGTTACCGCCCCCAGTTACAGAGGAGGCAGCTGAGGCTTCTGGCAGCGACCTGGCCAAGGCCACACAGCTGGTGGAAGGCAGAGCCTACCTGCACCGCTGCTGTGTGCATGCGTCCTGCTCCCGCTGGCCTTTAGGTGGGGCCTCCCAGCCCTCCCCTGCTTTCCCTGAGGTCTTTGAGGAAGGCTCCCCTTTTCCAAGGGGGAACAGACGAAGAGAAATCAGGAGGCCGGTGCCAGCCAGTTCCGCCACGCCCACAGCTCGTGGGAACCCCTGAGGCAGGCCGGCAGCTCATGCTGGGTGCCCGGCTGTGCCCCTCTTATCACGGCTGTCAGGCTCCCTGAGTCCAGCCTTCCAGGATCAAGGGCAGCAAGTGCTCACTCTGCGTCTCTCTCTGCAGGATGCGGGGCCGCCGCGACTCCTCTGATGCTCCCCCGGCACACTCTGCCGCCGTGACGAGCCCTGGAGCTCAGGAGAAGCCGGCAGCAGCCACGGAGCGGAGGCAAGTGGCCGCTTCCAGGGTCCCCCCAGGCTAGGGCAGCTTGATGCCTCTACCCAGGCGCCAAGGGTGCCCTTGCTGCCCCCACCGCGGTGCCCACCCCCAGCCCACGCTTGGATCCTCAACTGCCTACCCCAAAAAACATCCTGGCTGGGACTTCCTTGCTGGTCCAGTGGTTAAAAATCCACCTTGCAATGCAGGGGACACAGGTTTGACCCCTGGCTGGGGAACTAAGATCCCACAGGCTTCAGAACAACTGAGCCCGCGCGCTGCAACTGCTGAGCCCGGAGCCACAGCTAGAGGGAAGCCCGCGCTCTACAATGACGATCCCACACAAGGCCCGAGGCAGCCAAAGATAGAAGAGTTTTCTAAAAGATTGAAATGTCAGAAAGAAAACCTTCCTTTAAAAGCAAACAAACAAACAGAAAACACCCCGGGCCGTGGGGGACAATGTGGGTCCTGCCCGCACCTCCAGCCTCCCCGCACCCCTGCTCTCTCCAGCCTCCCCGCACCCCTGCTCTCTCCAGCCTTTTCCAAGTTACCCAAGTGCATCGCCACCCCTCTCACCCCAGAGCCTTTGCACACGCAAGTCCCTCTGGTTGAAACTCCCCCTTCAGCCCACTCCTAAAAAGCTCCTCTTCATCCCGTGTGTTTCAGCTCAAGCATCCTTTCTCAGGGAAGTCCTCCCTGACTCCAGGACAAGGTCAAGTTCCTTCTTATTCTAACAGCAGCACGCATTTCTTTACAGCCCTTGCTGGCTACACACTCATACGTTTCATCACAAGAAAGCCATGGAAGGAAGACAGGGTCTGGTCTGCTCACCGTGGTTTCCTGGCTCCTAGCACTATCCCCAGTGTGTTGTGGGTACTTGACAAATATTTATTGTCTCTTGTGTAAGTGGAGGTGGAGCTTGCCCTGCCCAGCTCATAACAGTGACAGGAAGACCAATAGAGCAAACAGACATCCAAAGACTCTGCAAACCTCGAACAGTCTGGTGACCCTAGGAACACATGCTCTATGGGGAGCAGATCCATTAGGGTGGGGAAGTTAAGTCACGAGTACGTGGAACGTATGTGAATTTTTTCAGGGCTAGATGAAAGGGCTCAGCTCATTTCCCCCTGGATCAGGGAAGCTTTTAGCTCTCTTTGGATCAATCTAGGGAGGCTTCCTGGAAGAAGGATGGTGGTTTCCTTGATGATGCCATCAATAGTACAACCAAGAGTTCAGAGGGTAGAGGAGGGGTCATTCCTGCCTCCAACAGGTGAGTAGGTACCCGCCCCACTAGGTAAGCGCAGACCCTGGCCCTGTTCTGCAGCTCCCGGCACAGCCCCCACGTACCTGCTCATCCACTTTGTGGGCGATGAGGGTGGCTCCCTCTTCCAGCTCCGCCACGCTGATGGGCCGGACCCGGAGCGCCACCTGGGAGAGAAGGTCAGACCCCTGGGATTAGACGGAGAGGGCTGTGCTGGGCCCCCGAGAGAAGGATGAGTGGACCCCAGGATCCTTCCCTCGGACAAGCCCCGTGGGTTCCTCTCTGATCAGCCAGCCAAGCCCAGTTCATCTTGAGGAAAACTCAGTGGTTCAAGGCGACCATCCAGGGCGAGGGCTTCAGGTCCACAGCATGCGGGCTGTGTCTGTCTATGAATTTCCCAGAAGCCTGTGCACCAGAGGAGAGCCCCAGAGGAGACAGCTGTCTGCTCCTCCCGGCTGCATCAGTCACGCGCCCGAATTAAGCACCTGCAGCTCCCCTGGGCTTTGAACCTGGAGCCCTTGGCACCGGCGCAGCCTGTCTGTGTGTCTGTGAGTGATGCGCTGCACGTGGTGGCCGGGTGGTGGGATGAAGGCCCAGGGAACCTCTCCTCCTCGTGCTGACTACATCCCTACCCAAGGACAGCGCCATCAGGGGTCCCCGGCCAGAGAGAGATGGTGGGTCCCCATCCTGGGCATGGGTCTCCCCAAAAGAAGGGGAGCTGTTTCTTCTTCTGATCAAAGGGAAACACCTGCGGGGCGGGTGGGTATAACGAGCCATCCGCAGGCCCGGTAAGAAGCCTTCACTCTCAGAGGCATTTCATTGTCGGAGCTGCCCTCCTGCTTCCTCAATCAAACTCCACGGACAGGAGGGGCGGCCCCCCTGTCCACACCTGCCAAGGCAAGCCATTTGCAAACAGACAATTCTAAACTGCCAGACAGGATGTTCCAGAGCCCTGGGCTTGCTGGGGTTGCCTTATCCTCCGGTTACATCATCACCCACCCTCTGGTGGTGGAGGAGCTTCCCCAGATCTCAGATGTTAGGGGCTGGGAGGGCGCATGGTCCCCCACCCCCGTGACTCTGGCCTGGCCCTGTTGATAATCAGAAATCTGTCTTTGTCTCTAGCTGCTTCTTGGACCCCCATTCACACCTCCTCCTCTGCCCCAGTCCCCAGGGCCCTGGGGCTCCATCTCGGTGGCTTCCAGCACTTCTCTGAAACATTCAGAGTCCTGACAGGGACAGCAACTCAACGACCAGCCACCCTCAGTGCTGTGCCTGCTCCTCTGGCACGTGGGGACTCTTGCCCACCTACGGTCCCCAAAACCCTCTAACCTCCCAACCCCACCAGTCCCGGGTTCCCTCGTTCACTGGGAAACCTCCACTTTCCTTNCAGCCACCCTCAGTGCTGTGCCTGCTCCTCTGGCACGTGGGGACTCTTGCCCACCTACGGTCCCCAAAACCCTCTAACCTCCCAACCCCACCAGTCCCGGGTTCCCTCGTTCACTGGGAAACCTCCACTTTCCTTTTCCAGAAGATGGGTCAGGCGCCCCCTGCCCCTGTCTCTTTGGGATCAGAAAGCAGTCTGGCCGCAGGGTGTCCCCTGGTGGGAAGGGGTAAAGGGGGGTGGGACTGAAGCCTGGCCAACTTCTCAGGTCTTAGCAGGGTGGCCAGGATGCCTTGCTTCTTGATATCCACGACTTGGGTAAGTTGCTCTGGCCCATCGCAGCCCCTGGTCTCTTAGAGGAAACGCCCAGTACAGTCTGGGGGCCGCCGGCAGGGTCTGGGTTCTGGGGGCCGGAGATGGGGTCGAGGAGGAGGAGGAGGCTGACCGAGTCTCACCGTGAGTTGCTGGTCCTTGGAGTCCCCGCTGTCCTTCATGCCTGCGGCGGGCGGAAGGGCTCAGGCCGAGATCGCGGGCATGGCCGAGCCGCACGCCCACCGCCGCCGGGGCCGCGCCGCCGCTGCCTGACAACCTGAAACCAACAAGGCGCGCGCGGCCGAGGGCGCGGCCCGGGGCGGGCGGGGCCTGGGGCGGCCCCGACGGCGGCCCGCCCCCCTCGCGCTGCGAACGGGGGTGGCCGTCTTCGCCCGGGAGGCCGCCGAGGTTGCGCCGCTTCCCGGCTGGCGTCGGCCTGGGGGACCCCCGGACCCTCCGCGCGGCTCTGCATCCGCCCCGCGGGCGCCCGCGCTCCCTGCCTTCCGCCCGCTCGGGCCACGCGCATCGGCTGCCCCGTCCGCCTGCCCGTCCGTCCGTCCGACTCCCAGCGTCTCCCGGGCGGCGGCGGGCAGCCTCAGGTTTCCATGGGCGCCGCGAGCACCGTGGCTGAGGCTCGTGTCGCTGGCGCGGTGTCTTCGCAAGTGTCCGGTGACAGAGCGGGTGGGGAGGATGCCCAGGCTGCCCACCGGCACACGTGCGGGGGAACGCCTGTATCGCTTGGGTTGTCACAGAAGAGCCCCGTTAACCAACAGGAGCTGATGGGTAAACCCAGCGTCTGATGGGTGGGCCTGTGTGCCTTCTGGCTCCCTGCCTGCCTTAAGACCCGCAGTGTTGTTGCTGAGTCGCTAAGTCGTGTCGGACTTTTTTGCGACCCCATGGACTGTAACCTGCCAGGCTCCTCTGTCCCTGAAAATTTTCAGGCAAAAGTACTGGAGTGGGTAGCCCTTCCCTTGTCCAGGAGATCTTCCCGACCCAGGGATCGAACCTGTGTCTACTGGCATCTCCTGCACTGCAGGTGGATTCACTGCTGAGCCACCAGGACTGTGCAGGAAAGTGCGGGTCAAACGCTGCCGTCCCATCCTTGGTGGGAACCGCAGGGACTGAGCTGCAGGAAGCACAGGGGAAAGACTCCTGGCCTCAGGAGGCCCTGGGAAAACCGGATTCTGGTCTCGCCTCACATCCAGCCTGCTGAGCCTCCTGCAGCCAGGATCCCTGTGCCCCCTGGGCCTTGGTTTCTGGGGTGATGGTGACATTCCACCCACTTCTGATGGAAGAAGTCTTTCCTGTCTTCTCCTGAAGTTGAGCCTGGCAGCATTCCTGCAACGACTGGGCGAGGGGCGTCCGGTGAGGTTCATTGCCCCTTTAAGGAGCTGGGTAAGGAAGAGCCACCCATCCCCCGGGACTGTCTCAGACGGCCTGGCACACATCCAGAACATGATGCCAGCCTGTGCTGTGGGACTGGCTTCCCTGGCTGCCCCCGAGGAGCTTGTGTCAGGTACAGTTATTAATAAACAGTGTCGGGAACCTGCCCGCGGCCTTGGGGTCGGTAAACAGATAAACCGAGGGTAGCCTGGGGGAAAGCAGACGCTCCTGCAGGGCTCCCGGGGTTCCGGCCCGTCCTCTGGCCCAGGCTGCTCCCGGGACTGCGCACAGCACTTGGCCGGTTTGCAAGTGGGTGAGCGGCACCGAGAAGCAGGTACGTTTGAAGATGGATCATCTGGATCAAAACCACTTTCCAGGGAATTCCCTGGTGGTCCAGTGGCTGGGACTCTGTGCTTTCATTGCTGAGGGCCAGGTTCAATCCCTGCTTGGGGAACAAAGAGCGTGGCGAGGGTAAAAAAAAAAAAAGGAAGATCCAAACTGTGTTGAAAGAAAAAGAAAACACACAAAGCACCCTCTAGGCTTGCATTTCAGACCCCCCGAATCGTACCTGTTTGGATCAGTAAAGAGGCCTGTAATTAATTACACTATAGCTACTTTCTCTCTTTTCTGTTCCTCCTCATGCATAAATCCCACCCAGGATGGCCCATGCTGGTCAAAATAAGAGGAGCTTCTAAGCAGGCAGTCCCAGCCCATCACACTTGCATCCTGGGTCATCACAAAGTCCTCTCTATTCTCAGGCGCTCCCTGCTTGACGCTGGTGTTTCTGTCCACGACACCGCTGTCTTCGAGAGCCCTGCACCTCTAAGTCGTCTTTGAGTTCCCCTTTCCTCTCATCCTCTCTGCTCGTTTTCTTTCTTTACGTAAATACATATTTTTAAATGTATTTATTTTTGGCTGTGCTTGGTCTTCATCGCTTTGCGCGGGCTTTCTCTAGTCGCTTCGAGTGGGGGACACCCTTCTTTGCAGTGCTCAGGTTTCTTCTCTTGTTGAGGGACACAGACGCCACGTGCCGCGGCTTGGCCGTTGCGGCTCCTGGGCTCTAGACACAGGCTCAGTAGTTGTGATGCCTGGCCTTAGTTGCTCCACGGCATGTGGGATCTTCCCGGGGCAGGGATAGAACCCGTGTTCCCGGCACTGGCAGGCAGATTCTTATCAACTATACAACCAGGGAAGTCCTCTTCTCTTTCTCTTTCGACTGCACCGTGTGGCATGCGGGATCTTAGTCCGCTGACCAGGAGTCAAGCCTGGGCCCTTGGCAGCGGAAACACCGAATCCTAACCCAAACTCTGCTCTGATCCTGGCGGCTCTGCTTTGGCGAGTGTGTCTCCTCCTTGTCATCTCCTGGCCGCACGCCCTGGGCTCCAGCTTTTACCTCTTCTCACCTGGACGGCATCACGGCCTCCTGGGGCCCCTGCCTGCTGTCTCCCTGACTTTTCAAAGCTATGCTCCGACGTGGAAGCAGAAGCAGGCCTCTGTTTCTGGGAGACAGAAGTGGGTTCCTAGCAGCCCCCTTTGCCTCCCCTGGGGCCAGTGCCATCTCAGGGGCCTCTGGACCCCGGGGAAGCACTTGGTTTCTAACAAAGGGCAAGGAGATCCGTCTTCAGAGTTCCGCCCTGGGGCCCACAGAACCCAGTTGCCCCGCAGAAGGGACTGTGGAGCCGTGACTCCCCCTGAGTGCCCAGGGCTGCCACGGCGGCAGCTGTGCATCGTCGGCCAGCGGCATCGTAACCGATCATGTCAGCAGAGAGAAAAACACAGGTCCAGGAGGAAGCAGACTCTCCCCCGGGTGTGCATGGACCTGGGGTGGGGGCCTTAACTGCCGTGGACACACCAGTCCGGCTGCTGCTTCCGCCACCCTCCCATCCTGCTTGGATAGGTCCCCACACCCAGGCCCCATCATCCACATTCCACGCCCACGTGGCAGGTCTTTCCAGCAGTGTCTGGGTCTCCAGTGATGCATCACGGTTTTCGCAACAGGCTCCAGAGGAAGCTGAGGAACAAGAAGGCAGATGATCATCGATAAGGATGGGCGGTGATGGGTGTCACATTCTCAGAACCCACGACGCCCTTTACCCCTCGGTGTCTGCGGGGACCTCCTCTCCGTTCCCACACCTGTTCCTCAAATGCCATCTGGCACCACAGCACGTCTGCACCACAGTGAAGGGCTTGAGACTCCAGAGGTGGCCCATCCTGGCCAGCACCAGCCAAAGGCCCAAATTCTGGTACGGTGAGGGAATACCCTCCCTGGGAGTTCATCAGCCGAACATCTCACGCAGCGGTCCGTCAGTGTGCCCGGGGCCAACGGAGGTAGCTCTGACTCTCTCCAGGAGGTTTCACTGGATAGACTGTTTTCGGTAAGTGAGGGTTTCTCAACCTCCGCGCGGCTGACGTCTCGGCCGGGATGATTCACTGTGGTGTCGACCAGGATATTTAGCAGCATCCGTGGCTTCTATCCACGGGATGCCAGTAGCGCCCTCCGAGTGGCTGTGTTTGTCTGAAATGTCCCCAGGACAGCCCTGGTGGTCCCGTGGTTACGAATCCCCCTTCTGATGCAGGGGGACACGGGTCTGACCCCGTCCCAGGAAGATTTCACCTGCTGCGGAGCACCTGAGCCCGTGCACCACCAGCCGCTGAGCCCGAGTACCCAGAGGCCGTGCTCCTCGACAAGAGAAGCCCCCGCAATGAGAAGCCTCAGCACTGCCGCCAGAGAGGAGCCCCTGCCCTCGGCAGCTGCAGAAAGCCCGTGCTCAACCCCGAAGCCCCAGTGCGGCCGAAAACAATTGATTAATTAAAAAATCAGCATGTTCCCAGACATCGCATGTGTCCCACTGATGGCAGACTCACCCCCTTGCCCCGGCACTGAGACTGCTGACCTTCGTCAGGCAGTTCTGGGGCTCCCTGCATCCTCCTGCAGTGAGGGGCCCATCACAGGAGACCCCACAAAGCAGGATGTGGGATGTGCCAGCAGCTCCTCCCTGGATGCAGGTGGGCCGGCCCCTTCCTCCTCCTGGGAGACCGAGGAATGGGGTGCGTAAGGGCATAGGCTCTGGGGCCCCCTCCGTGCCACTGCTCCCACGAGACTCGGGCAGCCCCCTCCCTCAGGATCTTGCTCGGCAGGCATGTGGTGACTCGGGATTGAAGGTGCTGATATCACCCCTTCTGGGGCTATTGGAGAGACCAAGTGCTCGATCCATACATCCCTTGATGACTGTTTTATCATGGCAACTGGATTTTTTTTTTTCCCTCTTTGGGCACAAGGGGTGGCTGACCCTGGGTCCTTCCCCAGTGAGATCCTCAACACAGGCGGTTTTTAAAAGGGCACTTCTGGTCACCTTCGGGACCAGCGGCCCCTCGTAGACTGAACGGTGGTCCGGAACGTCTCCTGGCGCAGGCCGGCTTCTGAACGGCCCTCTGGTCCTACCGCCTCTGGTCGCTGAGCGCTCTAAGTTGCCGTGGTTTCAGGGCAGCCCACCGCCCCTGCTGCAGCCCAAGAGGACCTTGCCCCGCACCCAGCCTGCGGTCACCCGCCCTGCAGGCTCACAGTGGTGAGCTGCCTGGGTTCCCGTCCCCGCACCACCACGCGTGAGCCCGGTCAGCTGGCACATGCCCACCTGTCTCCCAGAACCTGTTTCTTCCTCTGCTGAGGAGGAATAGTCAGAGCAGAAACCTTCGGCGACTTTATTAAGAGAACGACAGAGGTAACTTGAGAAGCTCTGAGTACAGAAGGCATAATAAGCACTAACCTTTAGTAATGTCATTATTATTATTAATAATTGAGCTTTACGAGCACGGAGACAGCAGAAAGCTCACTGTATTCACCTGGCTTGTTTCATCCGCCGTCTCTTACCCTTTTGGAGGTAAACATCTCCCAGGGAAGTTGCTTGGGAAAGACAGCTTAGAAGTGGACAGGCTTTGTGCTCCCCAGCCGTATGTAGGTGGGGAGGTTCAGTAAAGGAGAATGAGAGATCCCCGCCCTTCCCCACCCACAGGCCTTCCCAAGCCCTGACGGTGGCCGTGGCCAGCCCCGGGGAGGCTCTGCAGGTTTGTGAAGCAAGATGCTCGTCGGGGCAGCCCTCGAGAAGCTGAATCCACGGGGATGGTGGGGATAGGGGAGCTGGCTGAGGACCAGCTTGGGGATGGACCTGTGCCCCTTCCCTCCCTCCGAGGGGTCTCGGGGAGTCGGTGGGGACCGGGGATCTGGTCCCCAGGCGAGGGGGCTGGGTCGGAGTCCCTTTGCCCCTCCCGTCCACTCTAAGGAAGGTGATCAGCTCCCACTTGTAACACCAGGGCGGTGCTCAGAGATGGGATACAGGCGCACGTGAGAGCTGCGCTCTGGTCAGGGCTGGCCTCCCAGCGCTGGACTCTCTTCACCGCCTCCTTCCTCCCCTTCACTGTCGTCTCTCTCTTCCTCCGCTTCTTCCTCTCCCTGCACCTCCTCATCTGTCTCCTGGCTTGGCTGTTTTAGCTACGGAAAGACAGCAGAGACTCATTGGTGGGGGGCAGGACTTCCTCGCACCGGGACGTTAACCCCTGAGCCCGGGAATGCTGGACACCCAGGAGGCCATGCAGCCGGCACCACAGCCTCAGGGGCTGAGAGGGCACTCGGCTCCAGTGGGCATGGATGGCGGGCACCTGCCACTTGCTGCCTGGGCAGCCGCGAGCTACCTCCCCCGAGATTCCTTGGCCCCCTGCCCTAAAGCCTGGCGTGATTCCTTCAGGGCAGTGGCTGAGATTAGAAATAATTCAGGTGAGGACCCAGCAGACGATTCTCTGTTCTGACTGCAGCACGTCTGGCTAAGTGCAGAGACGCAGAGATGCGTAGGAGGGAGGGGCCGGGCTCAGCGCAGTGTAAGCCCTTCTGAGAGTCAGTGTCTCCATCCAGAGTGCTCCAGCCGCTGTGGGGAGCACGTTCAGGCTGCAGCAGGCCTGGAGTCAGTGGCTGCATTTCACTTTGTCTGCAGGCCTTCTGGAGGGCCCAGCGTGGACAGCTCGGGGAGGCCTAGGCTATGGGGTCAGAAAGCCTGACTCCAGCCTCGCCTTGACCACCCCCCTCCCCCGCCCCAGACCACCGGAGGGTGTGAGAATAAGGCCGCTCAGATCCGACTGCTTCCAATGCACAGTGCGCCCACGGAAGTCACCGCCTGTCTCGAGACCCAGCGACAGGGATGCGGGGAGCAGTCGTGAGATGGAACCCGTCAGCTCCTCCGCGTGCTCACCTAGCTTCAGACCTGGCCACTCCCTTAGTGCCCGAGCACTGGCCACCAGCCCCTCTGGCTGCTGGGGGCTGGCTTCACGGGCCGGTGATGGCCTCACCCCTGCTTCCATTGTCACTGACTCGAACTTCTCAATCCTTTTTTTTTTTTGGCTGAGTGGCATGTGGGAGCTTAGTTCCCTGACCAGCGATAGAACCCACAGTCCCCGCAGTGGAAGCGTGGAGTCTTAACAACTGGACCCGCCGGGCAAGTCCCTTGAGCTGCTCTGTGCGTCTTCCTTCCTCCCCNTTTTTTTTTTTGGCTGAGTGGCATGTGGGAGCTTAGTTCCCTGACCAGCGATAGAACCCACAGTCCCCGCAGTGGAAGCGTGGAGTCTTAACAACTGGACCCGCCGGGCAAGTCCCTTGAGCTGCTCTGTGCGTCTTCCTTCCTCCCCTAACAAGGCAGCCGGTCTCGCCGACAAGGGCAGACGCTGTTCCACGCTCACTTGTTCTTCTCCTTGGCACGCTGGGCTTTTACTCTTTCGCATCTTAGCATCTTATCCCTGGGCCCCTGAAGGTAGTGTTCCAGGCAGACCACATCCTTTCCTTCCTCTGCCCCCCAGTACCCAGGAGGGCCTGGAAGGTGACGAGACACCGCCTTCATCACTCAGCCTCCTCCTGCTCCAGATGGAAATGAAGGAATTAAGACGTGAAGTGACCAGCCCAGGCGACACAGCTAGAAAGGGCTTTGGCACAGGGCCACGGCTGGATGCTGCTGTCTGGTCGACTCTAAGTTGGGCTGATTCTTTTGCATGGATGGCGGAGCTCAGGACCACTCTCACCCCCTCCTGCCGGGTGGGGTCACCACGGGCCTCACAGCCCCCTCTGCCCCTCCAGGCCTCGCAGCCCCCTCTGCCCCTCCAGGCCTCCAGGCCCCTCCCCTTTCATGGCTCATGTAGCCCTGGGTCCTCATCCCGTTGGTCACTTGCATGGAGTTCAAGGTGCCCTCTGGGGTGTGGGCAGAGGATTCCGAGAAGCTCAGGGAGCTGGAAGCCTGTTTGGAGACTTAGAATTCCCCAGGAGGAAGGGAGTCACTCTCCCCATTTGCCAGACGGACAAAGAAAGGTCCGCCTGGCGGGGCCACTTGCTCGGGGCCGCCCAGGAGGCCAGCAGGCAGGCAGCCGGGGCCGCGTGGCTCCCTCCCA
>SJYV01054395.1:28250-49268 GCA_006410875.1 Neotragus pygmaeus
CACTTACATATATCATGAAATGATGCCCACGATACATTGGCTGACCATCCATCGCTTCAGATGCACACCAAAGAAAAGAAATAGAAATATATACATATTTCTTAAATTTTCTTGTGATGGAAACTCTTAGGGTTTACTCTCTTAACAAGTTTTGTATACAATGCAAGGCAGTGTTGATTATCTTTATCATGTTGTACGGAATATCCTCTCAGTTCGGTTCAGTTCAGTAGCTCAGTCTTGTCCAACTCTTTGCAACTCCATGGACCGCAGCACGCCAGGCCTCCCCGTCCATTACCAACTCCCAGAGTTTACTCAAACTCAAGTCCATTGAGTCAGTGATGCCATCGAACCCTCTCATCCTCTGTCATCCCCTTCTCCTCTCGCCTTCAATCTTTCCCAGCATCAGGGTCTTTCCCAATGAGTCAGTTCTTCGAATCAGGTGGCCAAAGCATTGGAGTATCCCCAAGCACTTATTTATCTTATAACTGGATGTTTACATCTTTGGACGACCACCCTGCAATGACCCCTTCCCCTTCATCCCTCGCCTCTGTACCCACCAATCTGATCTTTTCTCTTTTTTTTATTCCCCCAAGTTATTGTTTGCTTTTGAAGTACGCGGGAGATCAGGGTTCAATCCCTGGGTCGGGAAGATTTCCCTGGAGAAGGAAATGGCAACCCACTCCAGTATTCTTGCCTGGAGAGTCCCATGGATGGAGGAGCCTGGTGGGCGTCAGTCCACGGGGTCACAGAGAGTCGGACACGACTGAGCGACTTTGCTTTTGCAGTATAAGTGAGCCACAACACTNAGAAGGAAATGGCAACCCACTCCAGTATTCTTGCCTGGAGAGTCCCATGGATGGAGGAGCCTGGTGGGCGTCAGTCCACGGGGTCACAGAGAGTCGGACACGACTGAGCGACTTTGCTTTTGCAGTATAAGTGAGCCACAACACTGGTGAGTTCTTGGTGTACAGCACAGTGATCCGATAACTCTGTACACTGGCCCGCTTTCGTTCTTAAAAGTTAATTTACTTGGCTGTTCCCAGACCTTAACTGGGGCACACGGAATTTTCAGTTGTGGACGTGAACTCTTACCTGCAGCAAATGGGATCTAACTCCCCCACCAAGGATCGAACCCAAGTTCCTGGGGCTGGGAGTGCGGCATCTTAGCCACTGGACCACTTGGGAAGCTTGTGGTCCACTTTCTAAGCTACCCAGCTATAACATTTCCCCATGTTTCTGGGTTTATTGGAGTGACAGTTTCATTGGGGAATGATTGTTCCCCAAACTGGTTTATTTTATTACATCTGCCCGTTTACCAATGGGTGGTTAATCACCGCCAGTTAATTATACAACCTTCTCATGTTCCTTCAGATAGAGGATCGATAAAAATCAACCCATGGGACCCGTACTTCAGTGTGTGAACGTTTATAGTCAGTGTTTGTGCTTTTTCCAACATTTAAAAATATCCTCCCTGCCTCGTTTCTAGCTCACCCCTGTTTTTTAATCCCCTAAGCTAAATTTTGAAATAAATGTATAACACTCGATGCCACATTTTGTCAAACTTAAACCCACTCCAGTATCCTTTCCTGGAGAATCCCATGCACAGAGGAGCCTGGTGGGCTACAGTCTGTGGGTCACAAAGAGCTGGACACGACTGAGGGACTTTCACCTGCACTAAATACCCTTCTTTGTGAAATGTCCATGCCTCCAGCCTTCCCCACCTCCTCCAAATATTTTGGACTCCAAATTGTTCATTTATTCCGTGTGTTTTAAGTGAATGCATTCATTTTTAGTGGAAAGACTTTGCAGTGGCCAAAAATAATTTTTTTTCTTTTGGAAATAGACCAACCCACGCGCTGCCAGAGCTGTGTTCCGGCTTGATAAGGCATTCAGGTGTTTGCAAAACACTTCTCTAGCCTTTCGGAGACGGGATATTTGGCACCCGAGCCAGTGTGACATTTCTGAGCATGGGAACGGTCTCCGTTGAAAGATGTCTGGCTTCAGCAAGCACCTGCAGATCCTAGCATGTCTGCTGATAGCGCTGGGCGGGCCTCCCTGAAAACCCGCCGAGATGCGGGGATTCCACGGAAAGTCTGCAAGTGGACCCTACCTGGCTCCATAAGTTGCTGAATTCTTCACCACCTGAGCCAGCTTCAGTGAAACTGATGCTTTTGAACTGTGGTGCTGGAAAAGACTCTTGAGATCAAACCAGTCCATCTTGAAGGAAATCAACTCTGAATATTCATTGGAAGGACGGATGCTGAAGCTGAAGCTCCAACACTCTGGCCACCTCATGCGAAGACCTCACTCTTNCTGTGGTGCTGGAAAAGACTCTTGAGATCAAACCAGTCCATCTTGAAGGAAATCAACTCTGAATATTCATTGGAAGGACGGATGCTGAAGCTGAAGCTCCAACACTCTGGCCACCTCATGCGAAGACCTCACTCTTTGGAAAAGACCCTGATGCTGAGAAAGATTGAGGGCAGAAGGAGAAGGGGACGACAGAGGATGAGATGGTTGGATGGCATCACCGACTCGACAGACATGAGTTTGAGCAAGCTCCGGGAGTTGGTGAAGGTCAGGGAAGCCTGGCTTGCTGCAGTCCAGGGGTCACAAAGAATTGGGCGTGACTTAGTGACCGAATGACAACAACAGTGAAATTAAAGCAGCAGGGTCTGAGGATCCTGGTTGGTCTCGCACTGGGTCCACCGTCAACCAAAACTCACAGACAAGTTTCATCACTAATTACCGCCGTGCAGTCGCTGCCTGGACCCCATGCAAGTCATCAGCAGCTCCTTTGGAAAGCTCTTCTCCCTGGCAGAAAATGTGTCATTTTTTTTTTTTAAGTCTGTAATATGAATATCTGGTCAACCAGATGAATAAGTTAATTACATGAGAAGATGCTGTCAAAACAGAAATTGCTTTTTATTGTAGAGACACAGGGAATGTTTGGGCAAGAATTTTAAGAAAAAATGATAGCACTTATTTTGATTGGGAGATTCAGAGGCTGCCCGACTGCAGAAAAAAAAATAATAGATGCAGAAAATAAATCGCTTTTGCACGGATCTGAGAAAAGCAGGTCGTGGGCTTGGGAAGGAGAGACAGGCTGAAACACAGGCTAAGGGTGATTTTCTTTTTTAAGGGATGTTGGTCGATTAAATGTTTTAACATATATTTACCTGGCAGCGGTGGCAGAGAACTTCAGGAAATGAAACAGCAAATATTTACAGAACGCAGGTGTAGGAGTCTTCTCACCATACAGAGGTCGGGGTGAGGCGAGTGGTCTGTGAGACCCACGCACAGTCGGAAGCAGACAGCTGGCTTCATGGTTCACACGAACCATCACATTCTTCTCTCTGCGTTCTTAAGTGTTTTCTCAACTATGCCGAGCAATTCCTTCCAAGAGAAATGTTAAGCCAGGGCACTCACCGCGGTGTCAATGGGCAGGAACAGGGTCTCTGGGGATCAAAACACGTAGGAGACTCTGGTCTGCAAAAAGTGAGTGTTTGGTTTCAGGACAATCTGTTTGTCTTCCCAGGGAGCTCAAGNCCACCCCCTCAGTCCAGCTCACTTTCTTTCTTTTTTTTTTAATGGCCACACAGATAGGCATGTGGATCCTAGTTTCCCAACCAGGGACCAGGGATCGAACCTGTGCCCCTTGCATTGGAGGGCAGAGTCTTAACCACTGGACTGCCAGGGAAGGCCCTCCAGCGCCCCTTTCATTCTGCAGTTTTCCCAGCCCCACTCTCTCCCACGCCCCCAGCCTGCAGGTCTCTGCCCCGCCTCTGCTGATAAGATAAGGTTGGCTCAGCTGGGAGGCTCCGCTAGGCCCAGGCTTGGCGGGAGGAAAGGCTAGGCTTCTGAGGGCATGGATGCACCAGGAGGGGGTGCACGTGACCTTCAGGCTGAGGGCAGGGTCGCACTGCTTGAACACAAAGTCCCAGATGTCCAAGGTCCCGTCCATCTTGGTGGTGAAGAAAACCGCCGGCCTCACAGGGCTCCAGGCGCCGTCCGTGAGATAGGCCATGTGGTACCTGTAGGGAGCCAGGACCTCCGGTGAGGGGCCACGGGGGCACTGGGGTGCAGCGAGAGCCTGCTGAGCTGAGACCCTGCTCATCCAGCCCCTCCCCGGCTCCTGGGTCTCAGCCTGGAAGTTCTTCCTGGTGTCTGACTTCTAGCCACATCAGCCTCACCACCCACGGTTCACAGTTTGCACTGTAAAGGGTTCTGGTGTTTCTCTACACCTAACTCAAGGGCACAGGCCTGGGCCCGGCCCCCCCCGGCCATGAGACTCACTTGAAAAGGAGTTGGAGGAAGGAGAATCTGCCCAGAAATGTTCACACTATTCAGATGAAGAGAGGACTATTCTCCCTACTTGATTTAACCTCGATTTTCAAAGATTTCTACAGCAAAAAATGAAACTGGACCCTTATGTTATATACAAAAATGAACTCACAATGAGCTAAAGACTTAAACATATGATCTGAAACCATAAAGCTTCTAGAAGGAAACATAGAGTAAAAGTTCCTTGACAGTGGCGTTGGCAATGAAATTTTGGATTTGGCACCAAAAGCATAAGCAGAAAAAGCAAAAATAAGTACATGGGAGTGTATCTACTTAAAAATCTCCTGCAGACCCGAGGAAACAGTCAACGGAACGAAAAGGCAACCTAAGGAATGGGGGAAAATATTTGCAAACCAGGTATCTGATAAAGGCTTAACACCCCAAATATATAAGGAACGCATACAACTCAATGGCACAGCAAAACAAAACAACCCAATTAAAAAAGCAGGCAAAAGACATGGACAGACATTTCTTCAAAGACGACAAAGAAACGGCTAGCCGGTACGTGAAGGGATGCTCGACATCACTAATCATCAGAGGAAGATAACCAAAACCACGATGAGATATCACCTCACACCTGTGAGGATGGCTAAATTATTAGAAAAGCCAAAGATGAGTGCGGGTGAGGATGTGGAGAAACGAGAACCCTTGTGCACTGTTGGTGGGAATGCAAATTGGTGCGACCACCATGGAAAACAGTATGGAAAGTCTTCAGTCCCGTTTCTGGGTCTTTTTCCTTTTGGCTGCGAAGCATGTGGGATCTTAGTTCTGGGACCAGGCATCGAACCCACATCCCCTGCACTGAGAGCAGAGTCTTAACCCCTGGACTGCCAGGGAAGCCGCCCGTTTCTGGGTCTTTATCCAAAGGAATTGAAGGCAGGATCTTTAAGAGACACCTGCCCCGCTTCCATGCCCCCTGCCGCATTATTCACAATTGTCAAGATATGGAAACAAGCTCAATGTCTATCAACAGATGAGTGGGCAGTTTGAGGCTTATTCCCTTTCTGAAGTCGCTGAATCAAGCTATTTCCTAGCATTAGCTCGGATGTTTGGAGAGAAATGTTTGCTCCATTTTTATAGGTGGAGACACAGAGGCTCAGAGCCCCCCTGGGCTGGGCTGGGCCCCCTGTCCCATCCAGCCCCAGCACCCCTCTCCTGCCCCAATCTTCGCCTCACTTGGTCCACATGATGGACGACTCCCGGCTGTCCTCTGACCAAATGCGGGCGGTCCAGTCGCCGACGGTCAGGAAGTTCTTTGGGTAGAACGGGTTTCTCTGCAGGGCGTAGATGGGGCCGTGGTGGCCTGAGAAGGTGCACACGATCTTCTCGGCCGGCGTCTTGCCCTTGCGGTTGCAGGAGATGACGATGCCTTGCTCGGTGCCCACCATGAACTTGGTCGGCTGTGGAGGGGGTGAGGCGTGAGTGGAAGGCTCCGTGAAATCTCAGCTCAGGGTTAAGCTGGCAGGGAGAGTGGCCTTCCGGGGCCAGAGTGGTGGGGCCCCAAAGGTGCCTTTGGTTTAAGCATCTGCTTGAGCTGTGCCCCGCCCCTTTTGGGGGGCCGCCCCCACTCTTGATCAGCTTGAGCAGACCCCACCCTTCTTTTAGCACCTGCTCAAGGGCCCCAAGAGTGATGGAGCCCCCAGTCATCTGTCCTCTAGAGCTGCGTCACCAGCCCTCCATGCGGCATCATGCGCGCTAAGCATTTTGCCAAAAAAAGATCCTGAATGTCTGTTTACACACAAAGTTAATGACTGAATGAATACTGTGACCCCTGAGTCCAGAAGAGCCCCCTCCAGCCTCCAGCTGCTACTCACTGCGAACCTGGGCTTCACTGCACACCTATGTCTAATGATTGTTGCTGGAGTTTTTTGGTTGTTTGCTCTTTGCTTTGTTTTTAAAAATGTATTTGGCTGTGCTGGGTCTTCGTTGGGGCATGCGGGATCTAGTTCCCTGACCATGGATTGAGCCTGGGCCTCTGCATTGGGAGTTCAGAGTCTTAGTCACTGCACCACCAGGGAAGTCCCTCCATAGCATCTTTACTCACAACAGCTAAGAGGCAAAAGCCACCCACGTGTCCATATGAATGGAAAAACAAACTGTGGTCTGTTCACACGTGTGTGCGTTAGTCGCTCAGTCGTGTCTGGCTTTGTGACCAGCCAGGCTCCTCTGTCCGTGGAATTCTCCAGGCAAGAATACTGGAGTGGGTAGCCATTCGATTCTCCAGGAAGTCTCCTGACTCAGGGATCGAAGCTGGGTCTGCTGCACTGTAGGCAGATTCTTTACCATCTGAGCCACCAGGGAACCCCAGTCTATTCATACAATGCGATACTATTTGGCCTCAAAAAAAAAAAAAAAAAAAGAGGAAAATTCTGCCATGTGCCACACTGTGGATCAACCTGGAGAGCGTTGTGCTAAGTAAAAAGAGCCCGTCACAAAAAGACAAACAGTAAGAATTCACTAAAGTGAGTGGGGTACCCAGAGGAGTCAATCTCACAGAGACAGAAAGTGGAAGGGACTAAGGAAAGAGGAAGACAGGGAGTTAGTTGATTAAAAGATACAGAGTTTGTTTTGCAAGATGAAAAAGTTCTAGTTCTAGAGAGCCCACAGTGTAAATATACTCAACACTACTGAACTGTCCACTTAAGAATGGTTAAAGTGGAGACTTCCCTGGTGGTCCAGGGGTTAAGAATTCACCTTGAGTGCAGGGGACACGGGTTCAATCCCTGGTCGGGGAACTAGGATCTCACATGCCCTGGACCAGCTGAGCTCATGAACCACAACTAGAGAGTTGATGCGCTGCGATGAGCGACCCCACTCGATACCACAGAGATCCCGCATGCCACCACTAAGGCCTGACACAGCCAAATAGACAGTTTTTTAAAAAGAAGGGTTAAGGTGGCACATTTTACATTATGTGCTTTTAAGTTTCCTTTTTTTTTTTACCACAATTAAAAACAATGGCTGGGCTACAAGTGGAGGGCTTGCTTGCTTAGTTGCTCAGTCGTGTCGGATTCTGTGCGACCCCATGGACTGTACTCTCCAGACTCCTCTGTCCGGGGGATTCTCCAGGCAAGAATACTAGAGTGGGTTGTCATCTCCTCCCCCAGGGAATCTTCCCGACCCAGGGATCAAACCCACGTCTACTGTGTCCTCTGCATTGCTGGAGGATTCTTTATCTGCTGAGCTGTTGGGGAAGCCCCATAAATGGGGCTGGGGGCTCGTTAAAGGAAACTGAAAAGAGAAAGCTTGAGAGGCCCAGAAAAGCAAGGAAGAACGCCAGCTCCAGGGCCCCTGGGTGAGGGTAAGAATGGAGAGCCCCGCCCTGCAGCCAGAGCCCTGGGTTTGAGCCCCGGCTGCTCCCTGCTCTGGAGCACGTGACTCACCCACTAAGACTCATGTTGTTTATCTGCAAAGTTGAGATAATGCCAATCCCATCAGCTTACAGGACGGTCACGGGAGACCGAATCAGGCGGCTACAAGGGGCCAGCACGTGGTGTCCACTCAGCGACAAGGCGGCGGGCAAGCAGGGACCAGCAATGGTGTGGCCACTGCGTCTAGCGCCTCGCTTAGAAATCTCTAATTCCAGGACAGAACCTTTTTCTGAGTCCTCCCCACAGAGCCCGGGGCTTGGGGGGTGGGGGATGTTCAGTAAAGTTGTCGTCCACCTTCCCCACCACATTCATCCCCCACCTTGGGGTGGGGGAGGTGCTCCCAGGGCAAGCGTGAGGCCAGAGCCCGTCCACCTCCTAAGGGCCTGGGAATGATGTCGGCCTGGAGGCAAACCAGTGAGGATCCCAGGAGGCGGTCAGGCCAGGAGCAATCTGGGAAGGTCATTTTATTGCTTTGGAGGTAATCTTCACTTGAGCTTCCAGAAGCCTCCCTCCTTGGACACATCCACATGCCTGCATTGCTATTTCTCTTTATTAGGTTTTATTTTTGGCTGTGCCGAGTCTTCACCGTGACTCGGGTTTCTCTGGTTGTGGCGATCGCGGCCCACTCTTCAATGAGATGGGTGGGCTTCTCACTGCAGCGGCGTCTCTCGTGGTGGCGCACGGGCTCCAGGACACGCGGGCTTCAGCAGTTGCAGCGGGTGGGCTCAGCGGTGGCAGCTCCCAGGCTCTGGAGCGCAGGCCCAATAATCGTGGCACCCGGGCTTGGCTGCTCTGCGGCACGTGGGATCTTCCCAGATCAGGGATCTAGCCTGAGTCTCCCGCATTGGCAGGCGGGCTCTTTACCACAGAGCTAGGTGGGAAGCCACTCTTTCCTATTTACTCTTCTATTTTTTTAGATTCTTTGTTTGGCTGGGTTGGGTCTTAGGCACAACCCTCGGGCTCAGTAGCTGTGGTGTGTGGGCTTAGTTGCCTTGTGGCTTATTGGATCTTAGTTCTTGGACCAGGGATCAAACCCGCGTCTCCTGCGTTGGAAGGTGGACTCTTAACCACTGGATCACCAGGGAAGCCGCCTGCTTTGCAGTCTCTTTACTGCTCCTCCTCAGTTACTAAATGCCATCATGGGTCTGTGATCAGTTTGCCCAGGAGCCTCCTCTAATCTCATTTTCCTCTCCAACACCTCTTCTTCCCCCCCCGGGGGTGAGCTGCCAGCCCAGGGCCCCACATAAGGACATGAGTCAGGGACAGAGGCAGAGCCTGGCATCCGGATGCTAATCCTGGACAGGGCTCTTACAACATGCAGTCAGAAAGCTCGCCTTCTGATCAGCCGGGACACTCGCCAAATGGGAACTTGGTGAATTTAAGGGGCTTTCTGCCTCTACTCTGCTGCCCCCTGCTGGAAAGTGGTTGCAAAGACCACACAGGTCCAGGAGGACCCCAGAGGACTGTCCAGAGCACAAGGCAAGAAGCAGCCTGGGGCCCACGAGCCTCTGATACAGCAGCCACGGGCCTGCCCTCGGCTCTGGCCGCCCCGACCACGGAACGTGGGGAATGGAGAGCAGGGGACACCCACCAGAGTGGACTCAAACTCCAGGGAGATGGCCCCCAAGGCGTTCTCCAGATGCTCCTTTTTGGTGATGTCCATGATGACGACCTCGGTGGGCTCGCTCAACTTCCGGATGTCCCACCACATGACCTGATGGGAGGAGGGGCCGACTTTGAGGCCTGGAGTCCCGCAATTCTTACCCCCTCCACCTTCCTGGGGCCGGACAGTGGGTGTCAGATACCCAGCAACCAAGGGAACAGGCCTGCCTTGAAGAATTGCTCCTCTGGTCCATAGTCCTGGCTGATCATCAGTCCTGGGCAAGCTCCTCAAAGTCCAGAAGCAAGTGGCCTCACCACAGACCTACTGAGTGAAAGCTGCCAGGCGTGGGCCCTGGAGTCTGTATCTTTAAAGACTCCTCACAATATGGCAATCTATAGCAACTTTCCAAACGCACATATGCATTGACCCAGAAATCTCATTGCCAGGAACATATGTGTATGCAGTGCGTGTGTGTATGCAGTAATCTATATGCAAATACATTTCTGTGCAGAAAGACAGGTATCGTATATTAACGCATATATGTGGAATCTGGGGGGAAATGGTACAGATGAGCCTATTTGAAGAGCAGGAACAGAGATGCAGGCGTAGAGAAGGAACGTGTGGGCACTGGCAGGGAAGCGGGGGATGGGACGCCATGGGATAAACGCACTGCCGCGTGTGAACCAGATAGCTAGTGGGACCTGCGGAGCAGCAGAGGACGCTCAGCTTGGTGCTGTGATGACTTAGGCGGGTGAGCTGGAGGGAGGCTCAAGAGGGAGGGGATGTATGTATCCATATGGCGGATTCACTCTGTTGTTCAACAGAAGCTAACATAGCACTGTGAAGCAATTAGACTCCAACAAAAAAGATTCAACCCCTCCAACACACTCTTGGCTACATTTTTGGTAGCTACAAACTATTAAAATCCACTTAAATAAATTACGGCATATCCATAGTTTGTTAAGTCGTTAACAGGCAGGGGGCAGCACTTTATGAAATATAAAATCGTCTTTGAGACATGCCGAACGAAAAACATCAAGGGCAAATCAACGCGCAAGGTGCGCAGGAAGAGTGCAGAGGCGCACACGTCTGCTTTGTATGCAGACCCTGAGCCTGGAGGCAGACGGAGAGGCTGATGCCAGTGGGCACCACAGGAAGGGGAACTGGGAGGCTGAAGGACGAGGGGGGAGGACGGGCTTCACCACCTGCCCTTCCGTACCTTTAGGCTGGTGTTCCACATGCATCTTTACCTATTGCTCCATTTTACAATGAAATGCAAAAGAAAACATCCGGATGGGGAACCATGTGACCGCTGCTGCTCCCCACTCCCTGCCTCTCCAGCGCTCGTACCTGCCCGTCCGTGGACGCTGAGAAACACTCCGTGCCCGTCTTCGACTGCAGCCAGATGGTGCCGTACACAGGGTCTCGGTGGCTGAACTCGATGGTGGACAGCTCTGCCACCAGGCTGCCCTTCCGTGTGTCCCAGCAGGCTGGCCAGGAAGGAGACCAGGGGGTGGGTGCTGGGGCACAGGTTTCCTGTCTTAGTGCAGGGAGCACGGGATCGGGGGATGCTGCTTGTCTTGGTTTGACAGGTATGGGGCTTTTTTAAGAATCAGGGCTAAGTTCAAACCAGCCTGAGTTTCCTACCAGCCCCTGAAGCTCACTTCATCCATTCCATCGGGGCCCCTAACATGTGGTGAGCATCACGCTGGGCCCTGGGGAAGCCACTGGGACTCACACAGGCACAGTCCTTAGGAGATGCGAAGGGAAATCTGCCAAGTTAGAGCCCGTGCTGTGATTGCTCCAGGGGGAGACACAGGGAGGCAGTCAGGGAAGGCTTCCTGGAGGAAGTGGGGAGGAACTAAGATCGAGGAGGAGGAGCTTCAGGATGGAGTGAGGCAAGGAAAGAGAGAGAAGCACCTCCATCCTGGGGAAAGTAAGAACACTTGGGCAAATCTCTCCTGTTGGATCCATTCATTCCCTTTTCGCCTCTGTACCTCTGCTGCTGCTGACCGGAAAAGAAACTCACAGAGGGAGATTATCCTTTCTCTGGATTCATTATTAGGACTTCATCTCTTCTGCTTTACCAAGAAAGACTCAAAGCTTATCTACATATATATTTTCTGTCCTGATGGATTCTGTCTTCATTTTCCCACGAGTGTATGGTGAGGACCCGCCCGTTACTCAGAGCTGTTTCCAGGAAAGCTGGTTTTGTAATACAACAACATAAGTCCATGATCCATAAATCTTGATTTATGGAATCCAGGTCTAAGGCATTTGGCCCTGCACCAGTCTGGCCCAGAAACGGGTTTTCTTAGCTCAGCTTGCTCTGCTCCGGCAAAGCAGTGCTTGAGGGCAGGTCCCACTGTGTCTTTCTCATAGACAGCAGAGCCCCAGAGCCTGGGCTGGTCTGAGCTGACAGAGAAAACCACTGAAAGGGGTTATGAGTGATGAGCGAGGCAGAATGGCCACGTGACTCTGTTCTGAATTTCAGAGCGTCAGCACCCAGACAACATTGCAGGGAGATTGATGGGCTTCCTGGTGGCGCTAGTGGTAAAGAATCTGCCTGCCAGTGCAGGACATAGAAGAGATACGGGTTCAGTTCCTAAGTGGGGAAGATCCCCTAGAGGAGGGCATGGCAACCCACTCGAGTATTATTGCCTGGAGAATCCCATGGACAGAGAAGCCTGGCGGGCTACAGTCTATGGAGTCACAAAGAGTCGGACATGACTGAGCGACTAACGCTTTCACTTAATGGGAGTCCACTTCTATTTCATCACAGAGGGGCTCCCTGGTGTGGGGGGAGGGGCAGGCTGCAGGTTTAAGAGGGAGGTCAGAGGTCTCAGGAGGCCAGGAGGCATCCTGACCACGTAGAGTTTCTGGGAAGTTTCCCAGCCCTTCTGGCTCCTACTCCTGAACGGAGGGGGAGCCCTTATCATGCCTGGTTGAGTCGGCCTGGGGCGCAAACAGGAAGATTAAGAGTTTGGCTATTCCAAGGCCAGGGGTGGCCGGAAGCCAGGAAACTTCAGGGCCACAGAGACAGGTTTCTTCTGAGTTCACATGGGATCTAAACATCAGTTTTCTGGGTGTCCCACCAGCAAAAATGGCAGAGCAAGGACCTCTGAGAATTCTCTCTTCCATAAAGGCCATGAGAATGTTGGCAAAATCGATGATCAGAATCAACTTTTTCAGAACTCCAGAAATTAGCCAAAGGCCGGCAGCAAATCAGAGTGTTTATTCAAGAAAGACAGCCGAATCTTGATAAGCACGGTAAGTTTTGTTGCATTTTGGCTTGCCCCAATTAAGATGCTATAATCTCCGGTTCTATGATAGCCTTGAAAAATAACTGTCTGCCTTCCTGTTAAAAACCCAATGTCTTGGCAGCCACAGGACGGAGCGGAATGGAGCTGGAGCTCTTTCAAAGTCTCCTGTTCAGAGAATTGTCACTGTTTGGCCTGTCTGGTGGTTCCCTGGAAGACCCCCTCCCCGTTTGCAAAGCTGTCTGTATTCAGCTTGACTCAGAGCTTGACCAGGGCAAAGGGTCTTTTTAACAAGTTTATCTTGAAAATAATTAAAATGGCAGGCAACTGATTAACCTTGCAGTGTCCGGAAGTGGCGGGTAACAGGTGGGGCAATAGGCTAACCAAAAAGCTTCAAAGGAAAAGCCGGGGAGTGGGCTGTCCGCAGGGGTTTTGAAGAGCTCTGATGTGTTCCCGGGAAACTAGAAACTCCCAGGAATGTGTGCACACCTTTGGTGGTGTTGTGCAGTCACGTCTGACTCTTTGTGACCCTGTGAACTCAGCACACCAGGCTTCACTCTCCTCCACTATCTCCCAGAGGTTGCTTAAACTCATGTCCAATGAGTTTGGCATTGGCATCACCATGCCATTCAACCATCTCATCCTCTGTCGCCCCCTTCTCCTCCTGCCCTCAATCTTTCCCAGCATCACTGTCTTTTCCAGTGAGTCAGATCTTCACATCAGGTGGCCCAAGTACTGGAAAGAGCTGGGAGGGCCCTCAGCTCTCGCCTCTGGCTGACCTGTAGGCTCGGTGCAGCGGCTAAGGCGGAACTGACAACTGCCCGGCTATGTGCTGAAAGTATGCTCAGACACGCACAGAGGCCTCCAGGAAAGCCTGCGAAACGTGTTGGCTGCAGATGGCAACAAGCAGGAAACATTCATCTCAAGTGAACATGGAATATTCTCCAGGACAGATCCCATAAAACAAAAGTCTCAATGGATTTTTAAAGACTGAAATCACAAAAGGTAATCTTTTCTTACCACAATAGAATAAAACTAGAAACACTGGTAACTGAAGGAAAAGTGGAAAGTTTTCAAATATATAGAAAGCAAGCAACATATTTCCAAATAACCCATGGGTCAAAGGAGAAATCAAAGGGAAATTAGAAAATACAAAATGCATGAATATGGAAACACAGCATACGATAACTTAGTGTAGCTAAAAGAGTGCTTAGAGGGAAATTATAACTTGAAACATCTGTATGTTTAAAAGTCTCAAATCGATAATCTAACCTTCCACTTTAAAAAAATTTAGAAAAAGAAAAACAAGTTAAACCCTAAGTAAGCAGAAGGAAGGAAATAATAACGATTGAGGGTGGAAATAAATGAAATGAAGGATAAAAACCAACCTAGAAACATCAATAAAATAAAATGTAAAGTTGGTTCTTTGAAAAGAAAACAAACTTTATCAACCCCTATCTAGACTCACCAAGTGAAAAAGAAAGAACACTCAAATTACTATCAGGAAAGAAGTAGGAGACGTTACTGCCGACCTCACAGAAATGAAATGACTATAAGAGAATGAATAATTTTATATCTCAACAAATAAGATTACCTGGATGAAACACAAAAATTCTAGAAAAACACAAACTATGAAAACTGATCCAAGAAGAAACAGAAAACATGAGAAGACCTGTAACACATACAGACGATAAAAACCACCAATGAGGAAAATCCTCGGAGCAGACGGCTTCATTGGTGAATTCCACCAAATATTGAAGGAAGAATGAATATCAGCTCTTCACAGACACTTTCAGAAAAAGAAAAAGAAAGAAGAGGAAGAACCACTTCACTCACTGTACGGCTGGTATTACTCACACGCATTACCATGTATTATAAGGGCTTCCCAGGTGGTGCTAGTGGTAAAGAACCCACCCGCCAGTGCAGGAGACACAAGAGATGCAGGTTCTAACCCTGGGTTGGGAAGATCCCTTGGAGGAGGAAATGGCAACCCGCTCCAGTATTCTTGCCTGGAGAATCCCATGGACTGCTGCTGCTAAGTCGCTTCAGTCGTGTCTGACTCTGTGTGACCCCATAGACGGCAGCCCACCAGGCTCCCCCGTCCCTGGGATTCTCCAGGCAAGAACACTGGAGTGGGTTGCCATATCCTTCTCCAATGCATGAAAGTGAAAAGTCAAAGTGAAGTCGCTCAGTCGTGTCCGACTCTTCGCGGCCCCATGGACTGCAGCCCACCAGGCTCCCCTGTCCCTGGGATTTTCCAGGCAAGAGTACTGGAGTGGGGTGCCATCGCCTTCTCCGGGAGAATCCCATGGACGGAGGAGCCTAAAGAGCTGCAGTCCATGGGTCAGAGGTGCAGGACCGAGCGGCTTAGCACACATCACCCACCATGTCAGGTTGCCTCTCCTGACTGCCTCTCCCGAGATGGAGCTCCCAGTGATCTCATCATCTTTGCCTCTAGGTACCTTAGCCTGGCTCAGGGAGTGCTGTGTGCTTAGTCGCTCAGTCGTGTCTGACTCTGTGCGACCCCATGGACCGTAGCCCGCCAGGCTCCTCTGTCCGTGGACTTCTTCAAGCAAGAACACTGGAGTGGGTTGCCATGCCCTCCTCCAGGGGATCTTCCTACCCCAAGGATCGAACCCACAGCTCTCCCATTGCAGGTGGATTCTTTACTGTTTGAGCCCCCAGGGAAGCCCTGGTCCAGGGTAGGTACACAGTAAATGTCCCTTGACTTTACTTGATCTATACTTTTTCTTAACCTTTAATTTTGAACGAACTTCAGACTCACTTGAACTTTTACAAATGAAGATACTGCTGCTGCTGCTGCTAAGTCGCTTCAGCCGTGTCCGACTGTGCGACCCCATAGACGGCAGCCCACAGGCTCCCCCGTCCCTGGGATTCTCCAGGCAAGAACACTGGAGTGGGTCACAATTTCCTTCTCCAGTGCATGAAAGTGAAAAGTGAAAGGGATGTCGTTCAGTCATGTCTGACTCTTTGTGACCCCATGGACAGGCTCCTCCATCCACGGGATTTTCCAGGCAAGAGTGCCGGAGTGGGGTGCCATCCTCTTCTCTGGAAGACACTGATGAGGCAGCAGCAAAACCTGTCTCACCTTGATGCCTGAAAGCTGCAGGAAGTATCCACCCTCCAACTTTGTCCTCCACAGCAAGCCTGGTCTGGCAGGTGGACCCTGGCTGGACCGCAGTGGAGCCTCACTGCCTCAGAGCCCGGGGGAGGCTGGGCTGGCACCTGGTGAAGCACCCAGGAGGTGGTGGGGAAGTCCTTCCTTACCGATCTGCCCATTGTAGCAGCCTGCCAGGAGCACGTGGGAATCTTTGGGGTTATACTCCAAGGTGACAAGAGGAGAAGACGGCTTTAGGGTAATTTCTGGCCTGTTGGGGTTTTCTATAAGGCAGAACAAAAAATATATATATACTACCAGATTTGGAAAGAAAAGGACAGAGTCAAACAGTTCAACCCCTTGTCCAGGTCGGGGGTGGTGGGGCAAAGCTAGGAAGCCCCTCTCCAGGCTGCAGCCTCTGGTCCTCGGTGGCCAGCCTCTAGCCCTAGAGGCTCTTCTACAGATGTTAGTTTTTGGAATCAAGTGTGTGTGTGTGTGTGTGTGTGTGTATGCGTGGGTGCGTGTGTGTGTGTGTGTGTGTGTATGCGTGGGTGCGTGTGTGTGTGTATGCGTGGGTGCGTGCGTGTGTGTGTGTGTGTGTGTGTGTGTGACTGTCGTTCTAATGCATTTCCCAGGTTGGTATACAATGAGCTTTTGACCCTAAGGCTTTTACAAAACCCCTGCTCTCCTGTGATCTGTGTGAACCAGTGCCTTGTCTGTACAGCAGAGACAATGACGGAGGGACGATAATGTCAGCCCCCGGGGCGGCAGTAAGAGCTCTCTGAGTGGCTCAGAAGTGGGAAGCGCTCAGCTCCGGGCCGGCACCCACACCGCTGCCAGGAGCTGATGTTCACTCTCACAGTGGCAGCGACGAGCGGTGTCTGAGAGCGTGGAGCCCCCGTCACCGCCACCCGCCAGGCTCTGCCTGTGCAGCGAGCCCCTTCGTCAACTGTGGTCCTGCTCCCGGGCGGACACCCTACCCTACTGGCCAGGAACTAGAGACAAGTGCCTGACAGGTGGGACAGGGCGTCCCCTTCCCTCCCCCCGGTCCCTTCCCAGTCTGCTGGGGACTCTCCGATACGCTCTTCAGGGACCCAGAGTTGGGACTCCAGGGGTCTGGTCTTGAACGCCCTGATTCAGGATCCAGAAATGAAAGGAGTTCCTGCTTCTGCTGTGGCTTCGCTTGATTGCACCTGAACCCAGGCAGGGACAGGACAAGACATTGGCTCCCTCCAGGGCCCTCGGATCCCGGCGTGGGACCAGCCTCCCGACAGGCCCGCTGCTTCCACCTCCCCCAGAGTGTTTGCTGGTCTCTGCCCAGCTCCCTCTCCTTCCCAGGTCCCCAGGCCCCTCTGTGCCTCACCCAGGTCCCAGATGTATGATTCGTTGCTCATGCCCTCGGGCGCCCGTTGAAAGTTCAAGCAAGAATATGCCACTGCCAACTTCCTGTTGCCATCTGGATGCCAGGAGACATGTGTGGCTGGCCGCTTAATTTCCTGGGGGTCCCTTTAGAGGAGGGCAAGAGGGCAGAAGACCAGAGTGTCTGGCTCCCCAGACTTCCTATTTATATTTGCTCATTTTTTTCCTTAAAAGAATTCAAACATCTTTAAATATTCACTAGGAGAAATTTACTTTAAAAACAAAGCCTCCAGGACTCCCTTAATTGGAAAACTGATCTCACAAGCACAAAGAAAAACTAACTAAAAAAAGAGACAATGGAAATAAAAATTTAAATTTCGGTCTGATGTCTTCATTTGCTGAAAGTTCTGAGCCTGAGGCTTGATCTGTCATTAATATTAAATTATGAGGGAAGATGAAGAATCCGGCTCCGTGGTATTTGCCCAACTAAATCGAAAATTTCTGTCCACACAAAAGGCTGCATGCAGAGGGTTACAGCAGTGGTCTTCGCAACTGCCAAAACTTGGAACCAACGAAGATGCCCTTCAGTAGGTAAGTGGATAAACTGTGGTACATTCAACGTTGTTATCACTCAGCATTAAAAAGAAATGAGCTATCAAGCCATGAAAAGACATGGTGGAAACTTAACGCACACTGCTAAGAGAAATAAACCGTCTGAAAGGCTATACGCAGTGTGGTTCCAACTATATGACATTCTGGAAAAGGCATAGCCACGGAGCAGTACAAAGGTCAGTTGTTGCCAAGGGTTTAGAGGCAGGGAGGGATAAGTAGGTAAAATGCAGGGGATTTTAAAAATATATTTTTGTTTATTTGGCTGCACTGGGTATAAGTTGTGGTACAGGGATCTATTTCCCTGACCAGGGATTGAACCTGGGCCCCATGCATTGGCAGTGTGGAGTCTTAGCCACTGGGCCACAGAGGGTATTTTTTTTTTTAATTGAAATATGTTGATTCGCAGTGTTGTGTTAGTTTCAGATGTGCAGCAAAGGAAATATATACACATTTTTTTTTCAGATTCATTTCCATTTAGGTTATTACAAGATATTCAGGGGCTTCCCAGGTGGCTCAGTGATAAAAGATCCACCTGCTAATGCAGGAGACCAAGGAGACACGGGTTCAGTCCTGGGTCAGGAAGATACCCTGGAGGAGGAAATGGCAGCCCACTCCAGTATTCTTGCCTGGGAAATCCCATGGGCAGAGGAGCCTGGTGGGCTACAGTCACAGGGGTGCAAAGAGTCTGCCACGACTGAGCACACAATATACTGAATGCAATTCCCTGCGCTGTATAGCATGTCCTTGTTATTTATTTATTTCACGTATAGTTGTGCATATCTATTAATCCCAAACTTCTGGCTTATCCTTCCCCTTTTCCCTTTTGGTAACCATTTTTTTTCCTATGTCAACACAGGGGACTTTTAGGGCAACTAAATTACTCTGTATATTGGCAGAGACCTGGGTTCAATCCCTGGGTCGGGAAGATCCCCTGGAGAGGGGAATGGCAACCCAATCCAGTATTCTTGCCTGGAGAATCCCATGGATGGAGGAGCCTGGTAGGTTACAGTCCACGGGGTCGCAAAGAGTCGGACACGACTGAGCGACTTCACTCAGTCACTCACTCATTCACGACACCAAGAGGGAACCCTTCTTGAGCGCATCCCCTCAGACCTCATGTGGTGAAGCCCAATCTCTAGTGTGCTGGTATCCAGAAGTGGGGCCTTTGGGAGGTGATTAGGTTGTGAGGGTGGAGCCCCTGTGAATGGGATTAGTGCCCTTATGAAAGAGGGTCCAGAGGGACCCCTCACCCCTTCTGCCTTGGGAGTTCTCAGCAAGAAGGTGGCTGTCTCTGAATTATTAATAAAAATTGAGCAGTGAGAATTTTGAAACATCCAGTGGTTAAGACTTGGTGCTCTTGCCGCTGGGGGCCTGGGTTCAATCCCTGATCAGGGAACTAAGATCCCACAAGTTTTGAGAAGCAGTCAAAAAAAAAAAAGAAAGAAAGAGAGCCCTCGTGAGACACAGACTCTGAGCTTGCTGGCACCCCGCGCTCAGACTTTCATCCTCCAGAGTGGTGAGGGATGCGTTTCAGTTGTTTGTAAGCCACCCAAGTGATAGTATTTTGAGACGGCAGCCTGAGCAGGCTAAGGACAGGGCGTAACAATGTCAGTGTTGTGCTCTGACTGTGACGAATGTCCCACCTACCTGGTGGGGGAGGCAGGAGATGCTGGTGGGGAGAGAGGCCCTGTGGGTGGGGGAGGATGGGCGTGTGGGAATTCTCTGTACTTTCTATTCAGTTTTGCTGGGGACTAAAACTGCTTGAGAGACTGCTTTAGGAAAGATCCAAAGTATTCTTACTTGTTGCAAGTAATAATTATTTTCTTTCTTTGGGGAAAAAAAACAACTGCTCAAAAAAAATTAACTCAGTTTCGTCGCTCAGATGGTAAAGCGTTTGCCTACAATGCGGAAGACCAGGGTTCAATCCCTGGGTTGGGAAGATCTCCTGGAGAAGGGAATGGCAACCCACTCCAGTACTCCTGCCTGGAAAATCCCATGGACAGGGGAGCCTGGTGGGCTACAGTCCACGGGGTTACAAAGACTCAGACACGACTGAGCACCTTCATTTTCACTTTCAAAAAGTGAAAGGGGAGACAAAGTGTAAGAGTGAAAAAAGGATTAAAGACTTAATGGCCCCACATGTGGACTCAGAGGGGGAAGGTGGGAGGAACTGAGAGAAGAGCGTTGACATACACACATCTTGACTACCGTGTGTAAAGGAGCTGGCTGGCGGGAGCCTGCTGCACAGGACAGGGAGCTCGGTGATGACCTAGAGGGTGGGTAACATAATNGGGGGAAGGTGGGAGGAACTGAGAGAAGAGCGTTGACATACACACATCTTGACTACCGTGTGTAAAGGAGCTGGCTGGCGGGAGCCTGCTGCACAGGACAGGGAGCTCGGTGATGACCTAGAGGGTGGGACTGGGGTGGGGGGGCACAGAGAGCTCCAAGAAGGAGGGGGCCTGTGCATACACATGGCTGATTCACTTCATTGTACAGCAGAAACTCACACAACACGGTGAAGCAATCATACTCCAATGCTGAAAAATTAAGTTGAGAAAAAAAGACGTAATGGTCCCAGGCTGACACTTTGTCATGGAAGTCATCGGAAGAAATGAACAAAAGGGGGAAATGAAATAAGCTTCCAGTCGTGTGACGCATCCACTTCACTCCTCCCTGGGGGGCACGGCCAGAGCAGAAGCAGCACAGGTCGAGTTCCACCCTTGGCTCGGTCACCCACCCACTGAGAGCCCTGAGCGCGTCTCCTCCCTGGGGCCAGTTTCCTTGTCTGTCAAACGTGGAGGTTGGATGTGATGATTCCTAATGCATCAGCCCTCTCGGGTATCCATATGTAAGGTCAGATGCAGCAAGCAGAGAAGACAGCCCCCGCCCCGCCCTGGCCCCTCTCTTGCGTGCCCATTGCTAGAAGTCTGCAGTGCCCACCATGACTCAGCCCTGGATCAGAAGAGTCCCTGCTGGTTGTGCTTGGACTGGGTCAGACACTTTCCAGGTGGAAAAATGAGCCCCCTGGAGTTGGCATTTGATGCTAGTGGCTTCCAAAGTCGCAGGTTTTCTCTGCATATTCAAGAACACACACCTGCATGTATATACATACATATACACATATGCACATATACAAGCACACGTGCACACATACATAGGTATACTTGACTTTCTTTTTTGGTGCGTAATGGCTTTCCAGGTGCGTAATGGCTTTCCAGCGTTGTGTTAGTTTCTGCTGTACGATGAATTGGTCGGCGACAGGTATACAGAGACCCCCACCCTTTGGGACTTCCCTCCCACCCCTCGAGGCCCCTCGGAGCACCGAGCTGAGCTTCCTGAGCTTTACAC
>SJYV01054400.1:0-11855 GCA_006410875.1 Neotragus pygmaeus
GGGTGCCATGGCTGCTGCTCGGCAGACGGGCGGGTGGGAGGCTGTCGTGGGATTTCTCCCTGGGATGTTGACTTTCCTGCAAGTGTGTCTGTTTTCCTGGGGTTGGGGGCGGGAGCGGGCAGGACTGACGTCCTCACTGGTTGCAGTGATGCGGACCCAGGGCAGCCTGCGACTGATCCTCAACACCAAGCTGTGGGCCCAAATGCAGATGGACAAGGCCAGCGAGAAGAGCATCCGCATCACAGCCATGGACACTGAGGACCAGGGCGTGAAGGTCTTCCTGATCTCGGTGAGCAGCCCCTGGTAGAGGCCAGGCAGCTGCCAGACACAAGTGGGCAGCTCCACATCCAGCACTGGGTGCCCTGCATGGGGGCCTGGCCAGGGAGAGCGGGAGGCCTCCAGGGTCGGGAGGGCAAGACCTGCGCCCACAGGAGCTTCTGTTTACTGCCCCCAGGGTTTGTTGAGGAGGGAGGTCAGGCTCCCCACTCCGAGTCCTGGCCTGGGGGCTTCATTGACTGAGGAGGGGTCTCCCCAAGAGGCCTAGTCACCTGGCCCTCCCCTCTGCCCCCAGGCCAGCTCCAAGGACACAGGCCAGCTGTACGCAGCCCTGCACCACCGCATCCTGGCCCTGCGTAGCCGCGTGGAACAGGAGCAGGAGGCCAAGGCACCAGCCCCTGAGCCTGGGACCGCCCCATCCAACGAGGACGACAGTGATGATGACGATGTGCTGACCCCGTCGGGGGCCCCCACAGGCGGTGAGTCGGGTGTCCCAGGGCAGCCCGGGCGGGGGCTGTGTCCCAGGCAGGGACCTGACGGCAAGGCCACTGCTTCCCACAGGCGCCGGCGATGAAGGCGACGGGCAGACGGCCGGGAGCACATAGCGCCAGGAGCCAGCCGCCACGAGCCTGCTGCTTTGTCCGTCTGTCTGCCCACCCGCCCCTCCCCCGGCAGCATCGAGGCACGGGGCTCGGGAACCACACTCCCCGCTGGGTTGGCCACAGTCTGGATCCGCACGTCCCGTTCAGAAGCAGACTCGGGAACTGCCTGAATGTGGTTTGGGACACGAACCTCATCATATTGATGAGCAAAACGAAAAAGAACATTTCTTCCCTCCCTACCTTGAATTGAAATGGCACATTAAGACTTGTCACGGCTCCTCACTGGGACTGGGACACCTCGTTTCTTCACCCCGCCCTCCCTGTGTCGCCGGCTTCCCCTGCCGCCTGCCCAGGCCGCCAGGCCGCCTCACAGTGTAACACTGGGCCTGCTGGACCGTCTGTTACCACCATCTTTACCTCCCGCCCCCACGTTCTGACTTGGGGGTTTTATTTTTAGATCTTTTCTCCCCCCAAGGCTTTGTGTTGGTTTCCTAGGTCAAGCGAGGCACTTCTGTGTGCTGAGCAGGCGTGGCTGCGTTGTGGGCTGCACCCTGGTCCCCGCTGTGACCCCAGCCCCCATGCTGGCGGCACTCAGGACTGCTCGAGAGCCAGCCCCACGGGTTCCCCACCTGGGATTCCTCCAGGCCGAGTCGTGGGGTGTGGACAGGTTGGACCCTGGGCCTGGAGAGCTCGTCTAGAAAAGGGGCACTGGATGTGGCGAGGGGGGCGCCATCCTCCTGTCTGTGCCCGTGACATGGGTCACCCAGCCTCGGGTACCCAGGTGCAAGCCTGCTTCCTGCCCTTGGCTGCTCTTCCCTCACCAGGCCCTGGACGTCTCTGCCCCCAGGACTGTCGAGGGCTGGGGGCCTCTGGGAGGGGAACCCTGGCGGGGCCTTTGAGGAGAGGCCAGCAAGCAGAGCGGTTTCAGGCAGCAGGCAGAACCCGTGCTCNTGGCTGCTCTTCCCTCACCAGGCCCTGGACGTCTCTGCCCCCAGGACTGTCGAGGGCTGGGGGCCTCTGAGAGGGGAACCCTGGCGGGGCCTTTGAGGAGAGGCCAGCAAGCAGAGCGGTTTCAGGCAGCAGGCAGAACCCGTGCTCTCAGCACACACGGGAGCACGCCCTCTGCTTGCCCAACCCGGAGTGTGGCCAAGAGCATTTGGGCACTGCCTCCCCCACATCGGGGCTCGCAGAGGAGGCTCCAGGGGTTCACAGGAAGCCTCCCGCCCGCCCTGACAGGGTGAGGAGGGGGCCGTCTGAGCCACGCCACCCGCAACCCGGGGTGGCCCTGCAGCCGTGCCTGAGCCATGGGACATCACCAAAGGCCCCCCCCCAGCAGATCCGGTCACACTTCTCTGCTTTAAGCCTTAGTCAACTAGTGACAAGTAAAACCAGATAATGCCCACGTGTTTTGGAACATTTATGTAAGATTGTCATATGAAATGTATTTGGGAACTACATTAAAACTTTTAACTAAAACACTGGCCTCCTGCATGCCCCAGGGGCCTCAGGAAGCCAGGCAACCTGACCAGGAAGCATCCTGGCCTGCCCGCAGGGTGGTGGCCTCTGCCCCACACGGCACACCTGGGCAGGTGACCCAGAATGGCTGCCTTCCGAGACTCGCGGCGGCTGGCTTCACACAAGAGCTGTCCGCTTCCCCACCAGGTGCGGCCTGGCTTCCCGGGGGCNTGGCCTGCCCGCAGGGTGGTGGCCTCTGCCCCACACGGCACACCTGGGCAGGTGACCCAGAATGGCTGCCTTCCGAGACTCGCGGCGGCTGGCTTCACACAAGAGCTGTCCGCTTCCCCACCAGGTGCGGCCTGGCTTCCCGGGGGCCCACACGGAGGGGGAGGGGTGCTGGCAGGCAGGGTTCACTGAGCAGGGATGGGAGGAGGTTTGGGGTCAGCACAATGTGGGCAAGGGGCCTTTCCTCCTGGGGTCCTGAGCCAGTGACCCATTAGGGGAACTGGTGGCCAAGCAGTACACCCGGAGACCTGGTCCAGCCGGTTCTGTGGCCTCGGAACCGCCACTCTCCTCCCCACCCCCACCCCAGGGCTGCTTAGCTCCAAGCCCAGATGAGAGGGGTCCTGGCTCCAGGGTGCCAGCTGCACGAGGGTGCACGGCTCACAGCTGCCAGGCGCTGGTCATCATGGCCACAAACTCCTCATCCGTATCCATGGAGGCGCTCACACCACTGTAGTAGTCCTGGAACTCAGCCAGCGTGACCTGGGGGCAGACAGGTGGTTGGGGGTGTCCAGAGGTGTTGGGCGAGGGACCGGGGTATGCATGCACCCACCTGCCCGTCCTTCTCGGAGGAGTCAAAGTTGTCCAGGAAGTGGCGGAGCACCTGCTCTTCAGTCCACTCCCCGCTCCGCACCTTTGGGTGAGTGCGGCCGCTGTATACCCCCCGGAGATCGTCCACGGTCACCACGCCATCACCACTGCGGTCCAGCTTGGCGAACGCAGCTGCGACTACCGCCTCCCGGGCCTGGGACATGGGGGGCTGGGGAGGGTGTGGTGGTGACTGGGGGGTACAAAGGGCAGAGGCTCCCCTTGGTCTACACACTGACGAGCCCAGGAGGGTGCGGCGCCCCAGTGGGAGGAAGGGGCACTGCTGCACCCCCAGCTCACCCGCAGCGCTCGCAGGAACTCCTCCAGGTCCAGCGTCCCGCTGCCATCGCGGTCCCAGCGCCTGCACACGCCCTCTATCTCAGCTGCGTCCAGCACCAGCCCCAGCTCAGCCAAGCCCCGCTGAAGCTCCCCCACATCCAGGGAGCGGCTCCCATCCCGGTCCAGGCGGCGAAAAAACCTGGGGGGCAGGGGTGTGGGATTCGAAAAGATCCGTGGGACTGGGGGTCAGGGAGATGTGAGAGGAAAGCTCACCTGGCCACACCCTGGATGCCCGAGGCCCCTCGGGACAGGCACTGGGCTCGGAGCTTCTCCATGGTGGTGTCCACAGCATCCATGCTGGCTCCGGGCTCCCTGGGTGGCTGGACGGGCTAGAGATCTGGGAGGAGGGGCTCCTGCTCAGCCACCAGGCTGCGGACTGGCTGCCTTGATCTGTCCTGGAGTCCGGATGGCCGCTCTGCCTGCCTCCTGCCCGTTCTGCCTGGCACTGGAAGTGCGTCCTGCCAGGCAGGGCTGTTGCTAGGGGACAGGGCCCTGGAGACCGGGAGGGGCCCCGCTGTAACTCTCCCTGTGCCAGGGCCTTGTGGCCACAAGCACAGCCCTGCGGGGGCGTATGGAAGGCCAAGGAGGACAGGCCAGCACTGTTGCCGTCAGCTGCCCAACCACCGTCCGCCTGCTCTCTCCCAGCCCTGGGAGAGAGCCAGACCCAGTCTAGGAGGAGGGTGGGGGTAGTACGGGAGGGGCCCTTTGGTCACAACCTGCAGGGACCAGTGTCCCAGATGAGGGGAGGCCAGGCCCAATTCCTATGCGACCCCTCCCCTCTCTGGGCTTCACCAGCCCCCAGCCCCTTTCCACAGGGCTGCAGCTGAAGCTGCTGAGGAATTCTCAAGTTTAAAGACTCGAGATGGCCCAGGCCCACATCCAACAGGAGCCGCTCAGATGAGTGCTGGCTGAGCTGAGACGCAGCCAGTCGTGTAAACATTAGTGTTGAGTTGGACGAAGCAATTCTCAGTAGTTAATTATGGCCAGTCGTGGTATTTTTGTCAACATGGGTCTTTTGGGGGTTGGTTTCCGGTTCTCAGACATCACTTGGTGGGCTTGCTCATGACAAGCTGCTTATCTGGCCAGAGAAGGACCCCTGGCCCCCTGACTTCCATAATCCAAGAGGAACCAAGACCACCGGCAGAGAAGGCCTGCCATCAGACTGGACATCTGGCCAACTGAGCCTCATATCAGCAGGCTAGGATGGAAGATGATAATGGATTTTGCAGGACTTAACATGCGGGCCCCTGTTTGGGGAACCCCTGCCCACCCACAGAGACCCAGAGGTCGTCAGAGGCTTTTCGAAGCTTGGGAGTTGCACACAGCACAATGGTATTGTCCGAAGTTGCTGTTCCCAACTAAAGCCAAGCCGTGGATCACAAGCAACCTGTCACTGTGATTCATGCCACAGTGGATGCAACACCATCGATTGTTATGAGAAACTGCAGTGACATTCTACTGCAGAAATTCTCGTGACTCGCTGCAGTCCAACATTCTCTGTGTAGGCACAAAGAAATAGCTCCATCGTGTGCTTTCATGAGGATTATAAACGTCAGGGGTTTTTTCTATAAAGAAATGTAAAATGTAATCACAATTATTGTAGCTCTGTTTGGGCATCTCTGTATCTCTGAGAGAATCAGAATCCCAACAATAAAAAATTGGGGGACTTCCCTGGTTGGTCCAGTGGTTAAGAATCTGCCTTCCAGTGCAGGGGACCCAGGTTCAGTCCCTAGTTGGGGAACTAAGATCCCACATGCTATGCGGCAACTAAGCTTCTGTGTCACCACAAAGAACCCACGTGCCACAACTAAGAGCTGACACAGCCAAATAAAAGGGTTTTTTTTTTTAAATTAACTTTACTTAAAAAAAACTGGAAGTGGCGAGGGCCCTCCGAACCCAGAGGCCCTTTCACTTTACTTCTCTGAGCCTCACTTTGCATAGCTATAAAATGGGGCAATGCCTGTGTGCATAGGTGGCTTAAGAGACAGACCTGTATATGTGGAGTGCTTAGCATAAGCTCCCACCCAGTGGGGCCCCACCCTGGACCCAGGAGCAGCACAGCAGCCACCTCTCCAGCAGAAAGGGAGGAGGAACCAATGGTGCCATGAAATCATTTGGTTTATTCTTGAGCGTAGACAGGCCCTAGCCTGCCTTCCCCTTGTACAAACAGCACCCCCCCTTATTCATCCAGAGGAGAAAACTGGGCCATTGTTACACACTGAGGGGTCACTGTGCAACGTCAGGCGGCACGCTCTGCAGGGCGGAGAACAGACGCTGAGCTTTCCAGGCTGAAAGGGGCTGTGCCCGGCAATGGTTCCTGGGGTGGGGATTCCCTGAGTCAGGAGGCAGGAAACAGCTGCCATAGTCCCAGGCCAGGCACTTGGGCTGGGCAGAGAAAGGCACAGGACTCCCTGTCCTGATAAAAAAGCAAAGTGCCTCAAATGTCTTGGGCCAACAAGGGTAGCATACAAATAAGGAGTGAAAAAATAGATTCTCAGGGGATTAGAAAAAGAGGAGCCAGCTGGTGCTACTAAAGGAAAGCTGCCGGGGGCCTCACCAGATGTGCTGGGTCCCAGGGTGTGCCAGGCACTGGAGACAGAAAACAAAAACCCGCCCTCATGGAGCTTCCACTCCCATGGAAAAAAGTTACATAAAGGAAGTAAAATGGGGCAATGAGGGGGTGGGTGGAATGGGGAAGAATGACTTCTGATAAGGCAGTCACGGAAGCCCTCTCAGAGGACGTGACATTTGAGCAAAGACCTGAGTGAGCAGGAGCCAGTCATGTGGCATCTGGGGAAAGAGAATTCTAGGCAGAGAAAATAGCCAGTATAAAGACCCCAAGGAAGGATGCTATCAAGAGAAGGTTACAGGATGCCTGAGTTTGCCTGGGCAGTGAAGCCCGGTTGCCAGCATCTCGGCACATCTCCTTCCTGGGTTGAGAGGAGGATAGAATTAGGGGGAAAAATATCTAAGCATAACCAATGCAAAATGGCCTGAGGCTTGAGGTTCACAATTCTGGACTGAGATGAAGAATAAGGCTTTAGGATGAAGAGTACTTCTGGAGGAACAAAAACCGGGGCAGGGGAGAAAAGAGGGAGAGACTCAAGTCACGTGGCACTTGATGCCATCCACCTCCACCAGAAAAAGAGAGGTCTCTAACTCAGATATCTCAGGGGCCAGACATCCGGCCTTGAGAGATAAGGCGGTGAATGGAAACTTGCCCTCGCTAAAGAGGGTGTCCAGGCAGGTACAGCCCAGCCCGAAGCCAGAAATCCAGATTCGTGTGTAAGCATGACCAGCTCTCCAACAAGGGTGATTGATTCAAAGTTTTGCTTTTTAAAAGAAAAAAAGAAAAACTGGCTGAGTTCATCTGCATTTAGCCTGCAGGCCACCCATTTGAAACCTATGCCTTTTTAACAGGTTCTGATGCTGAAGATTATGGCTCTTCCAAGGGGTCCTCTCTGGAATACGTTAACCCTGAGGATACCCAGGTAGTAGAAGTCCCCACTGGAGTCCTCTTTCTCCATTCCAGAACCGGCTCTCTGGGACTCACACAGTGGTTCCGAACACTGCGGGCTCAAGCTGGTCGCTGTCCTCTTCCTCCCCAGTACTGTTGGCAAGTGGTGAGCTGGGCCCACCAGGGAGTGAGTCACTGGCTGGCAGGGGCCCCAGGCGCTCGGCCTCCACCAGGGTGGCCAGCAGCCCAGCCAGGGGTGGCCGGCGGCGGCAGAGATCCTGCAGCAGCTCAGCCCGGGGCTGCAACTGCCCGATGAGCTTGTCCCTCTGGCGCACGGCAGCCTGCAGACTCTGAACAGCAGCCTCGGAGGTAAGCAGCTGCTCCTGGAGGGCGGCAATCTCACTGGCAGGAAGGCAAGATGGAACCATTATGGTACCCAGCCACCAGAGGTTCTCTTCCCCCTGCTCCCAACCTCCATCCCCAGATTCATAGATTGAATCCCTACGCAGTGATAGTATTTGGAGAAGGGGGCCTTGAGAGGTAAGGAAAGTTTACATGATGTAATGAAGGGTTTCCTTTTAAGAAGAGATACCAGAGCTTGCTCTCTCTCTCTCTGTGTGCTTTGTGAGGACACAGTGAGAAGATGACTGTTGGCAAGCCCGGAAGAGGACGCTCACCAGAACTGAAACATTGCCTCGATTTTGAACTTCCCGGCCTCCAGAACTGTGAGGACTCATTTCATATTGTTTAAGACACCAGTCTGTGGTATTCTGTAATGGCAACCTCAGCAGACTAACACACTCCCTCATTCACCCCCTAGCAGTTCCCTTGTCCCCTCCACCTTTTCCTATTTGCTGTTCAGCTTAGATGCGTCCTCCTCCAAGAAGCCTTCCCTCTGGGCCCTCCTAGAACTGCCCTCCATCGTACACAAGAGTACTGTGAGCAGGCTGAATACTGGAGTGGGTTGCCACTTCCTTCTCCAGTCATCATACACACACATCCCAATCATCCTGTGTTGTAACTGCCAAACAGTGTGCTTGAGGGCAGGGCTGTACAGGGCTTACTGATGTGCCCTAATGACCAGCACAGGGCCTGGCACATGGTAGGATGCTCAGTAAAGATGAAGTAACAAGTCCAACCAGCTCTGAATTGTTTCCTACCGGGTCCTCAGAAACACTTTCTTCCCTGGGCGCTTGTCTCATCCCTTTGAATCCTCAGCTAGAAAGACTCTTCAAAACTGCCGATATAATCCCATCCTCCCAAGAACCTGCCATGGCTCCAATACCTACATCAGGCTGTTGGTGGTCCCTGTACCACTCAGGACCAGCCAGTTTTGCCTAGTGGTAAAATGGACCCTGTTAAGTTAGATAGCCACACCCAAGTGACATCTCTCAACTTTATATAGTGATGATTCAGGTATTTTTGTGTTTTTCCAGTCCCACCAGTAGTCCAGCTCCACGTGAATGCCCACGTCTCCCCTACCAGTATTCCTTTCCTATCTCGGATCTGCCTCTGCCCAACTCCTCCGAGAAGTCCACCTGCCAGATCCCAAGATTCACCGGTCTTTGGCGCGTCCCAGCTCGTCTAAAGCGGCACTCAGTTGCTGATCGTGGCGCGCCAGGCGCTCGGCCTGGGCGCGCACCGTGCACTCGGCTGCCTCCAGCCGCGCCTCCAGTTCCGCCGCGCGCCGGTGAACGGCAGCCAGGTGTGCGTTAGCCTCGCGGATCTGCAGGAGCGGCGGCGCTGACATGGCCCCTGCAGAGTACCAGGCCTGGCCACGCCCACGGGCGGCCCGGAACCGGCTCTAGACACGCCCCCTGAGGGCCACACCTCCGAGGGTCCTTTCAAGACTTCGGCGTGATTGGCCGGGTTCACCGCTAGGCTCCGCCCTCCAGGGCTGGGTCTAGTTTTCAAACCCGAACGCCCTCACTGGTTCCGGCAACTGGAAACTCCTTCCCTGAGCCCCGACTAACTCCAAGTTTGGCCAAGGTCTTAACAAACCCCGGCCCCAGTTTGGCCTTGTCCTCCGGTGACCAGCTCAGGCTCTGGCAACAGGATTGGTCATTGGCTCGAGGCAGGCCCCGCCCTCCTCAGAATCTAACGCGCCAAATTGGTCGGGCCCCACGAGTCTGACCACTCCCTGGAACCCGTTACGCTTCTCTCATTGGCAGTTCACACCCCTTAGGCAATTGTACAGCTCTTGATTGGTCCAGTTCCCTTCAGGTTATGTTTGGGATTCTGGACGCACACCCAGTGGATGGTTATTCTTCATCCCGCCCAGGGGTTGGACTATAAACTGGGCACAGACCCCGTCCTGCTAAGAATCCAAGCACTGGGAGTGGACGGTTTCTCGTTAAGCCCCTGAGCCTGAGTCATTGGAAGGACTGACGCCGAAGGTGAAGCTCCAGTATTTGGCTACCTGATGCGAAGAACTGACTCACTGGGAAAGACCCTGATGCTGGGAAAGATAGAGGGCAGGAGAAGAAGCAGGCGACAGAGGATATGAATCTGAACAAACTCCGGGAGATAGTGGAGGACAGGGTAGCCTCGCGTGCTACAGTCCATGGGGTGGCAAAAAGTCGCACACATGTTAGCTACTGAACAGTAATTCTGTGCCTGACCACGCCCCCAAATAGTAGCACGCCGTTAACTAGGCTTAAAACTGGCCATTGGGCGTGACCACGCCTCCCCACAGATACTGGGGCTGGGAGTGGCCACATCCCTCCGTGTTCCCGCCCCATAAGGACATCTCGCTCCAGCAGAGTTTGGTTCCGCGGTCTCCTCTCTGCATGTGGATAGGCTTAGTACCTTTGATAGTACCGCCCCTAGTTAGGTCCTACCTCTCGGGGTCACACTATTCTTGACCCAGGATCTTCTGACCTGAAATAACGACAACTGCCTTCACTGATCCTGGTCAGTTTCCCCCTTCAGGAATCGGCCAGTGGTGCACGCGCTCTTCCTTTACTCTCATCCCGACTCCAGGACTTGAGCTCAACCCGTGTTCACGTAAGCGGCGCTCAATAAAGTTGCTCACTTGTTGCTGTCCCGCTCCCAAGAGAGGCTGCGCGCGCCGCCCAGGAAGTCTCGCGATAGTCAGCGGCGTCCGTCCTTGGCCGCAGGAGCCGCTGGGTGGTAAAGTGCGGGAGCAGGGCTGTGCTGACATGGCTAAGACGCTTCTTCACCAGTACTGGGACATCCCCGAAGGCACCGAGTGCCACCGCAAGACCTACGCCACCACCAGTATCGGTGGTGCCGCTGGTGAGTACCGGCCGGGTCCCCAGGGTATAGGGCGCAGGGAGGCCGTCAGATCCCCTCGGGGACTGCCCTAGGGCGTCCTGGAGGGGCTGCGGACCTCGCGGGGTGGCAGTAGTCGTCGTCGGGGTAGGAAGGGTGGCCTTGGGACGCCGGGGGGGCTCTCGTANGAAGCGGCGCTCAATAAAGTTGCTCACTTGTTGCTGTCCCGCCCCCAAGAGAGGCTGCGCGCGCCGCCCAGGAAGTCTCGCGAGAGTCAGCGGCGTCCGTCCTTGGCCGCAGGAGCTGCTGGGTGGTAAAGTGCAGGAGCAGGGCTGTGCTGACATGGCTAAGACGCTTCTTCACCAGTACTGGGACATCCCCGAAGGCACCGAGTGCCACCGCAAGACCTACGCCACCACCAGTATCGGTGGTGCCGCTGGTGAGTACCGGCCGGGTCCCCAGGGTATAGGGCGCAGGGAGGCCGTCAGATCCCCTCGGGGACTGCCCTAGGGCGTCCTGGAGGGGCTGCGGACCTCGCGGGGTGGCAGTAGTCGACGTCGGGGTAGGAAGGGTGGCCTTGGGACGCCGGGGGGGCTCTCGTACTAGGTAGACTTTGTGGGGTGGTCGGACTAACGCAGAGGGCGCAGAGAGATCATAGGGTCCGAGAGGGTCCCATGAGGGCTGAGAATCTCGCGGAGTGGGTACGTGGTCTTCGCTGGAGTGTCTGAGCCGGCCATGGGGACCTCTTGTGTGAGACAGACGTTGCGGGAAGAGACGGGGGAGCTAGCAGGGTTCCTGGGCCCAGGGAGGTTGTGGTATCTGTGACAAGCTGATCACTGGGGTAGTCAAAATTCCTGGGTGCTGGGTGTTTGTGGCGTCTGCTTGAATGGAGTCTGGAGGAGCTTGTTGGAGGGTGTTTGAGGGGTTGCAGATGGAAACCTTTGACAGAGGCATTATGTCCTGTGGTCATGGAGAGACTCGGATTTGAGGGGCTGTCACTGATTTCCAGGAGCCCTGCAAGGGGGCTAGTGGGTCTTCAAGGGCGTTGCTGTGTGCCTGTGACACTCATTTTGCCACTCGGATTGCCTCACCAGCCAACTCCACTCAACACTCAGGACCTAACTACACCTGCTTCTCTGTCCTCCCCCACCTCCTCCCTTCTTCCATCCCTGCCTCCCCTCAGCACTCTACAGCGAGAATTCACACTTGAGTTCTCTGGGATGGTGAGCCCCTTTGAGGGCAGGGGGCCAGGCTCTAACCCAGCACAGAGCACACAGTAACTGGATGATGGAATGAGCGAGGGAAGGAAGGCGAGGTAGTAACTGGGAATGAATGAATGACTATGAATGAATGAATGAAGGTACACAGTAACAGTGAGTGAATGAATGTGAGAATGAGTGAATGACTGTGCATTCATTCATTCATGTGAAGTGTCTGGAAGTCACTTCAGAAGACTGATGGGGAGCCAGGAGCTGGCAGAAGGGCTGAGGAGGGGTCTTTTGAGGGGGCAACAGGAACCTGTGGAAGGGGCCAAGTCAGTGGAGACCCTCGAGTGCTGAGGGGGTAGGCGGTGGTGGCTGTAGCATCTGAGGAGTTAAGTGGGCTGGGGGAGCTGGCTG
>SJYV01054402.1:8357-94266 GCA_006410875.1 Neotragus pygmaeus
CCATATCCAAAGGCTTGACTCACACAGAGGTGATGCTAGGATAACCTACCTGGGTGTAACTGCTAGGTCCCCAAATAGCTCATTGTATCTTAATAATCTTGTGAGAGGTTTCTATTGTTAGATCCAGAATGTGGGGAAAAGCTGCCAAGAAAAGCGGAAGATCATCCTTCGCCCTGGGGAGGGGGGGCTCTGTAAATATCTCCGTCAATTTTATTCAGATTCTTATTTGTATACTTTAGCATCTGAGTGTACCTTCTCACAATGGCTAAAGGAATGTTTAGAGCAAAGGCAGACTGGATCATTATCAACAAAGGGTTTAGTTCACACTCATGGAATGCCCTTTACTATGAATAGTGACCAAGGCATGGATATGGCTGGATTATAAAGCCTTACAGATTTAAAACAATTATGATGAAATCCAATCCAAATTACTGTGGAAGTGTCCCAAATTGAGGAATGATCTGGCAGGCAAAGGGGAACATCACCCCCTTCCACCACTAAAGCTAGAGTTTCCAGAAGTTCGTCCAGGCCAGGAAATACCAATCAACCCAATTCCCAGGCAATGCCCAGATGGTTGTCCAGATGGAAAGGTCTGGCAGGACAAGATAGAGCCCACCCTCAGTCAGATGTTGATCAAAACATAAGCAGGCTGAAGAGTGCCCAGCAGCTGAATTCACCTCTCAAGTCTTGTCCAGGTCGAGGACTGGCTGTGAGGAGAATCCAACCACATTTCCTCCAGGACCGCTAGGTGCCAGCCAGAGGGGACCCTTCCACCCCCATCCCTTTCCACATTGCTGAGAAGAATGTGCAGACAGCTCAGCGGCCAACAAAATGTCCTCCTCCTGTCCCCACTTCCCTGTCCCAGAAAGTCGACTTGCAGGTAGATATAAAAGACCATCTTTTTAGATTTCCCCAAAACTGCTGACTAAATAAAACAGTGTTAACAATGTCATGCGTGGTATAAAGCATAAGTATTAGTAAAACACACCACACCAATGGTAAATCCCAAAGTGGCAAAAGGAGTTATACACAGTGACATTCCTATATCATTGATACAGGGGACATTCCTACAGTGTATGTGAAGTGTTACAGATTAATTGAGGATCAACTGTAACAAATTGAGGATATACAATGTGATCCTTAGTGTGCTGTGTGTGCTGAGTCCTATCAGACTCTGCAATCCCATGGACTGTAGTCCACCAGGCTCCTCTGTCCATGGAATTTTCTAGGCAAGAATACTGGAGTGGGTTGCCATTTCCTACTCTAGGCGATCTTCCTGACCCAGGGATTGAACCTAGGTCTTCAGCATTGCAGGGGGTCCCCTGCATTGCAGGTGGATTCTTTACAGACTGAGCCGCTAGGGAAGCCCATAGTCCTTAGAGCAACTACCAGAAAAAATATATATAGAGAGAGACACAGTTAGACATGAAATGTTACACATTTCTAAATGATGTGCCTTAACCAATGGAAGCTGAGTAGGTGCGACGTGTGTTACTTCTGGGTGGAAGCATTTGGGAGCCCGGGCTTGACTCTTAATGTTCTCTTTTCTTCTTCGTGTTGAGCTGGCATGATCCTAAGATGAAGTGCTGTGATGATGTGCAACAGTGATTCCCTCCAACCTGCACCCCAACCTGCTGACATCCACTGGACACACAGCATAAGAAAGAAACCTGGTGTTAAGCCGCTGAGATTTTTGATATTTGATGGATACCCTTGCATTCCTGGGATAAAATCCCTTTGGTCACTATGGATTATGTTTTCAATGTGCTGATAGATTCTGTTTGTAACTAATTTACTTATGTTTTCTTCACTGATATCTTTAAGTGAGATTGGGTTATGGTTTTGTGTGTGTGTCTGTGTGTGCATGTGGAGGGGGTAATCTATCAGATTTTTATATTATACTTAGTACATAAACATAATTTAGATTATTTCTTCCATTCCTGCATTCTGAAAAAATTTAAGGAACATTGGAACTATCTAGTCTTTAAAGGTTAACAGAATTCTATAAACTTACCTGGACCTGGAGTTTTCTTTGAAGGGGCAGCTCTGGGGGTGAATTTCTTTAGTTCACCTATGGAAATAGGTTGGATGGGTTCTACATACTTCTATGAGGACCAATCAAAAAAAAAAAAAGTGACTATTTCATCAAGATTTTCAAATGTATTTGCTGACAGCTGTGCAAAGTAGTTATACTTTTTTAAATTTTGGTTATTATTTTGTGTATTTGTGTTTTCTCTATTCTTTCTAGTAGTTTTAAAACTTTGTTGGTCTTTCCCTCATAGGTTTTCTATTCTTCAGCTGTGTTTGTTTTTAATAACAGCTGATATTTTTTCNTAGTTATACGTTTTTAAATTTTGGTTATTATTTTGTGTATTTGTGTTTTCTCTATTCTTTCTAGTAGTTTTAAAACTTTGTTGGTCTTTCCCTCATAGGTTTTCTATTCTTCAGCTGTGTTTGTTTTTAATAACAGCTGATTTTTTTTACCCCCCACTTTTTTTTTTTTTTTGGCCTGGCCACACCAGGTGGCTTGTGGGATCTTAGTTCTCCAACCAGGGATTGAACCCGGGACTCTTAGGCAGTAAAAGTGCAGAGTCACAACCACTGGGTCACCAGGGAATTCCCTGTTTTCTAAGTATTCAGTTTATCAACTTTTTAGTTCTATACATTGCTGTTAGAGATTGATTCCATCTCATTTTTCTTTATTGTGTAAGTAATTTTATCTGTTTTTCCTAAAGGCCAGATGATTTTTTTTTTTAACTAGTACCTAGAATTTGACATAATAGTTTTACTGGGCCTTTTTTTTAGAGTTGACACTTCTGAGTCAGTTTTCCCAACTATGCATACAGTGTGTCTTTATAGTATTTATATTCAGGGCCTTTTCCTTTCAGATGGAGGAAAGTTTTACTGAATTACCATTTTAAGTATCACCTTTGTTCCTTTGTTTTCCTTCAATTCTTCAATATAAAATTCAATACAGTTTAATTTTCTTCAACTATATTCATTTGATTCAATTTCTGTTGCCTCTTATCTATAATTTCTCCTATTTTCTTTCATTTGTTTTTTCCTTTATTTCTTCTCAGTTGGATATCTTCACCCGTGTACATCTTGAATTTAGGTTTCTGAGGTAATTTTTCTTTTTTATTCAATTTCTTCACTGAGTCCTGTCAGTTCCCACTTCACATCTACCTCTACTCAAAGTTTTTCAGTTGTTTTGTGGTATTCTCACACCTATATAAATTTTTTAAAAAATTTATTTGACTGCACCTGGTCTTTATTATAACATGTGGGATCGAGTTCCCTGACCAGGGATTGAAACTTGACCCCCTACATTGGGAGTGCAGTCTTAGCCACTGGACCACCAGGGAAGTCCCTGGCTTATCTATTTTTAATTCATGTTGGAATGTTGCATTCCAGTTTTCTTTTGCCTGTTTTTTCACCATCGAGGATAATGTTTGCTGTGGGTTTGTCATATATAGCTTTTATTATGTTGAGATATGTTCCTTCTATTCCTGTTTTCTGGAGAGTTTTTATNCTGCTGATGGACATCTAGGTTGTTTCCATGTCCTGGCTGTTATAGACAGTGCTGTGATGAACACTGGGGTACATGTGTCTCTTTCAATTCTCGTTTCCTCGGTGTGTATGCCCAGCAGTGAGATTGCTGGGTCATAAGGCAGTTCTATTTCCAGTTTTTTAAGGAATTTTCACACTGTTCTCCATAGGGGCTGTACTAGTTTGCATTCCCACCAACAGTGTAAGAAGGTACCCTTTTCTCCACACCCTCTCCAGCATTTTTTGCTTGTAGACTTTTGAATCACAGCCATTCTGACTGGCATGAAATGGTCCCTCGTTGTGGTTTTGATTTGCACTTCTCTGATGATGAGTGATGTTGAGCATCTTTTCATGTGTTTATTAGCCATCTGTAGGTCTTCTTTGGAGAAATGTCTATTCAGTTCCTTGGTCCATTTTTTGATTGGGTTGTTTATTTTTCTGGAATTGAGCTGCAGGAGTTGCTTGTATGTTTTTGAGATTTGTTGTTTGTCAGTTGCTTCATTTGCTGTTATTTTCTCCCATTCTGAAGGCTGAGGAGACTATTATTAAAAGGGTGATACAGTAAAGAATCTGCCTGCAATGTGGAAGACCTGGGTTTGATCCCTGGGTAGGGAAGATCCCCTGGAGGAGGGCATGGCAACCCACTCAAGTATTCTTGCCTGGATAATCCCATGAAAAGAGGAGCCTGGCAGGTTATAGTCCATGGGGTCACAAAGAGCTGGACACGACTGAGTGACTAAGCACAGCACAGCACCCAGGAGGCAGGATGACTCACTTGGAACTCTCCATAATGCTCAGGACTGATAGCAAATCCTCTTTTGACTCAGCCCTTGAGGACAGTTATACATTACTAGATTTGGCATTGGTACCAAATACAAGTCGATGATATACTGAAAATCTTCAAAAATAGGAGTTTTAGAAATTTCTATAGGATAAAAAATAGACCGATTGCAATTCCATATGACTCATTTCTGCTACTTTTTTATTCTCCTCTTATAATATACAGAGTTGTCACAAAAGATTTCAGTGACATCAGAGTACATGGTTTGTTGACTATATAGCCTTTTGCGATTTTTATACTGTCAGATCCATTTATTTTTATTTTATGAGGTTGGTGTCTCTTTGGAATACTCTGTTTGCCTCAAGACTACACTGTTATATACATGATTTTATAAGATAGTTTTAATTTTAGATATATGATTAATACACAGTTTTCATTTTTTTGATATAAGTAAAATAACTTAATTGGAATTGCATTGAATATAATTATCATTTATTACAGTTAATTCTCATTCATTATTCTCAGGCACAGAGTTTAAACTCTTTTTTTCTGTCAACTCTCATTTTTAATTCTTATGATCTTTTTATGCATTTGGATTTAGTGTTTAGATTATCCATGTTTTTAAGAAATTTATATTTTGGAAACTCTAGCTTTGGATAGTGTTTTCCTGTTTGTTTTATTTGTTTTTTTTTTTCTTTCCAGCACTTGTTTCATCTCTCTCTGGTAAAATCATCTTCAGCACATTGACTTTCTTCTATGTTCTAAACACCTTCCCTGCCCTATCCCCATTGCATTCAGTTGTGTTGCTTCTCTCAAAGACTCTAGCCCTCCCTTAGCATAGTATTAGATATGTCATAGTCCACACAATCTTTAACCTAGGAATTTAAACTTTTATAGATTAAATTAGTTTTGGAAACTGAGGGATCTGCTCCATTGCACTTGTCACATCTTGAAGATGCTCTCATTAGTTATGTCCTTCTAGATTTCTGACCCTGTTCAAGTATCATATCTCTATGATGCCAGGATCTTCAGCCGTTAATTAATAGGCTATCCCTACCTCATTTCCTTCCAAGAAGCCCTTTACTTTTTCCAAGTAATTAGAGTCTCCCTTTTTCCTTTTTCTTGACTGGAAACTAAATAATACTCATTGGCATGGAAGGTATAAGCTCTTATGGCTGATTTATGTTGCTGGAATGGCAGAAACCAACACAACATCATTAAGCAATTATCCTCCAAGGAAAAATAAATTTTGAAAAAAGGTATAAACTCTTTGTGGATTGGCATTCATGCTGTTAGTTTTGTTTCAGCAGTGATTTTTTTTTCACATCACGTATGATAAGGATTCCTTTTATGCCCTAATAACTGTTTACATGTTTTTTCTTAATGACGGAAATGTGAACATTTAGTCATATGCCTGCATATGTATAGTCATATGACTGTTTTAGTCAATAGAATTCAGATATCACTAATATGTGCTATAGAGAAATATCCTTAAAGGGAAGGTATTATGGGCTAAATTGCCCCCCACCCCCCCACAAAACAACTTACATTTCAAAATACTAAGAACACAAATACAGCAATTGTGTGTCCTTTTTTGTGACTTTTTAATTCCCGTTTGCTAAAATGTGAAAGCTATGTCTAAAACTTGTATCATCCTCTTGAACCTAAAAGGTGGTAGCTTTATATACAGGATATACAAGGAAGAAGAATGTTGGTAAATTGTGGATGATTACTGTAATGAGCAACAGAAACTAAAAAATCTTCTTGATTATGACAGATTTGTCACAGTATCCCTGGAACTGACATGATTGGTCAGCCTATTACAGTTTTACTTGAAAGTCCAAAGTCTGGTGAACACAAGTCTTGCTTCAAATTATCAGAGATTTCCGGATCCTGTACCAGTTTCCAAGCTTTTTTTTTTTTTTTTTTAAGTTTTGGACATTTCATTTTATTTTATTTTTTATTTTACTTTACTGTATTGGTTTTGCCATACATCAACATGAATCTGCCACCGGATGTACAGTTTCCAAGCTTGAATCAGTTTACAAAGTCATCCCTCTGGAAAGAAAGGGAAGATGGGTACCTTTGAGGAAGAAATGCTGTTCTGCCAAAAGGGTATTCTTAAATATTCCTTCTGGTCTTTCCCCAGTGAATCTTCATCATATATCAGGGTGGTTGTGTATTGAGGAAGGACAAATAATGAGTTTTATGAGATTGTTGACTATTGACTTTGAACTAACACTAAACACTCAAATAAAAAAGTGCCACCAACTAGTATAGGGTGTTATGAAAGTCATGTGATTAATGGAGTTACCTTAGGACCATCACATAGTGGATGTAGAGGGACCCCAAACTCACACTATGGTTATTGTTTTCGATTCTAACACACATACTTGGAACAGACGGATGTAGCAATTAGCAGAAATCCCACTTTGGTTACCTGACCTATGGTAGAAGACATATGGAAGCTCCTAGATTTGTCTCTAACTACCACAAGAGCAAAGCAAAAGAAGTGCTACTGTCCTAGAAAGACTGGGAGATTAATTTCACCATCAGTAATTTGAATTATGCAGTTTGGTGATTCCAATCACATTCCAATTCCACTTGCTTATTCTCCTGCACCAAAGACAAATGGATCTAGGGGAAAGACAGTGGGTTATTGTAAACTTAATCGAGTGGTGACTTCAATTTCAACTGCTACTCCAGTGTAATTTCTTTGCTGGAGCAAATCAACACATCCTAGCACCTGATAGTCAAGTATTGATCTGGTAAATGCTTTTTTTTCTCTGCCTGTTAGTAGGGACACCAGAGACAGCCTGCATAGTGCTAGCAGAGCCAATATCAAAGCTTTATTCTCTTATCCAGAGCTGTGTCAATTGTATCATAAAATAAACCACGGGGACATTGATCCCTTCTCTATTCCATATGACATGTGTATTCATTATATTGAAGATGTCATGCAGACTATAGTTGATGAGTCAGCAGTAACAACAAACTTAAATACCTTTATAAGACATGTACTTAAGAGTAAGAAATAAATATAGAGAGAATCAATTGCCTTTCACATTCATAATGTTTCTAAATATGTGCATATATAGTTTGGTTATACAATTGTATGTTTATTATTAATATAGATATATCTCTTCTAAGGTAAAAGGCAGCACAATACTTAGCCTCTTTGAATTTTGGAGGACTATACATCATGTTGGACATGCTATTCTAGCCCATTCCCCAAGAAACCCAAAAAGCTGACACTTCTAAGTGGGACTCAAAGAGGGAAGAGTCTTGGTAATGGGTCTTGGCTAATGGACAAGCTATTCTGCTTACATGGGCCATCATGGACTCCAGAGATGGTGATTTTTGAAGTCTGCATATAGAATAGGAATGCTGATCAGAGCCTCTTGTATGTCCCTATGTGGTGATCCTCGCACAGAGCTTTAGGATTTTGGAGCAATGCTATTCCATTCTCTATATATAACTATTCTATGGAAAAGCAGTTTCTGATTTATATGGTCTTAGCAAAGGTGGAAAGCTTTCCTTGGTCTATTAAGTTATAATGTGACTTCCTTACCCATGTAACCACATTGCCTAGGGTACAATGTGGAGCATGCCCAGCAACCCTCCATCTAGTGGGAGTGCTATAGTTCTTATCAGGCTCAAGCAGATCCTAAATGCATTAGCAACTCTCTTCATTTCTGTGACTGCTATATCTTTTGAAATTGGTATCTACAGTGCCTATATTTCTTCCCTATTTTCAGCTGTAAGTATTGCTTGCCTAACCTAAATTATTAATCACAGATGAGTGCTAACTAGGTACATCACTTCCACAAAGCTTGTGAGAGAATCACAAAGGAAGCAAAAGGCACCCACTTTGCATTCAAAAGGAAATAGATAATTAAAACACGAATATATAGATGCATGCATTTTCCTTTACACAGAACTAGTGTTTCAAAGTAGTCAGTGTATTTATATTGTTGTATTTTCAGCAAAATACATAAAAAAGCAGTTGTCCCTTTTTGAACCATCTCTCTGTCCCACCAACTTCTTAAATTTCTAGGTTCATATTATTTAGTAAAGATGAGTGCAATACAAATCAAATCTTATTCTATAGAATAAGAAAGCACACATATGCCTACACACATGGAAGGTTCATGTCCAAGTATAACAGCTTGAAATACAGAATATTACAGATTATAGCTCAAGATATACAATCTTATCTGTAAAAGCACAAGCTGTTATTCTATTCATTATGTGAAAATATGATAATTCATTTTGATCAAAATGTAACATTGGATAATGACGGAAAATCAGTAAATAAAGATAAGCAGTGTGCACCACCTTGAGGATGCATTTTCCATTAACCCAGCAGGTTGTACCTCCATCCCCCACATTTTGAATGAAAGATCAGGCTGTCTGTACTGAGAAGTAACTTATATCCTGGACCATACCATCCACTTCTCACCCAAATATAAGCTTGCAGGCCCCAGTTTTTCAGAGTTCCCCACTCTAGTTATCATCAATATAGCCAATATGATAATATTGTCTTAAGTAGAGGAGAGGGCTCAGGCATTTTCAGAGTAATCAAGGCTGGGTTTACTAAGATTCTGGAGTACAGCCCAGGCATCAGACATATGCTGTAAAGTGATTCAGTAAGGTATAGGTTTGATTATAATTTGGCATCAAAAATGTTGAGAGCAGAGTTTGGAGTATTGTTATGGTATCATGGAGGTATGAGGACAAGAAAATTGGGGATCAGAATTTTGTAGTCACATAAATCTCCCAAATACATAAATTGTTTCTAAGATGAGTACAAGAAGCTCAAATTAAATTATGTAGTTTAAAGACTTCAAAAGTATAGGCTTCCTTTGGAGTAAAGAGAATGTTTAGGACTACTATCTAATGTTCTGCATTCAATACTTTCTCCTCATAAAATTAGCTTATTTCATCCAACCATCAGTCCTTTAACTTAGATGCAGTTTTCATTATTCTCACTCCACCAGTAAGGAAATGAAGGCACAGAGAATCCATCTAACTTGCAAAGATTGCAAATCTAATAAAGGTACGGAGTCTGGAAGCAAATGCAAAAATTCCACCTTCATAGTGTATGTGCTTAATCACTCTGCTATTTCATGTTTAACTATGATTTCAGTGGTTAAGATCAATAATACTTTTGCCTTTTCTATTAGATAATACAAGGCTGACAAAAGGTTCCTGTAAGGTGAGTGAGTAATAAATGATGAAAAATAGAGAACTTAGAGGCAGAAGGGAGAGACAGATGAAATGGAAGTTCTTCCCCAAATCAGATGAAGAGAAGAATTTAAGGCTATGTGATTGACCCTGTTTCTTGATAGAGAAATATTATGATACCTCAGATGTGCAGATGGCACCACTCTAATGATGTATTGAAGAAGAACTAGAGAACCTCTTAATAAGGGTGAAAGAGGAGAATGAAAAAGCTGGCTTAAAACTCAACATTCAAAAAACTAAGATCATGGCATTCACCCCTATCAACTCATGGCAAATAGAAGGGGGAAAAGTGAAACAGTGACAGATTTTAATTATCTTGGGCTCCATAATCACTGTGGATGGTGACTGCAGCCATGAAATTAAAAAATTCTTGGTTCTTGGAAGGAAAGCTATGACAAACCTAGACAGCATATTAAAAAGCAGAGACATTGCCAGCAAAGGCCTGTGTAGTCAAAGCTATGGTTTTTCTAGTAATCAGGTACGGATGTGAGAGTTAGACTAGAAACAAGGCTGAGCTGAAGAATTGATGCTTTTGAATTATGGTGCTGGAGAAAACTCTTGAGAGTCCCTTGGACAGCAAGAAGATCAAACCAGTCAATCCTCAAGGAAATCAATCCTGAATGTCCATTGGAAGGACTGAAGCTCCAATACTTTGGCCACCAGATGCAAAGAGCTGACTAATTAGAAGAGACCCTGATGCTGGGAATGATTGAAGTCAAGAGGAGAAGGGGATTACAGAGAATGAGATAGTTGGATGGCATCACCAACTCAATCAACAAGTCTGAGCAAACTCTAGGAAATACTGAAGGACAGTGAAGCCTGGTGTGCTACAGCCCATGGGTTTGCAAAGAGTCAGACACGACTTCAGTCAGTTCAGTTGCTCAGTCATGTCCGACTGTGACCGCATGGACTGCAACACACCAGGTTTCCCTGGGCATCACCAACTCCCAGAGCTTACTGAAACTCATGTCCATTGAGTCAGTGATGCCATCCAACCATCTCATCCTCTGCCATCCTCTTCTCCTCCTGCCTTCAGTCTTTCCCAGCATCAGGGTCTTTTCAAATGAGTTGGTTCTTCTCATCAGGTAGCTAAAGTATTGGAGATTCAGCATCAGTCCTTCCAAGGAATTCAGGACTGAGTTCCTTTAGGATTGACTGGTTGGATCTCCTTATTATAGTCCAAGACATGACTTAGTGACTGAACAATTAAGGTACCAATATAGACTTGCCCTCCACACTGATCTGGGTTAAAGTCATGTTAGTTTGATATCAAAGATATCTAACAATTCTTTTAAAAATATTTTTTATTTTGTTAAAATACACATGACATAAACCTAATGACTCTTTCAAAACTGCTTTCTCATTTGAAAGATCAAGTAGGTATCTACCTTGTTTAATTAAAAGCTAGATCAGATGTATGGTAAATTCAATAATCTCAATAAATAATATTTCTTTTTTCTATTTTTCAAAATTGTTTGAATGGATAGCACCATATAAACAAGTGTAACAAGCTGTCTCAACATAAGTTCTTGTTTTTATCTACAGTCAAAGAAGATGATAATACAGACATAAAGGAAAATGCACAAAGATGTCACATGTCTTTCTAAACTCCACTGTTTTAAAGTACAGGGACTGGTAGATGATGAACTGTTTACTTCAGCATCAATGTGGACTGCAGAGAAACATATATAACAGCCAGGCAGCGATAGGAAGATAGTGGATTCAAAGCCTCTTTTGACACAAATGAGGACACTGAAATCTGTAAGGCTGAAAGAATTGCCTGGTGTCTCATAGCTTGTTAGTGATGTAGGAAGGATTTGAATAGGAATATCTGGGATGCATGTGGCATAATTTTTTTTTTAAACTAAATACTCAAAGTATACACCAGATGATAACTCTCTGAAATAAAAGCTGTAGTAAAAAATATAGAGGGCTAACAAATATTTAAATACACTATATATACAAATAAATACATAAAACAACAAAAACCAAACTTTTTCACATGTTGGAATATTTTCAGTGGTGAATAAGCTATCTAATCCCCCTGAATACTCCCTCTTTCATGTTTTTATATAATTAGGGTCATTTTTATTCATAATGTACCTTATATGAACTATAATATTTATATAGACAATAATAATAGCTATTCCTCAAAATAAAACCAAATATGCAAATAAGCGAAGACAATCTGCCTCCATATAATTACTCACAAAAAAAGAGAAATGGGGGGCGGGGACAAAGACAGAGACATGGGGAGAGATAATTGTGAATTTTATAGGATTATTCACAGTTCCAAAAATGTTCCATGCATTTCTCATGAGTCCTTTATACGTATACTCCAGTTTTACTTGTACGTGTTTGAATAAGTGGTTAACAATGCAGTTTTCCTGTTGGATCTATCATAAACGCTTGAAAGTTAATTCCTCTTTGTATATTTCCTCACTCGTAATCCCCAATTAACACCTGAACTTCAGAGACTTTATCAATTAATCTTGGTTCCTTACTAGCTAGTGCCATGCTTGGAAGCTACTAGATTGAAAAAATACATTCTAACTGAAAAGTGCTTTATATAAGTTGAGCTACATATTGTCAGTGAAATAATTTAGTTTTAGCATGAAATTAAGTATGTCAGTGTTTGTTCCATTGATAGTCAATTTTATTATTATGAATAAATTGATACAAAAGTTCTTGTAACTCTAAAACAGAATTATCTTGAGCTATGCACAGAGTTGGACACGACTGAAGCGACTTAGCAACAGCAGCAGCAGCATGAACTATTACTGATGAATTAGATTCAAACATATGATTAGACTCAAAATAGCACTACCAAAAGAAATGGATGAATTAATTTAAGTGTGCAGTTCACTACAAACTCATTGATATAGATGCACACACACACACATAATATTTATAATTATATGTATGTGTATGTAATTACATTAAATGACAAAATTATCTAAAAATGCTCATATATCTTTAATTTACATTGCCTCCCTTATCTAGAAAGCATTTGTATCCACATAAATTACCTGAAACAGATATCAAATCCAGAAGGAAAAAAAAATGTCTTCTGAAGAGTTATGAGGGCTCTACACTAAAATCTATGCCCTTTACTTACAGAAGAATTTATTAAGACACTTCCGGTAAAACCTTTTTAGTGTTTTTGTAGAAATAAGTCTAAAATATAGGGCCAGGTGTTTTCTCAGTCTAGGGAAGATTAAAGTGCAGGCAGTTATCCTGTTGATGGCAAGAAGTGAAAATTGACTGTGGCAGACAAACAGAACCTTGGTAGTTCCCTGGTGGTCTTGATGTTAGAATTTGGTCCTTCATTGCCATCCATGGCTGGGCTGCAATCCTTGGTCTGGGAACTGAGATCCTACAAGTAACGACAACAACAAAAAAACCCCAAAACAACTGAACAAACCTAATGTGGGAGAAATATAAAGAGACATAGATACAGCAGTGACAATGACAAAGAGCTGAGAAATAGGAAAAAGGAACGAAGAAAGGAAAGGCGGGAGGGAGAAAGTGAAAGAAGGAAGGAGGAAAGGAAGAGAAAAGAAATATTTAAGGAATCAGCAGAATAAGGTCTTAAAAGTCAAGGAGTTTGTGCCATGTAGAGAATGGCCAATAGTACTGGTGTAGGGGAGGAAAAACGTTTCCTTGATCCTCCTAGGTTTAGTTTCTGGGGGCATGTGAATTAAACTGATAACAGATAAATTAACAGGATGAGAGACATACACATCTATTAATTTTTAATTTGAAATATCTAGGAGCGTCACAGAAAGAAATGACTACCCAAAATATCAGTGAGATTTGAGAGCAAATATAACATCTTAACAGAAAGAAAGAGGGGAAAAAGGCTGCTTAAAGGAAAGTAAGTGACATTTACAAAAGATAAATGAGTCCTCAGGAAAATAGATGAGAGCTATGATATGTTTATGTCCATATCTGTCTGGGCATGATGCCTTCTTCTTTCCTCTCCTGTGGTAAGAGGCAATCTTCCCTGGGGAATAAAACTCTAGAGGAGGGAATTTAGGACAATTGAGTTCTTTTTTGGAGAGGATCTCTTTTTAGGTAATAAGGGAACTTTAGAGAAAGCTTCTTCCTCCATTTGTTGATAATCAGATGTATTCAGCTCAAAATATTTTTTATGCCATTGTGCCAAATTCTGGACCCATTCATTTGGCAGCCCAGATTCCTATAAACATTATCATTTGTTGTAGAATATATTGAAGTTCATGAGGGCCCATATCAAGTAATCAAAAAAAAAAGTACTTATCAATGTGTTTTGCTTATAAAGATGAAGTATTGGTTATCATTAAAAAGGAATTTTCAAAACCAATGTTATAAAATGTTTTGGTGATTTAACATTTATGATGACATTACCATCTAATAATATTTGGATATTGATGTAGTGATTAGCAAATGCACATATGTGTTTTCACCTAATATGTTACTTACTGCTTATTTTATCTGAAGGTATTTAGCATAAGTGCAGTCCTATTTTCTATAACACATTAAAGCTTTCAAATATTACATATTTAATGATACATGCACTTACCTACAACAAAAGGAAAAAGGTTGTGAGTAATTAATATGAGTTGTTGATGTTGTTTAGTCACTAAGTCGTGTCCTTTGTGACCTCGTGGATGGTAGCCTGAAAGGCTCCTCTATGTATGGTATGTCCCAGGCAAGAATACTGGAGTGGGTTGCCATTTCCTTCTCTAAGTATCTTCCCAACCCAGGGATTCAACCTGTGTCTCCTGCATTGGCAGGAAGGTTCTTTACCACTGAGTTACTAGGGAAGCCCTTAATTAATATGAGTATATCAATTTATAAAACCAAAAGTTTTCTGGATGACTTAAGCAAAGTCAACATGGTAATCAACCTATCGAAATCTTTCCATAAGTGACATAAGTCAAAGGTCAAATTCAAAATCCATCAATCTTCCCAGGCAGTGAAATGGAAGTTAAATCCAGTTGAAATAGCTCCTTTGTCTTGTTTACACATGTTTATACCATACCTCAGGCTTCCCTCATAGCTCATTCTGAAAAGAATCTGCCTGCAGTGTAGGAGACCCAGGTTTGATTCCTGGGTTGGGAAGATCCCCTGGAGAAGGAAATGGCAACCCACTCTAGTGTTTTTGGGGAATTCCATGGACAGAGAAGCCCTGTGGGCTACAGTCCATGGAGTCTCAAAAGTCGGACATGACTTAGCTACTAAATCATCATCATCATCATGTCATACCTTGAAGTTTGTTAAAATCCAGGAGCATCTTTGAGAATAAGCAGATTTTTGTTTCTTCTGCTAAAAACTGATTGCATTCATATAGTCATTTTCTTCAGATACCTTCCTTTTATCTTTGAATAAATAATGGCCTGAAATAATAGCATCAACCTACAGATTCAAAGAGGGATTCTCAGGTGGCACAGTGGTAAATAATCCTGTTGCCAATACGGGAGATTCAAGAGATGCGGTTTAGATCCCTAGGTTTGAAAGATGCCCTGGAGTAGGAAATGGCAACCCACTCCAGTAGTCTTTCCTGGAAAACTCCATAGACAGAGGAGCCTGGAGGGCTACACTCCACGGGGTTGCAAAATATCAGACATGCCTGGGCATACGTGCACAGACTCAAAAACTGTGCAGAGCAGGAAGTAAGAATTTTAAAATGCAATTCTGAATTGAAGATCAATGGACTCTAATCAGAATATTATTCAGAATATACTTGATTTACACGATAAGGTCACCCTTAGCAACTTGTGCAATTACGGTGTAGGACACCCTATATCCATCTGCAACTTTGTATTTCCTGTTTAACTCCTAAGAGGGTCAGTGATCTCTCAGGGTTTCATATTTATTTCTCAGGAAGAGGAAAATATAGTTTTCATGCTCAACAAATTCCTTTACTGAACACCCAGAGGACTTGCCTCTTTATTTGAGCCTTGACATTCACCTTGTAAGAACACTACATTCATTAATTCATCACGAAAATAGAATTGTACTGTAGCATTTTAAAAATCAAAATTGCAATCTACAAGAAAAGAACAGGGGATAATAATATCTTTAATATCTAGAAAGATACAGTAGCTATTGTTCTTTCATCACCTGGAATTGAGCCGTTACATTCTTCAGTGAACCTTTCTGAGCCTGTCCCTTTGTTAATTTCTGTGTTGAGCCCTTGTGTTATAACAATAAATAGAAGAATACTATTCTTACCCTCTCAGAGCTCGCAGTACAAAAGAAAGTGAGAAAAAAATTAGATGTTGCACAAGTCACCATCCAGTTACTTGTAGCTTTCCATCAAGTCTCTAATGAGGAAAAGAAAGTCATAAGATTATGCAACAGAGTTTCTAGTTTAGAAGAATCTTACAGGAGAAAGCCAAATTTAAAGGAGGACATAAGATATTTGTCAGGAAAAATGTTCAGGACAGAGAAAAAAGCCCATGTTCAAGTCTTGGGATGAGAACATCTTGAGAAGATTGAGGAGCAATATTGAAATTGGGGAAACTGGATCACAGAGACTGAAGTTAGGGAGGGCTGTAGCAGAAGAAATGATAAAGCTGTTGGTCTTTAGAAGGATAGCAGATGGAAACAGAGGATTTGAGCAGAGTGGTGAAACTGGATAGAAGGAGAAGGCACCAGGGATAGTGAGACAAATGAAAGTTGCTCAGTAGTGTCAGACTCTTTGTGAGCCCCATGGACTACATAGTCCATGGAATTCTCCAGGCCAGATATTCTCTTCTCCAGGGGATCTTCCCTACCTAAGGATCGAACCCAGGTCTCTTACATTGCAGGCAGATTCTTCACCAGCTGAGCTACCAGGAAAGCCCAAGAAGACTGGAGTGAGGAGCCTATCCCTTCTGCAGCAGATCTTCCTGATCCAGGAATCGAACCAAGGTCTCCTGAACTGCACGTGGATTCTTTACCAACTGAACTACTATCTTGCAGCTATCCCTTCACCTATAAATGAGATGAGGATATCTTAGCCTTTGGACAATAGCAGAGATGTATAATTTTGTTTAAGACAGAATTAAAATTGCTAGGACATGATCATTGACTAGACAGTGTGGTGAGAATGTACAAAAAAATAATATCGGTAATATTGAGGACAATTCCCGGGTTTCTAGCGTGAGCAAATGAGTGGATAATGATGATGTCAAAACAAATTTTTAAGCCTGTGAGAGATAGACAAATAATTACATTGCTAATGCAGACTTACAAGATATAAAGATCTTAGAGCAACGGTCACTCTAATTTCATAGATACCACTAATGGAGAGGCACAGGTGAAGCAGAGAAGAATGGGATATCAACACTGTTTATACTTTATTTCCTGACAAATTAAGTTCTCTTATGCTTCTTTAACAAAAGAAGACACCTTGTGTGTGTGTGTGTGTGTGTGTGTGTGTGTGTGTGTGTGTATGCCACTCAAAGCGGTTAAAACCTTGGGATTATGAAAGAATGAAATATGCCACCTTGCTCGGATATTTAAATAGCATGCATTTCCTAGATTTCAGTACATCTTTTTTCTTTTCTTTTTTTTTAAATCTATAAGCAGTCCAAGATGAACCAGATATAGCTCACTAAAAATATTCTGTAGATATGGACCCTTCTGGTACTACATAGTATTTGCGTCTTTACCAAGAAATCTACCATTTGCATATTTAAGAGCTATTGACCAGGTTATGTTTTCTTTTTTGATATTCCCCCAGACAAAGGCATTCAGTGGCAGGCCTGCTAATTCTTTCTCATCCACCGAGCACAAGATCCTTAGAAAGTATCTCTCTTATTGCTTTCGTAAAAAGCATATACTGGAAAAAATGAAGACCTATTTAAACTGCCACAGCATTAAATTTTTTTATAACATGCTTTCAGGTGCGGTGTCATTAGTTGCTGCAATAACCCTGTGCACGTGTAGTATTGTCATTTTACGAAAGAAGACTCTTAACACCCAGGGAGGTTAAGTAACTTATCCAAAGGAATTAAGGGTCAGAGATAGTGCTTAAATCCATTTCTGACTCCAAATTCAATATTCTTTTCTCTGTATTATACTGCCTCCATGCTAGTCATAGATTGTACATTTAAACTCTAAGGAGATATAAATGCAGCGTTATATTAATGGGGGGGGATTGAATTAGATACATTTGAAAGAAAATACCATTAAGTGCCTAGTCTTATCTCATTTCAGTTGTCATTTCAAGAATCAAGAACCTGTGACTGATTTGTACACTGGAGGGCTTATTCATAATTATTTTCCACTTGCATGAAAATGATGATGAATTTAGAACACATTATAGTGAAAGGAAAAAGTTAAAAATTATTAGCAATTCTTTGTTCTGATTTAAGAGGCGAGCCATGACTCATGGAAAAAGGACCTGTTCCCTATCAGATGACTTATAGCCTAGTTGCCTGGTCCTCACAAGAGACCCCCCGGGTAATTGTTTTCTCCTGTTAAAGATTANAACCTGCACATGTGCATATATTTGTAGAAAGAGATAAAACCAAGATACCACAATGTCTAATTCTTAACAAAATTTTAAAAATTAGCAAATTTATATTTTAAAAGTGTTAGTATTTGTCATATAATGCAGTATTTTGATATTAAGTTATTCTCCTGTGTGTTTCTAAAAGAATCATTAGCACACATTTTGCTGGAGTGGAATCATCTATTTTGTCTTCTCCATTTCTTTCTGGCCAAAGTAATCTCAAAAATCTTATCTCAAGTAATTTTCATCTAACCTACACTGATTACTTCTTTCTGATTTCAAGAGAGTTTTTCAGGTTTAATGTTATTTACTCTCAGGAAAGAATTAGAAGAAAGCTACTGAAAAATCAAGAAGGACTAATAAGCCATCAAAATATTGCTTATTGCAATGTGTTGTTGTTGTTCAGTCCGTCGGCCAAGTCCGACTCTTTGCAATCGCAGTCAACTGCAGCACACCAGGCTTCCCTATCCTTAACTGTCTCCTGGAGTTTGCTCAAACTCATGTCCATTGAGTCATTATTGCAATGACCCCACCACTAACATGTTCATCAGATATGCATAAGTTATTTCAGAGGAGTCTTTTCCATAAATATTTCGTAAGGAAAATATTATATTTTCTTAGCAATACTTGTTAAGTGTTACATTTGCAAAATGCAAATATTTTGTTGACGATATATAATTATTAATGGTCTGGGGTAGATGTAGATGATAGAGTCACTGGACAAATAGATTTTTTTACAAGATCTTCATATTCTTTCAGAAAAATTAACACAATGAAATTTTTATTTAAGATGAATTAGTTGGTTTCCTAAGGAGTAATACAACTAATATAAAAAATACTAGTAAAAACATTGAAGTAGAGAGTGCTTTGTGCTCTAAAGGGAGTCTAAGCTTTAAAAAGGAAAAAGTGTTAGGGCCAAATGCAAGAAGAGGAGTCTTAAAATCTTTGCTAATAAGCAAGAAGGATTTTTGCCAGAGGGCAAACTACTTCTCTCAAGTAATAAATTAGGTTGTCTTAACTGTGACAGCATTACAGAACTGAAAGCAAGCAAGCAAATGTGTATGTTAACTTATCTAATTGCTTGGTTTTGTAGCTAAGATATAGCCAGAGAGAGGTTAACTAATTTGCTCAGTTAGGCATCAGAAACTTGGCACTGCCATATCACACAAAATAATAACACTTCTAGTTATAATGATGGTTTATAATTGTCCTTTTCAAATATTTTCAGTGTGCCCTCATCTATACTTCCTCAGTGGGTATTTAGTCTGTATGGCTTTGGTCAGATCTCATTTTATATATTTTAAATAACTGGCATAAAAGTGAAGTTTAAAGCTAGAGGTAGCAAATGTTAAGTATGCTACTTTTGATTTATGAAAATGAAAAAAGCCCTAAGGCTAAGAGAAGTAAAATCTTTTTATTTATAAAGAACAGTGAGGTTAACTCTCAGCTTTGACCTTCTTAATACTCTTGTATTTAAAACATTCTGTGCTATTAGAGGAGATGCATTTGTAAAATTCCAAGTGTTGGTGTCTGCCTAAACTGCTTGAAACCTTCTATTCTGTCAATGGATATCAAGACAAACTTTGAAGCACCTATTGTGCCCAGAATTGTGCTAATTGGCCAAGTTATAAAAGGAAGAAAATTAAACAGTATCTCTGCTCTCCTTCAGTGTACAATGTAATAGGGGATCATAAGATAACAAAAAGTCATTACCACAAAGCTTTATTTGTGATCTCCTATGTGAAGTACATTGTATCATTGTGTATAGGAAGGGTGCTGGATTTAGTTGACTCTTGCTAAAATAATGATGTATAACAAGCCACTATAAAATTCTATGCCTTCTATTTATGATGGAACAATTGATTTTGGAGTAGTCCTCTCATCATAGGTACCTACCAATCTGTACGTAAAAGATAAAGCAATGTATTTTAAGGAATTGGACAATAAAACAAAACCCTAATAAGATCCAAGGGGAAACATAATTTGAAAATTGAATCCTTTGAACATAGAGGGACTTGTGTAACACTCTCGGCTTTCAGAAATGTTTCCTAACATGATAAAACCAAGAATACACAGTTAGAAGTGATCACCCAGTANTTGGACAATAAAACAAAACCCTAATAAGATCCAAGGGGAAACATAATTTGAAAATTGAATCCTTTGAACATAGAGGGACTTGTGTAACACTCTCGGCTTTCAGAAATGTTTCCTAACATGATAAAACCAAGAATACACAGTTAGAAGTGATCACCCAGTAAAGAAACTGTACATTATGACAAAATCTACCCTTTTCTGAGGAAAGACACAGATTTCAAAGTCTTTTACAATATAAATTAATAATGCCCAATATACAATGCCTTAAAAAAAACAATTATAAAAAATAACAAATACAGGGCATTTTTACTCCCACCATAAGCAGTTAAAATAATTAGACAAAATATATGAAATGTCCATTTTTATATTGGCCAATAGGCAGTTGATGAAATCTCCAAACTGAGCAAATATTACCTCTATGATAGCTCTTTCTATGTGGAGGCACTTTATGCTTCAAGGAGAGTTTGTTGAAAACTAAGTTGAACATGGCAATCTTAATGAAATAAGGAAAGCATATATCAGAGTTCAAGGGAGCCAGGAACTATTCAGGAAAAATACCTGTGAGGAGAAAGCTACAGGGAGAAACAGTTCCAGAATTCTTCTTGGATATCTCCTTAAGTTTAGGCTATAACAAGTGATGGTGGTTCAGAAGACTGAGTGACTAACAGTTTGCCTTTTGGCTTGAGGATTGTTTTTTTCTGAAGGTCTTTGAAAATAAGCAGATACAAGAAAAGTTCCCTGCCCTCTACTATTTATGTAAAAGCAGAATATAAATTCACGAAAGGAAAATGTCCCTCCTCTATTTTCTACCAAGAATGATAAAGACTAATCCATGAAGACAAGTGCCTTACCAGTGGAGAAGGTACAGACTTACTGTCTAGCAAACTTTGCTCTTTTTTACCATGCTTTTTCTGACTACCTTCCTTGCTATAACTGACCTGTCCCAAATCTTTCTTTTTCTGTTTTTACCTGAGGGATAGTATTTTCATCTGAGGTCCAAGCCAACTCTGAGAGTCACTCATTGTTTTCCCCAAGGAATCTCTCATGCATACATGAGGTATACTGTTAACAAACTTTCGTTAGTTTTACTTTTGCTAATCCATCCATTGTTAAAAGGGCTCCAGTCAAGAATTCATAAGGGTAGAGGGAAAGTATTTTTCCTCCCTTGCAACTAAACAATAAGTTATACATTTCTAGACAAAGACAAGGCCAGTAAAATAAAAACTGTTGGGATGATCCATTCTTTGAATTCATACAAGATCGGGAGATGTTAAACTCTCACTGGCTGAAATGATGATTCAAACTCCAGAATAGTCATGTCTTAATTATAGTGTTCAACTATTCTATCTACTTTAACCCACGTAGTATAAAGATGCTCAAGAACATAAAGAAATTAAGGAACATTCAAAGAGGAGAAATAAAAGATGTAAAAAATCAAATAGAAGTGTTGGAAAAAAAACAAAAAACTTTTATATCATAGGATGGGACCAATGGTTAGGACCCTGCAGACCAAAAAATAATTTTGAAGTTTGAGAGTTGAAAAAAACAAAACAAAACAAAACTGTGAGATAATACAGCTAATACATGTGTACAGAGTCACAGTAGAAAATGAGGGAAGATGCAGCAAATTACTTGAAGAAATAATGTTCTTACAGTTTTTTAACTTTCATGGAAACTGTAAATCCACAGATCTGAAACTGTTTAATAAAAGTGAATCGGGGTAAGCACAAAGAAAAAATTACCAGGGCAGTTCAAATTCAAAATGAGAAAATCCAGTCATAAAAGGAAAATCGTAAAATCAGCCAGAGAAGAGACCAATCATCTGCAGAGGGAAAAATGTAAGAATTAATACCTAATTTTCAGAAACAATGCAAAGGCAAAGAAAATGAAATGTCTTTATTGTTAACAAGAAAACAAAATATGTCAATGTTGAATTTTTATCCACGAAAACAGCATTCAGAAATTAAGCTGAAAGAAAGATCTCTTGCAGAGCAAAAACTACCTAGAAAATGTGTTTCCAGAAGACTTGGACTTTGAGACATATTAAAGAAATTACCTTAGACTGAAGAAAATGAAACAGCTGTAAACTTTGTTATATGGAAAGAACTGAAGAGCACTAAGGATGGTAAAATACATTAAAAATATAAATATGCAACTTCTTCATCTTTTTAAAACTACCTTGAAATACAGTTCAGCTAAAGGCAAATTAATATAAATGTATTTTGAGGGTTTATATCATGTAGAATTCAAATGTCTAATAAATACAGCTCAAAGGGTGGAAGGAACAAATGGAATTAATTTCATAACATACACAAAGTGGTATGATATTATTTGAAAGTAAACTGTGATATCATAAAAAATGTACAACTGCTAAAAATACAGTGTAATAAGCTAAGAGTAGAAACAAAATGGAAGCTAAACATCTTTATACAATTAATTCAAAATAAGGCAAAAATTAGAAAAATAGATGTGTTCACTTCTGGAGGAAACAAAATGATGTAGCAACTTTGGATAACAGTCTGGCAGTTCTTCAAATAAACGCTGTCATAAGACACAACAATTCTGGTAGGTAAACATCTGTCCTCTTCTGTCTCACTTTTAACACTTAACATAGTATTTGCAAAGTTCATCCATGTTGGAACACATCAGAATTTCTTCCCTTTTGAGATTGAATATTTCAATCCAGGTATATACCACCATCATTGGAAAGTCCCTGATGCTGGGAAAGACTGAGGGCAGGAGAAGAGGATGTCAGAGGATGAGATGGCTGGATGGCATCACACATGATTGATTTGCCCCATATCCGATGCAGTGGACATGAACTTGGGCAAACTTTGGTATATCGTGAGGGACAGGGAGGCCTGGAGTGCTGCAGCCCATGGCTTTGCAGAGTAGGACACAATTTGACAACTAAACAACAAGAATATATCACCATGCTTATCCCTGTGGCTAAACACTTAGGTTACTTCCACTTTATTAACTATTGTGAATATTGTCTCTGCACATATAGGTATACAAATATTCCTTTGAGATTCTACTTTTATATCTGAAGACATAGCCAAAAGTAAAACTGCTGAATTATATTAACTCTATTTTTAACTTTGTGAGGAGCCATCAAACTCTCAAATAGCAGCTTTACCATTTTACACTTCTACCAACATTGAATAAGATTCAAATATTTCCCTCATTGTCAAAACTTATTAGTCCCAGTTTTTTTTTAAAATAATTTTTTTAAATTGATACCCCACGCCCAAGGTAAGAGAAACCCAAGTAAGATGGTAGGTGTTGCAAGAGGGCATCAGATAGCAGACACACTGAAACCNGGAGTGGGTTGCCATTTCCTTCTCCAGGGGATCTTCCCAACCCAGGGATCGAACCCGGGTCTCCTACACGGGTTCCTAGAGGATGCCTCCAGCTGAAGGAGAGGATAGCAATTGATATGGTGGAGCAGCAGCCCTGCTTCAGGTCACTGGTGGTCTGCCACAGACAGCTGCTCTTTACCAAACAAGCCCCCCTCCTCCCCTGCCCAGGGCCTCTGGAGTATGGGCCCTGGCTCAAAGATGACTGCCTAGTTTTCTCAGCCCATGGACTGAAGAGGGTCAAGTCTGTCTAATGATGCTCCATGGGAGAAGAAGGCATTTTGAGGCAAAGGCCAGTCCAGGCCTAGACTCTGGCCAGGAGCCAGACTTACCCCTAAGGTTTGTCCAGTGGCCCTGCTCCTGAATCTAGGCTCCCTGGAGATCAGCACAATCTCTGTACAATTTTCGCAATGTTTCTCTAAATGAAAATCATTTCAAAATAGTTTTGTTTTTTAAAGTGATTCTTACTCTCTTTCCTCCGCTGCCANCGGCCCCTGGTATCTATAAATGTACTTTGACTCTATGAATTTGACTATTCTAATTATAAATGGAATCAAACAGTATGTATCTGCACCCAGTGTATACTGGAATGCCTTTTTAAGATTAATGTATGTCCTGTGAACAGACTGTGCCTTCTGTTTTCCCCAGTGCTATGCACTAGGTTCTTACTAGTTATCTATTTTATGTATAGAAGCATCTATTTTATACATTGTGTGTATGTGTGTGTGTGTATGTTCATCTCAATCTCCTAATTTATCCCACCCCTCTTTGCCCGCCTTGATGTCCATATGTTTGTTCTCTACATCTGTGTCTCTATTTCTGCTTTGCAAATCAGCATAGACACAATGTAGTGAATAGATTGTAAAGTATAAAAACTTTGTATTTAATGAGTGTGTTCATTATAAGCATTCCAAACTTTTTAAGGGGCATTTAGGTCCACAGAGACCTTATCTCATTTACTCCCTCAAAAGAAATTTGAGGGCACATCAGGAAGTAGTCTGTTCACATACTTTCCTTTAATAAAGGGAAAATGGGAAAAAGGGAGGGTATAAAGAAGTCCACTAGGCTTTGAAGCTTTGAAGTGGGGATGAGGGAGGATTGGAAAGGAAATTTGATGCTTCTAGTTCCCCAAAGAGAATAAAAATCTAATTTCAAAAAAGTAATGAACGTGTGTAAAATCTTTTCTGCCATAAAATTTGAAACAAGGCTTGGTTTTGATTAATGTTTTATTGGTGTTTTAGAGGTCCAAGAAAGACTACAGCTGGGCCTATGTAAGTTTAAAACTGGCAAAGCCAAAGAACCATCTGGAGCACATATATTTTTCTATAAAAATATCATTGAAGCATGTAAATATTTTTATCCATATAACTACTCACCTGATTTTTGACAATCACTGTCCAACATCTACTGGATTATAGCCTCCCATACATCTTACTGAAATCATTATGGTTGCAAATTGGGTAAATAAACTTCTCATCCACCCCCCTCCAAATTATTCATTACCTATTAAGATAAAAACAATCTGGAAAATAACTTAATGTAAGAAGGATAAAAGATATAATTACATTCTTATAAGATTCTTAGGAAACAAACAGAATCCTTTAATTAGTATTTTTTGACTCTCAACAAGACAGAAATTAGATGTTTATAGGAGAAAAATTATTTGAGGTTATTGTGTAAATATATGGAGAGACACTTTGTGCCACTATCCGGGGATTTTTAAAAGGATGATAATATTTTGGCTCATATTAATATGAGTGCAAGATAGTGTTATCTTGAAAAATCCAGTCTTTTTCTTCCAATAACCAAAATCAAGAGTTTCTTTTAAACAAGACAAATCATTCCTCCTGCTAAGTGTCTCTCTCTCTCTCTCTCACACACTGAAATATTCTGTATATGTGTCCCATTTCAAATGCATAATAATTTTCCTATTGGGCATTTGTGAATATATTCATGTCTGTATGGATACCTTTAAGATATAGGCAGTGCTTATTAAGGGATTACTGTTTGTCCTATTTGTATGACCTCATTTAATAGTTAAAGGGAATAGCTATTGTTATCATGAGGTATGCCAACTTATTATTTCCAATTTACTGGCGAATGTACTGAAACACACAGAGGTTAGCTAATTGTCTGAGGTAACACAGTTAAGAAGGTGAACAAAAAATTTAATGCGAAAAGCCTGACTGCAAGTCTTTGCTCATAATCATATTGTCATACTTCTAGCATAGTTAGGTGTACACTCTTTAAGGGTTATAGATATGCACATGGTGAAGTAATTTTTGGGAATCTGACCTAGAAGTGTAGTATATTTTGAGTCACAAAATTGAGACCCAAGCTCAGAAAGGCTTCTGAGGATTTCCTATAAAAGAGTCTACCACCACCACCATGCTTGCCCTAACCCTTGGCCTAAGCAAAGCATACAAGGCAACCTTCAGAGAGCAGTGGAGTTTCCTTGTTTATTAATCTTGAAGAGAAGAACAGGCAACATTTATATCGATGGTATGTTAAAAGAACAACAGTTACCTATCAGGTCACCTGGTGAAGTAGGAGTTTCCAGAAACTGCACAGTATGAATTAATCAGACAAATCTATCTTTAGATTATCTGAGGAAAAGAATGTGCAGAGCACCCCAGATCTTAAGTATAAGGCAATTAATTGTGGCAGTTATTAGTGTTTCATTCTGCAAATTGCACACACATTTAATTAAATTTTACTCAAATTTCAAATTAAACACATAGATAACAAAGGAACAATTTATTACTTTATTTAAAGAAAGTGAGAACAAGACAAACCTAAGCAAAATATTTCCTCATAAACAGACACTGATTTTTTAAAAGTGTAGTGATTTCAAAGTAATCTATACCTGGAAGCTTCTGTACCAAATTCCTGTCATAAGAACATTTTCCGATCAACATTTGAGGTAATTGAAATACCTCCCTCTCCTTGATCTTATGTTCTCGTCTTATTTCTCTAACAGTGTGGTGCACCTCGCTTTAGTAGTCAGAGCAGGCAGTATAACTAAGAGTGTAATTACTCACCTTGTTTTCCTCAAATAAAAAATACTTTGGTCACTATAAGGATAGTTGGTAGATTTTTTAGAGGCTCCATACATAGGAAACCATGCCGAAAGAAATTCCTTTTCGAACATCCATTGAATAACTCCAATTCCCTACTCTAGGTCTAACTGTAGACAAATGAAAAGACATAAAAAGGTACATGAAGCAAGCATCTGTATTTGAGGGATGGGGATAATTTTCCATGTCAAATGACTGATATGCTAATTTGGTGTGTCCATTTGCATAACCTAGATCAGCACAGTGTATTCACTGCAACTGCACTAGGTGGTCATTAAACTATATACACATCCATCAAGGTATGTATTTACATGTATAGAAATGTAAACATATGAGAGTATTCATAAACTGAATTTATGCATCCACAAATTAGAGTGTTCACAAGTACCAGAAATCGTGAACATATAGAGAAACTACTATATTAATGCCTACAATAAGCAAGGGCAGACAGGAGTGTGCACAAATGCATACAGTGCACATACATGTGTATGAAAAATACATGAACAACTACTAGGGATCAGTTAATGATGATAGAAATATCTAAACGTTATTAGTGAATTCCAGTATCCTGAACTTGAAATGCATAACCCTCAAATAAGACGATCATGAAAGGAGAAACAGAAAGTGAGCTTAACATAGCAGAAGAGAAAAATCTGCCGTAAATCTTGATTCCAAAAACTAGTCTCTATGTCTATTATGAGATGAATAAGGATATGTCTTCAAGGGTTCATATTTTTCCACTATTTTAATCTCTTTAATTATGACTAGGAATATAAAATATGAAAAGCCGTTTTCTTTTCCAATGATCATAGTGTTCATTTCACCAATTCGATACTAATTTACTTTTTTGAACACACTTCCCTGATTTCTGTCCTCCTGATTCAGAGAAAGCTTGTTCTCTATCTGAAACCCTTCCAAACGTTACCTGGGCTAATATGCAATTAAATACTGATAGCTACATATTCACCCTGTAACAAATGACTGGAAATGCATCTAGTAAATACATTCAGTTTTATTTATGCCTCATTTATGCATCTACTTCAGAGTAAATGAATGGATTTAAAATGTGCTCTTAACGACCTGTTCCTTTTATCCATAGTGTCCCTATCTTTTACCCACATTGCACTGCTCCTCTTTCACTATGTTAGAATCACTTGGTGAAGGCATTCTCAGGGGGTTTTCGTAAGCAAAATGTCAGCAACCTGTTTTACTCCAATTGGAAATGTGACCATTTCAAGATGTACACTCTCTGCCAAGTGTACATTAAGATTTACATACTTACTGTGTTATTCCAATGAAAGGCAAGGTGATTTGGGGATTTCCAGCCCAAATGATCTTAAGTTTTGGGATCAAAAGTAAAGATACAGGAAGTGGTCAAATGGAAATTTGCAGGAGAAAAACAACCATGTCACCTTGAATATGCTGTCACTTTTAACAGGAGCCTAGCAAAGATATTCATCCTCTGCTCCATTCTGTTGCATCCATTAACCTTGAGCCAGAACCTTCTGCTTAGTATCTATCTCTTGATTTACTTGGTACTTCATCATGAAAAAAGTGGCAAAGATGAGGCAGAGTTAGAAAGAGGACGTGACCCACTACAGGATGCTGTCTCTTTTTCTCACCCTTGGTAGACCAAGGAAGTATGCCCATTTGGTAGTGAAGCAGGTGCAGTAGTCACCTGCTTCTTCCAGGAGCCTTAAGTAAAGTGCCTGATTTGGGGGGGGGGATATATTGCATTATATGACCTTCCCAAGATGCTGTTGTGTCTACATGCTATTAAGTGAAACTGTTCTCAAAGGAAATAAGGAACTTAGGAGTGAGGAGGGAAGGGGGTACACACACACACAGCACATTTGCTTTATTTCTGATGCAAATGCTGTAATGGTACAAGATAATCCTGGTCAATCATCATGATTTTGAATGTATGGCGTTTCTGACAGAGAGAGTAAAAGTCAAATAAAATTTTTATTTTTCTGCAAGAAACCTACATTTCATTGTCATCTATACCTAATAGTCTCACGTATATTAGCTTTCAGAGAACAGAAAATAATGCTAATTTTTCCATATGATGCTTTCTTTTTTGAACAGCACTAATTCACAGCTGTTTTGAATACAAGCATTCACTCTCAAATATTGCTAGCTAATATCTGTGAAAGTGAAAGTGAAGTCGCTTAGTCATGTCCGACTCTTTGCCACCCCATGGACTGTAGCCTACCAGGCTCCCCAGTCCATGGAATTTTCCAGGCAAGACTACTGGAGTGGGTTGCCATTTCCTTCTCCAGGGAATCTTCCCAACCTAGGAATTGAACCTGGGTCTCCCGCACTGTAGGCAGACACTTTACCGTCTGAGCCACCAGGGAAGCTAATATCTGAGAATCCCACAAAATTTAATTTTGAAGTTTCAGACATTCATGAAAAATATTATATATTCATTAAAATTAGTTTAATATCATTTTCTTAAACTGCACACAGCTATAATACACTCATACCCACCATCCCACCCCATCTTGCGCTGTAAGAACCTTGTGTAATAGTCATACAGTTTTCTGTGTCCTTCTTTCATTAACATTGTCTCTTTCTCTAAAGTATAAGCTCCATGAAAGCATTTGCGAGAGAGACAGTGTAGTGAAATAGTAGCAAGTCAGATCCACAGCCACCTCCTACCTCTTACTAGCTCTGTAGTCTTGGGCAATTCAGTTAACATTTTTCTATAGTAGTTTCCTCATCTGTGAAATAATGATTACTATAATATCTGTTCTAAATAATCCTGAGAATCAGTTCAGTCACTCAGTCATGTCTGACTCTTTATAACCCCATGGACTGTAGTACGCCAGGCTTCCATTGCCACTTCCTCGAGCTTGCTCGAATTCATGTCCAACAAGTCTGTGACACCATCCAACCATCTCATCCTCTGTCATCCCCTTCTCCTCCTACCTTCAATATTTCCCAGCACCAGGGTCTTTTCCAATGAGTCAATTTTTCTCATTAGGTGACCAGAGTACTGGAGCTTCAGCATCAGTCCTTCCAATGAATTTTCAGGACTACTTTCCTTTAGGATGGACTGGTTGGATCTCCTTGCAGTCCAAGGGACTCTCAAGAGTCTTCTCCAACACCACAGTTCAAAAGCATCAATTCTTCAGCGCCCAGCTTTCTTTATGGTCCAACTCTCACAACCATACATGACTACTGGAAAAACCATAGCTTTGAGTCAGACAGACCTTTGTCGGCAAAGTAATGTCTCTGCTTTTTAATATGCTTTCTAGGTTGGTCAGAACTTTTCTTCCAAGGAGCAAGTGTCTTTTAATTTCATGTCTGCAGTCACCATCTGCAGTGATTCTGGAGCCCAAGAAAATAAAGTTTCTCACTGTTGTCATTGTTTCCACATCTATTTGCCATGAAGTGATGGGACTGGATGCCATGAACTCAGTTTTTGAATGCTGACTTTCAAGAGAGTTCTTTTTTTTTCACTCTTTTTCACTTTCATCAAGAGGCTCTTCAGTTCCTCTTCTCTTTCTGCCATAAGGGTGGTGTTATCTGCCTATCTGATGTTATTGATATTTCTCCCAGCAACCTTAAATCCAGCTTATGTTTCATCCATCCCAACATTTTCCATGATGTACGCTGCATATAAGTTAAATAGGTTGAAAATATACAGCCTTGACATACTCCTTTCTCGATTTGGAACCAATCTGTTCCATGTTCTAACTGTTGCTTCCTGACCTGCATACAGATTTCTCAGGAGGCAGATCAGGTGGTCTGGTATTCTCATCTCTTAAAGAATTTTCTACAGTTTGTTGTGATCCATACAAAGGCTTTGGCATAGTCAACAAAGTAGATGTTTTTCTGAAATTTTCTTGCTTTTTCGATGATCCAGCAGATGTTGACAATTTGATCTCTGGTTCCTCTGCCTTTTCTAAATCCAGCTTGAACATCTGGAAGTTCTTGGTTCATGTACTATTGAATCCTCACTTGGAGAATTTTGAGCACTACTTTGCTAGCATGTGAGATGAGTGCAATTGTGTGGTAGTTTGAACAATCATTGGTATTGCCTTTCTCTGGGATTGGAATGAAAACTGACCTTTTCCAGTCCTGTGGCCACTGCTGAGTCTTTGAAATTTGCTGGCATATTGAGTGCAGAATCTTGAGAATACTAATGATAAAAAATAAAAACCATGGCTGGTATGTATTATGTGCAATATTAATATTCATAATTTCTACTTTTGTTTACTATTTTACTATTGGGCCCTCAAAATAAGTGGATGGTAGGCACATTTTAGAATCTCAAAGAATATGTAGTGAATGAATGACTGACTGATGAGCTGAATGAATGGAGAGGGAATCATTGAGATCATGTTATTCAGTGATTTTCACAACACCTTAGATTTTGACTCCTTTTCTTCACTAAAAGTATATGCAGAATGTTAGCCCAGTAAATAAATTGTGTGAAAAAATAGCTATCCTTCTTTAGAAATGTTGTTCAGTTGCCAGGTCATGTCTAATTATTCGTGAACCTCCATGGACTACAGCATACCTGGTTTCTCTGTCCCTCACCATCTTCCAGAGTTTGCACAAGTTCATGTCTAATGAATGGATGATGCCATCCAACCATCTCATCCTGTGTTGCCTTCTTCTCCTTCTGCATTCAATCTTTCCCAGCATCAGGGTCTTTTCTAGTATATCAGCTGTTTGCATCATGTGGCCTAAGTATTAGAGCTTCAGCATCAGACCTTCCAAAGAGTATACAAGGTTTATTTCTTTAAAATTGACTGGTTTGATCTTCTTGCTTTCCAAGGGACTCTCAATTGTCTTTTCCAGCATCACATTTCAAAAACATCAATTCTTCAGTGCTCTGCCTTCTTTATTGTCCAGGTCTCACATCCGTACATGACTATTGGAAAGATCATAGCCTTGAGTGCATGGACCTTTGTCAGCAAAGTGGTGTCTGCTTTTTAACATGCTCTCTAGGTTTTTAATAGCTTTCCTGCCAAGAAGCAATTGTCTTCTAATTTCATGGCTTCAGTCACAGTCCACAGTAATTTTAAAGCCCAAGAAGAGGAAATCTGTCACAGCTCCCATCTTTTCCCCTTCTATTTGCCATGAAGTGATGGACTGAATGCCAATATCTGGATTTTTTTTAATATTGAGTTTTAAGCCAATATTTTCACTCTCCTCCTTCACCCTGATAAAAGGCTCTTTAGTTCCCCTGTTAGAGTGGTATCATCTGCATAGCTGAGGTTGTTGATATTTTTCCCAGCAATCTTGATTCCAGCTTCTGTTTCTTCCAGTCCAGCGTTTCTCATGATGTACTCTGCATAGAAGTTAAATAAGCAGGGTGCCAATATACAGCCTTGATGTACTCCTTTTCCTATTTGGAACCAGTCTGTTGTTCCATGTCCAGTTCTAACTGTTGCTTCCTGACCTGTATAGAGATTTCTCAGGAGGCAGGTTAGGTGGTCTGGAATTCCCATCACTTTCAGAATTTTCCATAGTTTCTTGTGATCCACACAGTCAAAGGCTTTGGCATAGTCAATAAAGCAGAAATAGATGAGTTTCTGGAACTCTCTTGCTTTTTCCATGATACAGCAGATGTTGGCAATTTGATCTCTGGTTCCTCTGCCTTTTCTAAAACCAGNCAAGCTCAACATTCAGAAAACGAAGATCATGGCATCCAGTCCCATCACTTCATGGGAAATAGATGGGGAAACAGTGGAAACAGTGTCAGACTTTATATTTTTGGGCTCCAAAATCACTGCAGATAGTGACGACGCTTAGTCCTTGGAAGAAAAGTTATGACCAACCTAGATAGTATATTCAAAAGCAGAGACGTTACTTTGCTGACTAAGGTCCGTCTAGTCAAGGCTATGGTTTTTCCTGTGGTCATGTATGGATGTGAGAGTTGGACTGTAAAGAAGGCTGAGCGCCGAAGAATTGATGCTTTTGAACTGTGGTGTTGGAGAAGACTCTTTAGAGTCCCTTGGACTGCAAGGGGATCCAACAAGTCCATTCTGAAGGAGATCAACCCTGGGATTTCTTTGGAAGGAATGATGCTGAAGCTGAAACTCCAATACTTTGGCTACCTCATGTGAAGAGTTGACTCATTGGAAAAGACTCTGATGCTGGGAGGGATTAGGGGCAGGAGGAGAAGGGGACGACCGAGGATGAGATGGCTGGATGGCATCACTGACTCGATGGACACGAGTCTGAGTGAACTCCGAGAGATGGTGATGGACAGGGAGGCCTGGCATGCTGCAATTGATGGGGTCACAAAGAGTCGGACACGACTGAGCGACTGAACTGAACTGAATCTGTGTGTAAGTTAAATAAACAGGGTGACAATCAGCAGCCTTGTCATACCTTCTTTTTCAATGCTGAACCAGTCAGTTGTTCTATACAGGGTTCTAATTGTTGCTTTATGACCTGCATACAGGTTTCTTAGGAGACAGGTACGATTGTCTGGTATTCCTCTCTATTTAAGAGTTTTCCAGTTTGTTACGATCCATACAGTGACAGGCTTCAGTGTAGTCAATGAAACAGGTAGATATTTTTCTGGAATTCCGTTGCTTTCTCTATGATTCAGCTTGTGTTGGCAATTTGATCTCTGGTTCCTCTGCCTTTTCCAAACCCAGTTTGAATATCTGGATGTTCTCGGTTCACCTAATGCTAAAGCCTAGTGTGGAGGATTTTGACCATAACCTTACTAGCATGGGAAATGAATGCAATTGTCTGGTAGTCTGAACATTCTTTAGTACTACTTAAGGCCTAAGAGCTTAGTAACTTATATTAGAAATCAAGTGACTTGTGCTAGTTCAGGTAAATGTCCCAGCTGAGTTCCAATTAAAGAAACATACATGGCATATGAGTGATGTCTATTACATTAAGCTGTGTTCCAAAATTCTTCCTGGAGTGCCATATCTCCAAGCTTTCCCATAGATATGGTTCAGCAGTAAAGAATTTACCTGCCATGCAGAAGACACAGGAGAGACAGGTTTGACCCCTGTGTCAGGAAGATCCCCTGGAGAAAGAAATGGCAACCTGCCCCAGTATTCTTGCTGGGAGAATCCCATGTACAGAGGAGCCTGGTGGGCTACAGCCCACAGGGTCCCAAAGAGTTGGATGTGACTGAGCACAGAAGCATACACCTATCTACTTTGCTTAAAGTCACATCTATATGCCCAAAGAAAAACCTTTCAGATAAAAAGATAAAGGAAAAATAGCCCCAAAGCAAAATAAACAAAAACATATTTATTATCTTTTCCTAAAAGATGGTATCATGATTTCCTGTTATATACTAGAGCATGCTACCTTATTTCCTTCTTCCCTGGATGCTTCAGGTTCTGAATTCATTCATTCAACAGATATTTGAGCAGCTTTTATGGAGCAAATAGTTCTAAGCACTTGAGACTCATTTGCAAACAAATAGACAAAAATCTCTGCCAACATGGAACTCTATTATAAAAAAGGGGGGAAAAAACCACTAAAAAAGGGTTTTCTTAGACAGAGGCAAAGAGAGAGTGAAGAAATTTCCAGGATGAGATTTCAAAAAATTTCTTAGATCATGAAACACAGAAGCAAGTACTATTTTAAAAGTTAATATGTGTTTTTCAATTAGTTTATGTAGATATATACATAATGGTCTTGGAAAGAAACATTTATTGAGCAAAAATAGGCCTTTTTCCGGTACTTTTTATTCTTCACCACTTGACTATCAATATTACGTAATGTAACCTAGATGAACAAATAGTTTGGGGAAATTTAAGAACGTATACATGACTAAGAAAATGTCCGCTAAGTAGCCATTTTCATTACTCTCTCAGTCTGACCAGTTAACCTTACTCACTGGTGTCACTAGTAAGTTCAACCTCTACTTCAAGTAGTGCTGATTATAGTATCTGAGCTACAAAAACAAAAGATTCCATTTAGCAAAGTTCACAAATACTGTTTTAATCCAGCTATCCACAGTGTCCATCTAAAACAGTAAATGTCCCAGTCTTAGCTTTTTAAACCAGTGTACTTTATGAAACAAATGCTGCTCAAATAGCACTTCAATGCTAAATATAGGATTAAAGAATGAAAAAAAATTAGCCATGGACATTCAATATTCAAAGATTTGAGATCACACAAAACCACATCCAGGTGAGTTAATTTTTCACTTTTCATCTTGAGGATGTTGGCACAGGATAGACATAGGCAGTTTTCATTTATGTCTTACACATTTTAGGCACTAGTTTACACAGTTAATGCATATAAAAGGAAACACAAAATCCAAAACCAATTTCCAACTTAGAATGAGTATATAGCATTGCTTAGTTTTTGAAAATAACTAGAGATGATAGTTAGTTGTGGTAATACCTATATTAAGTTATTCCATTGGAAAATGTGTTTGTTTCTCAACAGGAACCAATTTACATTCTGCAAAGCATATGTAATTTTTCACTGCTTACCATTACAGTACATAGTAGAACTGTACTATCTACATTCGGTTAATTTTTTTTTCCATATGCAGATAGCTAGGCTACAAATGTTAGCCCCTCAAAAATAACATCTACTTATATAGAAGTTACTTTTAAAAATAAGAAATGGTACCTCTCTTATGTACAAAAGCCACACGTTTGTAATGCATTTTAAACCTCTCTGATGCCATTTTAAACCAATTAATGGATTGAGATAAATAAAATGCATTCATAAAGTCAAGTAATAGTATATACTAAAAAGAATTCTGTGATTAACTGTTAAAAGGAATTTCTAGAATATTTCTTAAAAATGTTTATGAAATTCTTCTATCACAAGTTTTGTTTTTTCAACAAATAATGCAGTGACTATATCACAGTAAACTCTGTAGGATGAATAATGCTACCTCTTGTTAAAGAAGAATGTATACATTATAATCAGTCAAAGCCCACTTGATCATCTCAGTAATTAAGAGAAACAAATTGATTATATTATTATGAACTAGAATAGGAATTCAGAGCGTAGAAAAAATAATTTACAGATGAAGCTGTTGATTAATATTAAGCCAAATTCTCTTTCATTATGTTACCCTCTAAAATTTTCAGAAAAATACCAGAGTGACTCTTTTTTTATTATTTCAAAGATTCCTCAAGACATACACAGTGAAATAGTGATTAACTTCCCATAGAATCCATATGAACTAGGATTGAAGTTGGAGCCATGGGGGGAGAAGTAGGAAAGTACACCTAAATTAAACTAAATTATCTACTTCCCTTTCATAAACCTTTAGAGATGGTTAAGAGAGTTTCTCAGTACAGTATGAAAATTACAAGAAATAAGACTTGGGAAACTAGCAATATTCCATCTCATTGAATCAAATGATTTTTAGAGCTGAGGAGTCAACAAGAACTTCAGGCTTGATCACTTCTTCTGTCCTGATCATTTCACCTCAAGACTCTACAAATCATCTATAAAACTAGTTATCTTTCTTAGGTACCTTAGACATATCTTAATGTCACAGTATTACTTAGACATATGACATTTCTCCCGATCACTACATTTCTTTGAATATGTCATTGTGATCAAAGTTGGGCCATTACATCCCACAGTTTAAGTTCATCTATTGATTACAGATTTCATTTTATGAATATGTAGCTTGCCAGCATATTGTGTTCCAAATTAATTGTGGCTTGGCAGATCTATGCTTAAAAAACAATGGTTATATGTGTTTTCTACACAATGGGTCTAACCAACAGAAGTGAATATATTTGGTGCAGACAACCTAACTACATCATTTAACCCATTAATTTTAGTCTATAAGTTTGATCAGTATCAATTCCTCTTGCTTGAGAGGAAGCAGACTATTCAAGAGTGAATTTATTTGATCAGTGGTACTCTATGATTTTGAACAAATTCTGGGAGATAGTAAGGACAGGGAAGCCTAGTATGCTGCAGTCTGTAGGTTTGCAGGGTCATACACAACTTAGCACCTGAACAACAATTCCTGTGTAGAGTCCCAACGTCAGAGATTCCCACAGCCATTGATTAAATAATTTTTTTCAAAATATACAAATTGGGGTTCGTTAGTTTTATAAGACTATTTACTTTCAAGTCTCCATTTTAAGATGTATACTATCTGCTTGCATGTTTGTATCCCAGACCCCTCTTCCCATCCCACATTCTGTTACCCAGTTTCATATCTAAATTCACACTGAGCTTGATTTGTAACTTGGAGTAATTCTAGCAGACAACCATAAGTGTGTGTCTATAGAATGCCAAAAGTCTAATCAAGTGTGTCAGTAACTGAGACATTCATTCTTTATATTTTGTCTACATCATACTAAATGGACTTAATGAATTTTCTTAACTGACTAAACCCCTGACATTATTAGACATGGGTCTAAATAATAATGAGAATAGCAATGAATGCCATCAAACACATGATAGATTTGGATCAGTACAGATTCCAACCTTAAGGAAAGTGATTCCAGTTAACCAGCATGGACTAAAATATGGTTTCAAATTGTATTTTAAGGATGTTAAGGATTTACATCATTTAGTTATTCTCCAGTTGATTAAAAAAAAAAAAAAAAGATCAGGGAAGTATTGGCTACCCAAATTAACCACAAATATTAAATGTTATTTTGCATTTGAGTTATAAAAAAGACCAATTTATACTGGGCAACTTACTAATGACAGTGACGACTTGTGACTGCGGATATCCATTTTAATTGGGTTATTGCTTAAGGATCATAATTGGCCTGGAATCTTTTGGAAAATTTGTAGACTACTTTGTAAAGTTACATAAAATTGTGAAAAAGTTGCATGCTTTAAAAACTTAGTATTTCCATCAAGCTTGTGGTCTAAAAAGAGTATGAATACAAGAGCAAATGGATTTTTTTAACACAGTTTCTTGGTATTTACAGTAATTTTTTTTCTCTATTTGCTGTCCCTTCAGTGTCAGTCATTTGGTTTTCTGGTTTTTTTTCCTCATCACATTCAGTACAAGGAGGCACTGGTTCATCCTGTCAAACAATATGGAAAAGATAATTAGACTCAAAAATGTTTAATGTAAAAATTAAACAATAACTCAAGTATCTCAACAAACATCTTACAGAAAACCAATGCCAGGCAGAATAAGTGTTAACATTTATTTATGTTAACACTGTTACTTTGTGAAAGCACATAAAATATGTTTTACAAACAGAAAAAATTTCAAAAACTTGTTTGAGAAAACTTTGGCCAAACCATGCAAACTTTGATTAATCTAACCCCCAAACTGAAAAATGCTGTGTTAAATAAAATGAAAAGATCCTAATGCTGGAAAAGATTGAGGGCAGGAGAAGGGGACGACAGAGGATGAGATGGTTGGATGGCATCACTGATTCAATGGACATGAGTTTGGGTAATCTCCGAGAGTTGGTGATGGACAGGGAGGCCTGGCATGCTGCAGTTCATGGGGTCGCAAAGAGTCGGACACGACTGAACAACTGAACTGAGGTAAAATGACTCTTAATAATTGCTATGATGCAGTATATTTGGTCAAATATAGGACTTCTAGATAGAGTTCAGAATTAATCTTCTGAGTTATGTTTGTTTTGTGGGGGATACGTGTGTCTTTCTACCTTCTGTTTCTCAAGTCTTCATTTATCTTCTTTGTCCTCTAAGGAATGTAAGTGTAATTTTTGTTTTCTGTTCACTTTTGCTTTTTGTCCTTGCTTGCTGGGGAAGGGTAAGACACCTCCCTTGCGCTTGTTCTTCTAGGATTTAGCTAATCAGATCAAAGCTTAGTGGCAGGCACAGTGGCCATGGAAAGGTCCAGAGGCAATAGGTGAAAAATATATCTTGTATTAGGTAATACAACATCCTGGCTTCAGCTAGAGCAAGAGAGAAAAATCATAGAACCCACGATCTGCAAAAAAGTGTTTTCTGACAATCAAACAACCAAACAAAATACCTGTGGGACAGGCGGTGACTCTGCAGCATCATTCTTTGGAAGATTTTCATCCTGCTTCATGGAACAGGCTGTGCTCTCCTGAAAAAGCTGTGATTGAAAGAAGGTCAATGAAGTTAAATGAAGGAAAGAAACAGAAAATCTCCCTTGAAATCTTCCCATTGGTAAATTTCCTTCACTTTTATACAAGCTGAAAGGTCAAGCGAGGGACAAAATGATCACAACATGACTGAGATCCCAGGGAGAGGGCAGTTATTCACAGTCCATTTGGGGGTCTCAGTCATGCTTATGACAGAGAGCTACTAAAAGAAAAGCTCAATTCCAATGAAAAATTCTTTTTTTGCAAAAAGTTTTAAAAAATAAAAGAGTTTCACAACTACTATATTCTGTTATCCCTGATGTATCTAGATTCTTAAGGTTTAAATATGTTCATGGTCTATATACCTGCAGGAACATCAAGATTGCAAGCCAGAAAACAATGTAAACATTATGATCATTGTAAAATAAATAAATAAACTGAAATCACAGTTAAATGGAATCAGGAGACCAAAAAGGGAGCTCTCATATGCCACAACAATAGTAGAGCCCAATAAGATGAAGACAGACTCCTCTTCTTTCCTGGCAACAATTCAGCCCATGAAAAGCCAAGAACTCTGTTTATTGTAGCCCTTCCAACCCTCTTTTCCCCTCCAGAAAAAGTTTTTTCCTTTGCTTTGTGGGGACTTGGACCTTGCTCACCATGATTGCAGACACCCAAACTGTAATTCTCTACCGATTCCAAGTAAACACACAATTGCTGAAGACATGTCTATCAGTCTTGTCTGTTTTGGTCAACATCAATCTGTCTAGCAAAAAATATTCAACACCTTAAAAAAGATTATATTTCTGCAAATAAGATCATATATTTCACTAACCAGGATATCACTTCTTACTTACTAGCTTCCATAGTCTTAAAGAAAATGACTTATTGGCAGCATATTCCTGTTGGCTTTCATTTTCATATTAACCAAGGGTTAAAATATTGAATTTATCTTCCCTCCATCCCTCTTTTTCTTCCTTCCTCCTCAGTCAGCCTCTTTCTGCTCCTGTTTTCCTCACTGTCTCTCAATTCTCCCTTTATCTCTTCCTTTTCTTTTCATCATTTTTTTTTAACTTAAACACAATTTTATAGTAAATGTCAAAATTGTTTAATGTAAGACTATGTACTTTAAAGTGATATTTCTATAATCCTTTCCCTGTAGAAAATGTATAAAACAGAGACTAGGAGTCTAATACCTCATGGCCCCTGTGTAACTCTAACCTTGAACAGGTTAGTTTCTTTGAAGTCAAACAGGGAGGATACCTAAGTTGGTTTTGAAATCTAACTTTCCATAAATTCTAGGAGTGGATGACAACTAAAGAAATTGTGTTGGATATTTAACCTACTCCAATTCAGATTAGAAAGCAAAGTTATTCTTACCTGCTCCCTATTATTACTCTACATGGCTCCCAAATGAACGTTCAGCATGTTGCATTACCCTTCTGTGTCTGTGTAGCATGCTCTCCCCTCTACACTTTTGTAACAGTTCTTCACTGTGCGATCCTGAAGACCAGCTAGTTTCTCCCTTCCTAGCACATTATTTTCACCACTAGACAGGCTCATCACACTTTCACTAAAGGGTACAGTGCATTAGAAACATTGACACTAAATGATTTTATAAGTATATGTATGTCTGATTCCTCAATATATTGTACGTTCCTTGAAGATACAGCCTAGATTTTTCAGCCCTAGATCCCAACTAGATGCCTATTAGATAGCAAATGGTCATATGTAGTCACTGAGTAAAAAATAAATGAATAAAAGGAACATTGGCTATGAAAATATTTTAGTCCTTTTGAATTTTCATAAGTGCCTGAGTTTGTCAAATGATGAGATTTAGTTATACTTGATAACAGCTCCAAAATGGCTATACTTAGCCCCTTCTTCAAAATAAGTCTGTAGTATATAAAAGAGTAGTCAAAACTTTGACTGCCTTAGTCCAAAAATTTTAGGCAGCTACGTTAGAAATCTTCTGTACTAATTTTTTTCTTTTTATCTTATATAGGTTTGAGTTAGACCCAGAAACTAAAATTTCCTCAGAATATTAATGTATTTTGTTTTTATTGTAATAATACAACTGACCTTTGTTTTTATTATACTTGCCTTTGGCCTTGCAGGGGGAAATAACTAAAACAAATGTACAAAATCAAGCTCAAAATGCAGAAAATAACCAGAAGAGTGTAAGGCTTCCCAAAATATATTTTTGAATAGTGGAATATATAAGTTACAGAAGTTTGAGGAAAACTTTACTTGAACATTAAACAATGGTGTTTAACGTAGTTGTTCTCACTGTCTTTAACACAAAATTTCTTAAATCTTTGGTCTTGAATAACCATACAGGGTGCTTGTTAAATATAATACTCCTGGGTGATAATTCAGTCTTATGAATATAGGGCTTGCATTTTCAATCAGCAATACAGCAATTCAAATGAACAGTGAAATTTGAAATCCACTTCTTTGAAATGTATAAATGCACTATAAATCTCTTAGGAGATATAACCATTTCCAAAATCCATTTGACCTCAAATCATTTTTTGTGTGTGAGGTTTTACTCGAGGTTATTGTCTTGAGAAAGATACCATAGGATTTATGGTGGAGGATGGTAAGCACAGCTGACCATTTGAGACAAGCCTTTGATCATCTGAACAATGAAAACTTATTAAATTTCAACATTAAAGAAAATATTATGTGGCTGGAAGACATTTCTAATATTTCTGATACTTTCATTTTACAATGAACATAACCTTTAAGTATTTTTTTGTGTGTGCCTCTGAGTCATTGTGGAAACTTCATGAGATGGGTTTCATAAAATCCCTAGTGTTATTCAGAAAAGCAACAGGTTTAAGCAATTCTGAAGGCCCAATTCCAGATGTTCAAGCTGGTTTTAGAAAAAGCAGATAAACCAGAGAACAAATTGCCAACATACCCTGGATCATGGAAAAAGCAAGAGAGTTCCAGAGAAACATCTATTTCTGCTTTATTGACTATGCCAAAGCCTTTGACTGGGTGGATCACAATAAACTGTGGAAAAATCTGGAAGAAATGGGAATACCAGACCACGTGACCTGCCTCTTGAGAAACCTATATGCAGGTCAGGAAGCAACAGTTAAAACTGGACATGGAACAACAGACTGGTTCCAAATAGGAAAAGGAGTACGTTAAGGTTGTATATTGTCACCCTGTTTATTTAACTTATGTGCAAAGTACATTGAGAAATGCTGGGCTGGAAGAAGCACAACCTGGAATCAAGATTGCCAAGAGAAATACCAATAACCTCAGATATGCAGATGACACCACCTTTATGGCAGAAAGTGAAGAGGAACTAAAAAGCCTCTTGATGAAAGTAAAAGAGGACAGTGAAAAAGTTGGCTTAAAGCTCAACACTCAGAAAACGAAGATCATGGCATCCGGTCCCATCACTTTATGGGAAATAGATAGGGAAACAGTGGCTGATTTTATTTTTATATAAAGTGAAGTCGCTCAGTCATGTCTGACTCTTTGCAATCCCATGGACCATAGTCTACCAGGCTTCTCGGTCCATGGGATTTTCCAGGCAAGAGTACTGAAGTGGGTTGCCATTTCCTTCTCCAGGGGATCTTCCTGACCCAGGGATCGAATCCAGGTCTCCTGCATTGCAGGCAGACACTTTGAGCTACCAGGGAAGACTTTATTTTGGGGGGCTCCCAAATCACTGCAGATGGTGATTGCAGCCATAAAATTAAAAGATGCTTACCCCTTGGAAGGAAAGTTATGACCAACCTAGATAGCATATTCAAAAGCAGAGACATTAGTTTGCCAACAAAGGTCTGTNGGAGCTACCATGTAGCACAGGGAACTATTACTCAACATTCTGTAAGGGCCTATATGGGAACAGAACATAAAAAAGAGTTGATATATGTATGAACGGATTCACTTTGCTGTACACCTGAAACTAACACATTGCAAATCAACTACACCCCAATGATTTTTGTTTAATCCTGTAACTGGTAAAAAAATGACTTGACCTTTATGAGCCCCAGTTCCCAAACCCTAAAACGGGGGAAAAGACATCTGCTGCATAGGACATTTGTGAGGAATAAGTAGGTTAATGAAAACCCTTTTAAATGATAGAGTGGGAAAAGCTATTTAAATGTAAATCATTAGAATTATAGCTTTAGAGTAATGTAACTTGACTGCTTCTTAAAGACTATTTTATACATTTTAACTGATATAGTGTTATGGGAATAACATATTAGGCAACTATACCATCATCAGTTGTTTGTTTATATGCTGAATCTCTATCACTAAGGATTTCCAGGTGCCCCAGCACTTGAATCTAGCAGACTTGAGTTATCGGAAACAAGATGTCTATTAGACTGGGGATGCTGAGAACCTTGGCCTGAGTAGCCAGGGGCTGCAAAGGGCAAGGAAAGCAAGAAGGAGGGGGAGGGGAAGAGCAGGGGGTGTGGGGGGATTTCACAATTATGCAAGGGAGGGATGCTAAAATACAGTTTCTCCCTCATAAGGTGGTCTTGACCAGCTGATGANCCTTGGACTGCAAGGAGATCCAACCAGTCCATTCTGAAGGAGATCAGCCCTGGGATTTCTTTGGAAGGAATGAAGCTAAAGCTGAAGCTCCAGTACTTTGGCCACCTCATGAGAAGAGTTGACTCATTGGAAAAGACTCTGATGCTGGGAGGGATTGGGGGCAGGAGGAGAAGGGGATGACCAAGGATGAGATGGCTGGATGGCATCACTGACTCGATGGACGTGAGTCTGAGTGAACTCCGGGAGTTAGTGATGGACAGGGAGGCCTGGCGTGCTGTGATTCATGGGGTTGCAAAGAGTCGGATATGACTGAGTGACTGAACTGAAGGCACAAACTTTCAAAATACTTTCAATCAGGTAAAATTTAACCTGATGAATATTGTACCTATTTCTAGAAACTCAAGTAATAAAGTATGAAGATTGATCAGTAAAGTCTTCACAGATTTAGCTACTTCAGTGTTCAGCTTAACCATTATACAGGCAACCTAGCTGGGTCTGTAAATTATGAAATGGGATGAGCCATGAACATATCTTTATTAAAGTAATTATGCACTCTTTCTCACATACACATCTTCACCAACACCTCCAGAATCACCAGTTTGTTTCTGTGCTTTGGGCACAGATTCAGTTCAGTTCAGTAGCTCAGTCGTGTCTGACTCTTTGTGACCCCATAAATTGTAGCACGCCACGCCTTCCTGTCCATCACCAACTCCCGGAGTTCACCCAAATATGTCCATCAAGTCGGTGATGCCATCCAGCCATCTCATCCTCTGTCGTCACCTTCTACCCATAATCCCTCCCAGCATCAGTCTTTTCCAATGAGTCAACTCTTCGCATGAGGTGGCCAAAGTATTGGAGTTTCAGCTTTAGCATCAGTCCTTCCAATGAACATCCAGGACTGATTTCCTTTAGAATGGACTGGTTGGATCTCCTTGCAGTCCAAGGGACTCACAAGAGTCTTCTCCAACACCACAGTTCAAAAGCATCAATTCTGTGGTGCTCAGCTTTCTTCACAGTCCAACTCTCACATCCATACATGCCCACTGGAAAAACCATAGCCTTGACTAGATGGACCTTTGTTGGCAAAGTAATGTCTCTGCTTTTGAATATGCTATCTAGGTTGGTCATAACTTTCCTTCCAAGGAGTAAGGGTCTTTTAATTTCATGACTGCAATCACCATCTGCAGTGATTACAAAATGTTACATTATGGCCCCCAAAGTAGGCAAAGTAATAACAAATTTAATTGAGACAAGCCCCTTTAATTATTTACCTCTGTGTGAAAAAAAATACATAATCCTACCATGTTGTGCAGACTCTAATACTGGAGTATCCTGAACAATGGTCAGGATTCTCATTTTAATGGATTGGGAGTCATGCACAACAAATTTTAGTTCTCTCTCCATCTCCTACTATCTTTATTAGGAAAAAAAAAAACAACCTTTTTATTTGTATTGGGGTATAGCCAATTAACAGTGTTATAATCTCAGCCATACTTATACCTGTATCCATTCTCCCCCAAACTCCCATTCTATCCAAGCTGTTACATAACATTGAGCAGAGTTCCCTGAGCTATACAGTAGGTCTTTGTTGGTTATCCATTTTAAATATAGCAGTGTGTACAAGTCTATTCTAAACTCCCTAGCTATTCATTTCCCCCCAAATTGCCCCATCCTCACCCCCTACAACTGTAAGTTCATTCTCTAAGTCTGTGAGTCTCTTTCTGTTTTGTAACTAAGTTCTTTGTATCATTTCTTTTTAGATTCGACATATAAGGGATGTCATGTGAGCTTTCTCCTTCTCTGACTTCACTCAGTATGACAATCTCTAGGCCCATCCAGGTTGCTGCAAATGGCATTATTTTATTATTTTTAAAGGCTGAGTAATATTCCAATATCTTTGATAATGAGCTTTGAGGTTTCTGATATTTTGAGGTTTCTTGGATATTTTACAGAATAATAGGATTAAACACCAATAACAAATTTTGACATCAGAACAAATAAACCAACGAGTAAAATCCACTGCTAGTTTCAGCAATATTTCAGAGAAAGAATAACATTTTAATACTAATATATATAAAGGATCAACTATTGAAAGAAATTATTTTTGAGAACCAGAGAGAAAGAGAGAGATTGGTTCATGAAAAATCCACTAACATTCTGTTATTTGATATTAAATGTCAGTTTTCTACATTCCTATACTGTTGAAAGACATCCCTGGTGGCTCAGATGGTAAAGCATCAGCCTGCAATGCGGGAAACCCAGGTTCGATCCTTGGGCTGGGAAGATACCCTGGAGAAGGAAATAACAACCCACTCCAAATCCTATGGACGGAGGAACCTGGTAGGCTACAGTCCATGAAGTTGCAAAGGATCAGACACGACTGAGCGACTTCACTTTTTTTCTTTCTTTCTTTCTATACTGTTGAAAACTTCATGACAGGCCAGTACTTGTTAGTGAAATGATGGATGGGAAATACCAATTTGACTTCATTTTTCCTTCATTTGTGAAATGGGGATAATGATACATACATTCAAAATTTCTGACATCAAGTGAAATGATTTAATGAAGGTAACTCAGCTAGGTGAATGGAATAAAGAGTCCATCAGGGTTAGAATTCCTTTAGCTCTTATTTGGTGGGTACACTTGGGAAAGTTACTTTATCTTAAGGAGGTTCTGATTCCTTATCTGTAGGGTAGGCAAAATGATCCTTACCTGACAGGAGTTTTGATGAAATAAAATTTATACAGTGGTTTCTAAAGGAATATTTTGCATGTATTAGATGCTCAATTAGGCTTACTTCCTACCCTTTCTTTCCCTTCCTAAGCTTTTTTCCTTCTGTCAAAATTTCTCCATTTTTTGGACAAATACATGTATCAGAATAGAAACACAGCTATTCAGTCATTTTAATTTTCAGTCACGATGTCAACATAATGACCCTGGTCATTGGATGATCTTGACACTGTCAAAGAATGTATGGCTGCCCTTGATCCTTTCCTGTTCGTGATTTANATGTATCAGAATAGAAACACAGCTATTCAGTCATTTTAATTTTCAGTCACGATGTCAACATAATGACCCTGGTCATTGGATGATCTTGACACTGTCAAAGAATGTATGGCTGCCCTTGATCCTTTCCTGTTCGTGATTTAACAGGGCAGGGAAAATGTCATATTAACCAACCATCCATCTTCCTTGAGAATCTTAACCTTGGAGAATGCCTTTATCCTTTCTGAATTTTCACTTGTTTTTTAGAGAATGAACTTACAGTTGTAGGGGGTGAGGATGGGGCAATTTGGGGGGAAATGAATCAGCAGATCAATCTAACTAACTTAAGGATTCAGGTGCTTCAGAAGGTTTTCATTAAGGAATGTTCATATCTTTGGCTTCAGTGCAAATATCCCATTTAGAAAATATGGAAATAAAATTGTATGTTTAGAATGACCTTTGTTAACGAGCACCGTGAGTAAAATTACTCCATAATACTGTTGCATCGGCATCCATTTATTTGTAGTTAAGCGGCCTTCAAGGGCCTGAAGCTGACACTAGCCCCCAGCTCCATCCTCCATTGCTTTTCCTAGGTAACAGCCAGCAGAGACACAAGGAAGTGTAAGGTCCTGATGGAACTTCTCCAGTGCTGCTGGTAATACAGTTCCTCCTGTTTCTCAGCTCCTTTGCTTGTGAGACCCTTAGGTAAGAACCCTGTGGAGCTTACTGAAACTCTGCTACTGCTCCTTTCAGTTTGAAGTGACTGATCCAGCCTACCCTGGAACCTCAAGCCCTCCACACCAACCCTAACAGAGGCATATGCCCCAGGTCCTGCTGCTTCCTTTTGACCTGGACACTCCCATGTAGCCCAAGGAGGAATGCCTTGTGTTCCTCCAGGACCTGTGATTAGCAAACCTCTGTATTTCAGTTTCCCTGAGCTTGAGGTCTTTCTCAAACCTTGGGGCACCATCTGATACCTAGGGCTTTACTTAATAAATGTTAACAAAAACCAAAACAGGCACTATGATAGAGTAAAAAAATTACTGCTGCTGCTACTGCTAAGTCGCTTCAGTCGTGGCTGACTCTTCGACCCCATAGATGGCAGCCCACCAGGCTCCCCCAGCCCTGGGATTCTCCAGGCAAGAACACTGGAGTGGGTTGCCATTTCCTTTTCCAATGCATGAAAGTGAAAAGTGAAAGTGAAGTCGCTCAGTCGTATCCGACTCTTAGCGACCCCATGGACTGCAGTCTACCAGGCTCCTCCGTCCATGGGATTTTCCAGGCAAGAGTACTGGAGTGAGGTGCCATTCTCTTCTCTGAAAATTACTGGAAAGCCTATAAAAGAAAAGCCTCTTTTGCATCTTGTTTAAGTTACACTCCATTCTCCTCCTGAAATAAACAGTAATACTTTAAGAATTAAAGCAGATGAGATGATTTATCGGAGATTCATTTAAAGTCTTCTCTGGGTTTTAATCTCTGATTCTGTTGATTACAGTAACTTTGTTAATGGTATTGAGCACTTGGTTCTACTTTACAAGAGGCATTAGTTTTGTCTCTGATGACTTTTCTGTATACATTAAAAGAACTCAAAATACTTAATACAAATGCATTCTGGGCAACCTGAAATTCTACCTAGAAAAAATACATCTGACAGTTAACAGGTCCAATTCATTCTTCATACTTAATATCCAGGACAAACTGGGGGCTAAAAACAAGCATGATTTTCAGAATATATAAAAGAAAAAATGAAATTAAGTATCAAGCTTTTAAGAAACATTGGCTAAATTTTCCCTCATGTGACTTTTGAGTATGAAATGTTTTTTTTAATTTATTATAGAATGATACTTTAGTATTGTTTTAATATTAAAAAGGCAGAAACTGGAAGAAGTTCAAAGATTAAAAGTGGAATGTTGAGTCAAGATGATGGTAGGTAGTAGAGGAACAGTGGCCTGGGAGGGAGGCAGGGTCTGACACTGATGTCCTCTGTTACCAGGCTCTTCCAGGCAAGTTGCATTCCCTCTCTGAACCATAATACATTCATTACATGAAATAGTTAAAATTTGGAAACAGGAAGCCCTAACGTCATCATTTTAGATATTTTGGAAAACGATTTAAAAACATCTGTTAAGATTTGCATTTTGTTTGGTTCTGAAGGAAATATCAATACTTTTATATCTGTCCTCAAATTGCCTATTATCTAATGCAAAATGAGAACCTTATACATATAATCACCTTGCAAGAGGGATTGTGATACGGGATAAATCATGTTTAAGAACCAAGCACTGTGGAGACCCAGAGGAGAAAACCATTTTGTCTCAGGGGAGGTAAGAGAGGTCAAAGAGTTATCAACAAGATTAAGCTTTGTATTTACACATCACTGTTTGACCTATTTCCTTATAATAATTATTAACATGCTTATTAGGCTATTTATATTTACCAAATTATAAGTTACCCATTATTCTTATGGTTTCTATATGACATCTGGTAAGAAAGCATACTTAAGTTTATATTTTGGATGATTTAAATTAAGATGTTATAGGAGGGTAAACATGGAAATCTACTATCTAATGTAAAAAGCAGAAATGTATTCTAAAGATCTTAGGTAACTATCTGTCCTTCCCATATAATCTGGAGGCATGCCTGTTCCTTCTTAAAAAAAAAAAAACACAGGAGTACAATGAAGAATGCCTGTTATGAAGCCAACCTCTTCAGATGGTCTGATGAAATGTAGCCCAGAACGACAATGGTGTATGGTCACTCAGTCCAATTACAGCAGGGCATGACTCTCCTAGAAAATTGTTGTTAATGTAGTGTCTGCCAACAATTCATCAGAGCATCAAATGTAACACAATGAATATTGGATATAATTGTAAACTAGAACTTTAAAAATTTCTGCCAAAATTGTTTTAATATGAAAATGCTGGCATAAGTTTCTACTAGCAGCTCTAGATTTATTTCCTGCACACTTTATGCTCTCATTTTCCTAGACAATGCTTTGCTGTTGCATAAACTCCCTTTGGTCAGGGACTTACAGGCAGGTGCAACGGCAAGATTCTGAGCAAGGAGTACTTAAACAATGCTAAATATAAGCCATTGTTGCCTTTCATTTCCTTAGCACATTAAGAAAAGTTAAGTGTGTGCTATCTAGAGGAGTCAGAAACATTATAAAACACATTTACACTGAGTGGTAGGTCTTATTCCTTTTGTGAAAATTAACATAAACTTCTCAGTATCTTTAATTCTTGATATGCTATTAAACTATATGAGTCACATTTGCAAACTGCAGGAAAATGGGATAAAACAGGTACAGCCTTTGCTTTCTCCCTGTGACTACGAAATTATCATTTGTGCAAAACTACTTTCAAGGGAACTTAAACATTCCCCAAAACTTGTAGTCCAATATGTTGTTAAGCTTTTGTGGATCCATTTCAAGTTCTCTACATCCAATAATAAAAGGGCCAACAAATCCAGAAGCCATTTTCCTAAGTGACCCTGCCTGGTTGGATAAGGCAGGAAGTAGAACATATCTAAGAATATGCCTGGGCCCTAATTCCAAGATTAGGACCTTGCCATACAAGATATTAAGATCATAAATAAGAAAACTGCAGAGTAAATTCAGACTGAACTTGTAAGGACATCCATAATAAAACCAAACACTGTATAGTTAATCTCCATGACTACAATCAACATGATAAGCCTATAAGAAAGAAACATTAAAGATTCTCAAAAATGTTTAACAGGAAATACTGATGGAAGAATAGCTAGGAGGGTTTATTCAGACAACACGCATTCCTGGTCTGTGCCCTAGATCTACTGATTAATAATCTGTGGGAGTGGAGCCTTACCACAAGCAGTTTGATTTGAAAATAGTTGATCTGAATTTTATGGAAAAGGGATCTGAATAACAAAATCAATTTCCAATAAGTGACGTGTTAGGAAAACAGCAAGCACAGTGGTAATTTCCAGGTTCTTTCTAGTATGTTATTTAGTCTTGGGTATGACCAACAGAAATCCAAATGAATCACCTTTGCTATTTATTTACTAAGAAATTGCATGTGCTCCCATCAACACTCAGTGAGGTTGCTGATCAACATAGAGTCCTGGAATAGAAAGAGATGCTCTCATGATAGCTCTTTTCCTCTGCTCTAAGGCTTCATTTCCTGACTACATCACAGAATGGTTGTTTCTCATTATTTAATTATATACCATGTCTTGTATTCTATGCTAATTCTATTTTCAGAAAATTTTCATTGAGTTCACTTTAATATTTGACTGAAATAGTCACCTTTTTATAGCTGTTTCCATCAGTTGCATCTGGATCTACCCTAAGAGTGAATCAGACTAGGTTTTTGAATGATGGCTATTCTGACTGATGTAAGGTGTGATTCATTGTGATTTTTATTTTCATTTCTGTAATAATTAGTGATGCTGAGTATCTTTTCATGTGCCTATTGGGCATCTGTATATATTCTTTGGAGAAGTGTCTATTTAGGCCTTCTGCCCATTTTTCAATTAGGCCTTTTTTTTTTTTTTTTTTTAGGTTATTGCATTATATGAACTGTTCATACATTTTGGAAACTAAGCCTGGTTGGTGGCATTATTTGCAAATAATTTCTCCTGGTCAGTAGATTGTACTTGTTTATTATTTCCTTTCCTGCACAAAAGTTTGCAAGTTTGATTAGGTCCTGTTTGTTAATTTTTGTTTTTATTTCTATTTACTTAGGAGACTGACTTAGAAAACACTGGTACAATTTATGTCAGAGAATGTTTTGACTATGTTCTTTTCTAAGAGTTTTATGGTGTCATGTCTTATAATTAAATCTATGAGCCATTTTGTGTTTATTTTAGTGTATGGTATGAGGATGTATTCTAACTTCATTGATTTACATTTGGGTGTCCAGCTTTATCAATTCCGCTTGCTGAAGAGACTGTCTAACTCTATTGTATTACCTTGTGTTCTTTGTAGAAGATTGATTGACTATAGATGGCTTCCCAAGTGGCTCAGTGGTAAAGAATCTGCCTGTAATGCAGGAGATGTGAGTTCAATCTCTGGGTCAGGAAGTTCCTCTAGAGAAGGAAATGGCAGCCCACTCCAGTATTCTTTCCTGGGAAATCCCATGGTCAGAGGAGCCTGGAGGGCCACGTTCATGAGGTCGCAAAAGAGTCAGACACTTTTGGGTTCTGTATTCTGTTCTGTTGATCCAAATTTTATGTCAATACCTTGATGTTTTGATTACTGACCCTTTGTGGTGGGCTTCCCTGGTGGCTCAGTGGTAAAGAATCTGGTGAAGAGATGCAGGTAAAGAGCCAGGTGTGCTATAGTCCATGGGGTCGAAAAGACTGAGACACAAGTTAGTGATGAAACAACAACAACCTTTGTAGCACTGTCTGAAATCTGGGAGGGTTATGCAGCATTATTTATAATATCCAAGACATGAAGACAATCTAAGTTTCTAGATGAATAAAGTGTTATATAGAGAGGAACATATATGTATATGAATATTCAGACATAAAGTGGGAATTGTGCCATTTGTGACAACATGGATAAACACTGAAATACAAAGAAAAAAAGTATTAAAATCAAGAAGGGAAAATCTACAAATAATATACATGAGAATCCTCATAAGTTTATCAGCTGAATTTTCAGCAGAAACTCTGCACGCCAGAAGGGAGTGGCAGGATATATTTAAAGTGATGCTATTATTAATCAAAAGAAAGCTGAAATAGCCATATTAATTTCAGACAAACAGAGCAAGAAAAATATCAGGGATAAAGAGGGACATCTGTATAATAATAGAGGGGTCAATTCTACAAAAAAAAAAAAATACATAACAATTCTTAACAAAAATACATCTAAAAACATATTGTCAAGATCTATGAGACAAAGCTAATAGAACTGCAAGGAGAAACAGAAGTGAACCAATACCACCGCTGAAAGTTTCAACACTCTATCAATAGTGGGCATATCAAGTGATCAGAAATCTCCAAAAATAGAGTTGACTTGAAGAGCACTACAAATCAAATGGATCTAACTGATATTTAAGGAATACTTCATCAAATAAGAATAAAATACAGATTCTTCTCAAGGTAACATGGAACATTAGACTGCATTTGAACAAATGTAGAGTATGCCATCAGACTGTAATAGAACTAAATGACAAATTACAGAAAGATAGTTGGTTGCTGTAAGGAAATCTGAACTATTGCTCAATTACTCTGCAAACTGAAAGCTGTATTTAAAAATACTGCTATCTTTTAGAAAGACACCATTAAGAAAATGTAAAGACAAGAAACATCCTGAGTAAGAGAAATATTTTCAAATCATATATCTGGTAAAGGATATATATTAAGCATATGTAAGGAATCTTGCTACTTAATACCAAGAAGACAGACAACCCCAATAAACATGGGGAAGATATCTGAATAGACATTTCACCAAAGAAAATATATGAATTCCTAATAAGTGTATAAAAATATGCTCAAAATTTTAACCATTTGGAAATTAACAGTTAAGCCTGGATGAAATTTGATATCAGACTCCTTAAATTTTATTTTCAAGCAAAAATTCAGACAATAGCAAGTGGTGACAAAGATGTAGAGAAAATGTAACTCTCATAATTGCTAATTAAGACGTAAAATGGTGCAGCTACTTTGGAAATGTCTGTCTGTTTCTTAAAAAGTTAAGAAAGTATTTACAGTATCCTATTCTACTTCTGGGTATCTACTACTCAAGAAAAATAAAACATATGTCCACTTGAAGATGTTTATGTAAATGTTCATGGTATNGTCTGTTTCTTAAAAAGTTAAGAAAGTATTTACAGTATCCTATTCTACTTCTGGGTATCTACTACTCAAGAAAAATAAAACATATGTCCACTTGAAGATGTTTATGTAAATGTTCATGGTATGATTAATTCATAATAGCCAAAAAGTGGAAAAAATCCAAAAGTTACCAGCTGGTGAGTGGATAAGGAAAATGTGATAAAACCATACAATGGATTCTATTCAGAATAAAAAAGAACAAACTATTGAAATATACTATAATATAGATGAAACTCAGAGTCATTATGCTACATGAAAAAGGGAATGCAAAATGCCACATGCTGTATGATCAATCTATAAAATCTATGTAAAAGGCAAACCTATAACCAGTGGAAACTAGGTTAGTGGTTGTCTTTATAGAGATTAACTGTAAAAACAGGCATGTAGGATCTTACTACGAAGATAGAAATGTTCTAAAACTGGCGTGTGGTAATGGTTGCAAAACTTGTAAATTAAATAAATGCGTAACTGAAATATACAGTTAAAATCTGTCATTTTTACAGAATGCAAATTGTTTTTAAAAACTGTCATATTTTTCACAAGCAATTAGCTCCAGTGTGCTGATTTTTGTTCCTTCTAGTTATTAAGACAGCACAAATCTCTCCTGTTAAGGAGCAAACGGACAAAAATTACCTTAAAATTTCTCCTATAGTAGTTCATTTTATTTCAGAATAAAACTATAATTGTTCCAGTCAACCAAGATGAAAATAGAGACTCATATCAGACTTCATCCTTATTCTTGTATCTTTGCTTGAACACACAATTCTGGGGATTTCTCATTCTGATATTCTGTTTATTTCATGTTTAATTTGTTATTGGCTTCATTCAGATCCCTATTTTATCTCCCCTTTTATTATTTTCAAAAAATTCCTCATTGGGTAGTTTCTAGATTTTTTAATTTCATAGAGCAGAAAAACACATTAAACAGAAAAGAAATGGAAATAAATTTTCCAACTATTAATTTTGTCAAGTAAGGCCACCAAAATTTAACTCAACAAATACCATGTATTTTCCCTCTGTAGAAAACTAAGTAGCACTGATTAGTTTCTAATTAAAGTCTTTTATAAAAAAGCAGTGAAAATACTTCAAAATACACATGAAATATACAGAACATAAATGCAAAAAAAATATTGTTTTAGGTTCTCCAGGGAAACAGAACTAACAGAATAAATACATAGATATATAAGAGGTTTTTTATTTTTATTTTTTTAGTAGGAATTGGCTCATGCTATTATGGAAAATGAGACATGCCATGATATGCACTCTCTAAGCTGGTGAATCAGGAAAACTGGTGGCATAAAATTCAGTCCAAGTCTGAAGGGCTGAGAATAAGGCTGTTGTAATTCCCAACCTGAATCTCAGGCCTGAAGCCAAAGGCCTGAGAACTGGGGTGAATGGCCTGCTGGTGTTAAGTCCCTGAGTTGGAAGCCTCCATAAACAGGAGCTCTGTATTGAGTCCCTGAGTTGGAAGGTTCCACAAACAGGAACTGAAGAAGATATATGGCCCAACTCAAAGGGAAAAGAAATTATGCTTCCTCCATCTTTTTGTTCAATTTGGGCCTTCTAGGAATTAGATGTTGCCTGCCATGTTTATGAGGGAAGATCTCTTTGTCTATTAATTCAAATGTTAATCTCTTCTGGAAATGCCCTGTCAGACATACCCAGAATTAATATTTTACCAATTCTCTGGTCATCCCTGAGCTCACTGTGATGCATAAAACTAACTATCACGAGGCCACCTCTTGTCAACCTGGCACAGAGATGTACTTCTTTACTCATATTCAGTCTCCAAACAAAGACAACAAGAAGGTTATATTTTTGCCAAACACATTAAAACTATCCTTCCTACAACAGAAAATGCAGCAATCCCTTTACCAGAAGAGGAGGTAAATTTCTCATTTTTCCTTTATGAAATTATGTTTTGATATGTTATTTGGATATTCAATTAAAGCAATTCAAATTGAAGCTTGAATCTCCAGCTTGTTAGAATCAAGTTGAAGCTATTTTCACGTTGCTGTATTGAAATGGAAGGAATACATTTCATGATATTTAACACAAATCAGAATATTTTGGGTGAATTTGGACAAGCTGAGTAAGGGTAGTTCTCACAGATCCAAAGAGCCCTTCACTTTTTCCTGTAAAGTGGAGAAAGCCATCAGAATTATTCTCTTACTATCAGGGAAAGCTGGAAAGGAACTACAGAGCTTTCTATGATTAATTCTACTCTGAGTACTATAGCTTGGGGAGATGATGGTATACTAGCTCTCTCATGGAAAGCTTAGTTATGGACAAAATCGCACATCAGTTTCCTGATCAATTTCACAGCCCTGCTGCTCTTGGATTTGGTTGCAAAATAAACAGAGGGTTCTGGGATGGATCCCTCTACCTACTATCAAAAGTGACATCATAGACTTTCATGGTTACCATTACAGAGCCTCATTTAGGCATTGCTGTCTCTCAAATGTGAAACTCTGTTACTAAAACAACAAACTAAAGGCATTATGTCTTATTTAAACCAATCTTTTTCAAATTAAGGCTCACAGACCATATCCTTCAGAATCACTTGGATTGGAAAGTGTTGTCAGGTCCATGTTTAAAAAAAAAAAAAAGACAAGTTACCTTTAGTCCCCTTTACTTAGAATTTTTCAAAGTCTTTATTTTTAAAAGCTCCTCAGATGATTTTAAGAATCATGTACATATGAGATACATTGTTNGAAGAGCGTCGTTTTAGTCCCCTTTACTTAGAATTTTTCAAAGTCTTTATTTTTAAAAGCTCCTCAGATGATTTTAAGAATCATGTACATATGAGATACATTGTTAGTAAAACAAGCCTGCATATTAGAATTACCTGGTCATCAGTATTTTATAAAACCCCTCCATATGATACTACAGTGAGGATATGGCTAAGAACTACTGATCTAGAAGTGGAAAAAAATTATTCACAATAGTCTCACTCACTCCTACTGCTTACACCTGGCTTATTTCACTCCCTTATGTTATTCACTTGGCCTTTAAATGTAACTGAGCCTGCAGACTATAAATATTGAACACTCTCTGCACTGGCAAGTGTGGGTTCTTGGAAGTACAGACTTCAAAGACAAAAATCTAGGGAACTGGGATGAGGTTAGAGAGAGAGTGTTCATGCTGGTACAGGTAGAGGAAGATTTTTGAAGCAATCCAGTTGGGATCTCCACCAAGGTAGTAGCTGCTTATGCCATTTACTGAAGGGAGAGGAGCTACTGGTGACAAGGAAGGGCAACAAAAATAGAGTGGAACAAACCAACAACAACAACAACAAAGAATTTATACCTCTCTCTTGACAAGAAAAGTACACCAAAATATTGCTTTGAGGAATCTTTGCAAAACACAGAACTTTTCAAGGTTTGCCTTAAATGGAAATATTTTGTTTCTTAAGTTTGATCGAGTCCTGGTTCTTCTGTTCTTTCAGATGTTTTGGCCACTTCAATACATGAACAATTTGCTCATGGCACAGGTATACCAGTACAAGTGCAGGAAGAAAAGCAACTGAATCCTTCCTAAACCAAGGACTCAGAGCAGGACATTTAAGGATCAAGCCTGAGCATTATCCTGAAGGGTGCAGGCTAGAAGCTTCCAAAATTCTAATTTGTTTCATAGTTGTTTTTTTTTCTTTTTCAATTGAGATATCATTGGCATGTAACACTGCATTAGTTTTAGATATGCAACATAATGATTTGATGGAGAAGGCAATGGCACCTCACTCTAGTACTCTTGCCTGGAAAACCCCATGGATGGATGGAGCCTGGTAGGCTGCAGTCCATGGGGTCGCTAAGAGTTGGACACGACTGAGTGACTTCACTTTCACTTTTCACTTTCCTGCATTGGAGAAGGAAATGGCAACCCACTCCAGTGTTCTTGCCTGGAGAATCCTAGGGAAGGGGGAGCCTGGTGGGCTGCTTTCTATGGGGTCACACAGAGTCGAACACGACTGAAGTGACTTAGCAGACTTAGCAGCATGATTTGATACATGTATATACTGCAAAATGATTTTTAGGTAGTTTTAGGAAACTGTATCAAGAAAAAACGGCCTTAAAATTAACCCAGTGGTCTTATCTCTTAACTTGACATAAACACGTGAAAATCTTAACTATATCCCTGCGTGTTAAGTCGCTTCAGTTGTATCTGACTCTTTGTGACCCTATGGACAGTAGCCTTTCAGGCGCCTCTGTCCTTGGGATTCTTTAGGCAAGAGTACTGGAGTGGGTTGCCATGCCCTCCTTCAGGGGATCTTCCTGACCCAGGGATCAAATCCATGTTCTTTACCACTAGTGCCACCTGAGAAGCCCATATCCCTAATTCAAACCAAACTCCTTAGCTTGGGAACCCAGTGCCCCTCCTACCTAAGTCCCAAATTATCTTAGCCACACATCCCACCATTTTTCTGTCCGATACTCTCTACTCATATTCTGATGTCTTCTTGTCTCTGATATTGACTCACACTCTCTGTTCTTCAAACTATAGCAAAAATTGTCCTTCCTTCCCTAAACCTTCTTGACTTCTTCTTCCCTTGGAAGTAAACTGCAGAATTTCTACTTCTCATTAACCTTATATTCTGAAGTTTTGGTTTTGAACATGTTTCAACATACAAAGATGTGAAAGCCAAATTGCTGAGAAATTAGTATTTCTAAATTTACTTTGGCAGTCGACAGAGGAAAAAGAGATTGACTTGGTTAACTTGTTTCTATTCTGCCTTATTTCCTTTGCTATCACCTGATTTCTTTTTCCATCATGAACATTTTCAGCAGACACTTTCCATTTTGTCAACTGGATTAAAGGCTATCTTTGAATATATTAAATACACATGACATTTGCCATTTTTCAAACCCAGATATGACAGATCTGTAATTGTGCCAAAGCTCCAGAGTTAAAATTTCATTTCACTTTAGAGTAAAAGCACAGAGTACAAATTCCTCATTTCCTGTTATCATTTGAAGGGTAAAAATTTCCCTTCCTCTATTGTAACATCTCTATAATTCAAGGTTTATTTGCTTTATGGGGAGAATACTATTGAATCACATTCTTTGTTTGGAGTTGTGTTTGCTTTTAATATTTTAACAGCTTCCTGTCATATGACTGTGGGAATGACCACCTTATCTCTCTGGCAATGCAAGTTTATGAAAGTGAAAGTGAAAGTCACTCAGTTGTGTCCCACTCTTTGTGACCCCATGGACTGTCCACGGAATTCTCCAGGCCAGAATACTAGAGTGGGTAGCCATTCCCTTCTCAAGGTCATCTTCATATTCCTAATTGTCTGATTACACCTCTTAGTAGAATAACCACATAAACGATATCCAAAGAACATCTGCCTTATCAAGTGAAAAGTACAATGCTTAGATAGCAGAAGTAAAAGAAAAGTGTTAGCTGCTTAGTCATGTCTGACTCTTTGTGACCCCATGACTGTAGCCCACCCAGCTCCTCTGTCCATGGAATTCTACAGGCAAAAATACTGGGGTGGGTAACCATTCCCTTCTCCAGGGGATCTTCCCAGCCCAGGAATCGAACCCAGGCCTCCTGCATTGAAGGCAGATTCTCTACCATCTGAGCTACCAGGGAAGCCCTTAGATAGGAGATGTTACATATAAATAGATAGCTTCATGGTGGCAAAAACTAGGATTTTCAAAATGCTTATGTCCCATCCTTGTTTTCATGTTGAATGTTGTTAAAAACATGTAAAATTAATCTTACAATTTGAGTGTCGCACTCAGGGGTACTGAGTAGAACCTCTTCCTTTGTAGTCTCAATTTGCGGGGTTTCACTGACTTCAGTAGTGATTTCTTGAGGCTGGAGAGAAAGAGAACATTAGGAGGGAAATAGTTTCATCAAAGAGTTCCTAATACTTTTGTAAAACATGCTATAATGGCAAGCTCACACTCAAGGAAAAGGAATAAAATGAAAATGTGTATATATCAGAGACCTTAACTGTACCTTAAATATTAACTATGAAATTGAATGAAATAATTTCTATTCGCTTTTGTATGAGTGCTGTCCAGTAGGTCTACTTTCCTACTGCAAATGTTTATTTCTTGCATAATAAACTTTTAAGGATTCTGGTTCTTCAAAAAAAACAAAACCAGGAGTCCTATCTTTCCTCTTTATTTTAACGTCATATCTATCTGGGAAATAATAAGTACACATCTTATTTTCTTAATAGTAAGTATGATATTTTCTAACATCTCACTGTAAGTTACAAAAAGAATTATGTTGACTCCAATGCTTTACCTACCAATCAAATACTGTTTTATACCTCAAGAAGCCCTACATATTACTCTAAATTTCTTTGTGCTGCTTTCTACACAGAAATGCATATGATCTAAACTGGGTCGTCAAAACCTTCATTTTTGGAATGAAATACTGACTAGGTTAAAAAGATGCCATAAATAGTTATATTAATTTCAGTAAGTTTACTTGTCCAAGTTGTTTCTAGAACAAGACACTTCTTGTGGTTCACATTCCCAGTCTTCTGAAGCAGCCTCTGTTTCTGTCTGTCCCCAGCTTTGTTACTTCTGCCTTCTCCCAGATAGTACGAGCTCCTGATGTTCTACCATTAAAATCTCCTTCATTTAATTTGGTAAGGGTCAATATTTATGGCTTGTAAACACAGAGACATGAATGATACTGGGAGTCAAATCAACAAAATAAAACTGTCAGAACAACATAAGAGTTGAGATAGAAACCATTTGCTATTGAAACCAACAGGAAGGAAAACTAACCCAGCTAGATAAGCTGTAAAAAATAACACAGATTCACCAATGATGGAGATTACATTTAAGAGTAGGTATTCAACATGTTCCTTAAAATATAAATATGCCCATATTGAAAAATGTTAATGTTTGTTAATTATATTTTCTTATGCAAATATTGTACATTTATGAAAATGCTTCCAGACATTGGTGGTGATGTTTAGGTAAGAAATATGATCAGAATAAAACCTTCTGTCTATCTACCTATTTTTTGTAGGCCTTGGTTAACTTGGACAAGATATAAAAGGGGTTTCATTTACTATTAAGTTCACGAAGAGCAAGTGGGAAGAATGAGAGTGCAATTTTCCTCCTCCGTAAGTTTGCCGAAGTCTATCCTTGTGCTCATATATTTCACAACTATGTTGGCTGGTTTGTCAACTTCTGCATCTGTTTACAAAAGTTATTTTAACTTGCTTCAGGAAAGAAAATTACATAAATTAATTTCTTTTAACGACTGGAGGAAATTATACATCACCTTCATCAATGTGAGCAATAAAGCATGAAAAGTTAAATTACTTTAAATACCAAAACAATATTTGTTTTTAGAACTAGTTGCATTAAACATAATACATGCAATCCTTAATGTAGGCATTTGCTATCGGTGAAATAGCTCTTTCTAAAAGAAAGAAGCCTTATTGAGTCTGATGAATTAGCAAAGAATGGGAACTGGCTTTGGGGAATTATAGTGTATTTTGGCGTTTAAAAACATGAATTCTGGTTCTGGATTAGCACATAAATAAATTAGGGTCTTAGACACTACATATGACTTTGGAGGGCCTGTTTTCTACTGCCATACTAAATTAGGTCAAGAACACCTAAATTGCAATATTTTTGTTGCTGTTGTTATTTGTTGTTTAGGATAGTTTTAGCTTCACAAAAAATTGATAGGTATAGGGACTGTCCATAAAGCCCCAGTTCTCACACATGCATAGACTCTCCCATTATCAACATCATTCACCAGAGTGGTACAAATGTTACCAAGGGTGAATGTACATTAACACATCATAATCACTGTCCATGTGTATATTAATATTAGGATTCACTATTAGATGAAATTCTATAGGTTTGGACAAATGTGTAGTAACATATATCCATCATTATGCTATCATACATAGTATTTTCACTGCTCTAAAAATCCTCTGTGTTCTACCTATTCATCCCTACCCTCCTCACCCTTGGAAACCTTTAGTCTTTCAATTTTTTCCATAGTTTTTCCTTTTCTAAAATATCCATAGTTGGAATCATACAGTATATAGCCACTTCAGATAGGATTTTTTCATTTTGTAATATATATTTAAGGTCTCTCAGTCTTTCTATGGCTTGGTAACTCATATCTCTTTAGTGGTGATAAATATTTCATTTTTTCATGTACTACCATCCAATAATAGATGGATTCACTGGTGAATTCTATCCAACAATTAAAATAGTTAATTTATAGCACTTCTTTTCAAGAAATTCCTCTCAATTTCTTCCAAGAAATAGAAGAGGTGAGAACACTTCTAAACTCATTTTACAAGTCTAGCATTACCCTAATACTAAAACCAGATAAGGATACCATGAGAAAATAAAATTATAGGCCAGTATTCTTGATGAGGGATTCTCTGTTGGCTCATTGGTAAATAATCTGCCTGCCAATATGAGTCATGGGTTCAACTTCTGGGTTGGGAATATCCCTGGAGAAGGAAATGGCAACCAGTTCCAGCATTCTTGTCTGAGAAATCCCATGGATGGAGGAGCCTGGCAGGCTACAGCCCATGGAGTTACAAAAGAGTTAGACATGACTTAGTGACTAAACAAGAAAAATAACTCTTAATGAATATGAGTTCAAAAATTCTCAACAAATCTTAGCAAATCATATTCAATAATACACTAAGCCAAACAAAACAATCTAATTAAAAGATGGGCTGAAGATGTGAACAGGCTTTTTCCCAAAGAAGTCAAACAGGTGGCCAACAGGTTCATGAAAAGATGCTCAAAATCACTAATTATCAGGAAAATGCAAATCAAAGCCACAATGAAATAGCACCTCACATCTGTTAGATGGATATTATCAAAAAGATAGGAAATAACAAGTGTTGGTGAAGACATAGGAAAAGGGAACTTTGTGCACTCTCGGTGGGAATGTAAAACGGTATAGCCACTATGGAAAACAATATGGTTATTTCTAACAAACTTAAAAATAGAACTGAAATATAATACAGCAATCCCACTTAAATGCATCCCCATCAACCTAAGAGTACATCATTTGGACACACTGATAAAGAATATATGGTATATATCTATATAGACTATGGAATATTCAGCCATTAAAATAATGAAAATTTGCCATTTGGGGTAATGTTAATGAAACTTGAGGGTATTATGTTGAGTGGAATAAGGAGACAGAGAAAGACAAATTCTGCATGATCTCACTTAAAAAAAAGAAATAAGCTCATAAACAAGCACAAATGTTTACTGTATAGCACAGGGAACTATAGTCAATATATTATAATCTATAATGGAAAATAATTTCAAAAGTAATATATGTTTGTATATAACTTGTACTTGCCACGTACAAGTACCTTGCCATGGACTTAAACACTGTAAGTCAACTATACTTCAATAAATAAATATATATATACATATATAATTTGAAAAAAAAAAAAAAGAATATAAGCTCACAGTTACAGAAGCCAGATTGGTGTTTGCCAGAATTAGGGTTTGGGGAGTAGTGAGTGAATTGGATGGAGGAGGACATATCTCCCTTATAAAGAGGCTCATAGTGTGAATGAAGTGATTGAAATCATCTTTTTTGTTGACTTAATTTAATTCCCAGGAGTCCTGACCAATAAACAAGATCGGGGACATTTTAAAGGCAAGGACAATGCCTTTTTCAGCTCTGTAACATCTCACATCAAGGCAATCTAAAGGAAGTTGTTTGATGAACAGAAACATCATGGAACTCTTCAGATGAGGTCACATCTGAACCCTTTGAAGCTCCATCTTTTGAGTAAAGAAACTAAGACTAATGTCCTCTTAGTCACCAAAGTAAAACAGGGAGAGCTAGTGATTTAACCCAACCTATCCGATGCCAACTTTATGTTCATTCAACTCCATCTTAATATTTCTCGATTAGGTGTGATAGTGGTTGACAGGATGTGTCAGCCACTTACTTAAATACTATATAAGCCCCCATTTCACCCTCTAATCACATAATTTTCTGCAGGGGTCTAGTTTCTGTATTATGAGACACTGGTAAAAAGAAAGAGGATATCTATAGAGTATTCTTGATCTTAGTTAGGGTCTAGTTTTCTAAACTATGCTTTAACTTCATTAAAGCTTGCTTTTTGAATAGGTAAGTATTAATAATTGCTTTAATAACATTAAAGAAAATAATGGATGTAAAAAGTTATGCTCTACTTGAAGGATACAAATACCCATATGTGTTAATTAAAGAAACCTGCCAAACACGGCATTTTATTTTTCTACACCTTCATTAATTTTGTTCTAGTAAATATCTCTTACGGTTTTATATATTTACAGGTTTTTGACAGAGCAAATCATCAGCAGTGGTGGTGCGCTTATCATACAATCACAATCTTCCCAGAATCATTCCTTCTTGACGTTTAATTCATGGACTAAAATGAGACAAAGTGAGTGACCAGAAAAAAATGTCTGTAATGATAACTAAAAATATTTTGGGGAGTAGATGGCCCAGAGTGTTAAACAAACAAGTTGAAAGGACAATGCTTTCTCCTTGCACTGTCTCCCTCTCTATCCTGAACATAAGGTAATATGGTACAGTACACACACACACACACACACACACACAGAGCTTAGAAATTATAAGCAGCAAAAGTCTAGGGTAGGAATTGTGCATGAATGCACAGCTAATATCAGCCATATTGATAATGCTCCAAACATGTTTTTATGTTGGTTGGTGAACCTATGTGTATTTGTTTTATTATGTACACAACTTAGGTAAACACATAAAATAATTAAATGTTATATCAGTTATGAAATATATCTATTGACAAGTGTCAATAGATTGAATTTGTTGAAATATGAAATTGTTCATACTTTGTTAATGTGAAATGGTTCAAAAAACATTATACATGGTATCATCCTATTCTGTGAAAATGTACTAAAATGAATATGTACTAAAGTTTCTGAGAGAAAGTATGAGTTCTTTTTTCCTACTTGGTGGAATTATGAGATTGTTTTATGCTGTTTTAAAATCTTTTGCAGTTTTTTTTCTGAAATAGATTTATAAAATAAAAAATGCTAAATATTATAAAATATTGTATATAAGAGCAAAATTTATTTTAGTCAAAAGAATTTTAAGCAATATAATGGAGAAATTGAAGCTAGAGACTTGAATTGAGGACTATTCTTATAGAATCAGATTTGACATTAGAAAAAGAGGATTCGTATCTCAGAAAAGGTAAAAACAGAGTTCTAAAACAAAATGAGGTTTGTGAGAATGAAAACTAGTATATGAACATGCTTTAATGATAAAAAATAGTGGAGAAATCAGCTGTCAAGTAGTTGGTAGATTTGACCTCCAGACTGAGAAGTTTAGATTTTGTCCATTAAGTAATAGAAAACTTAGATTGTATATAAACAATAATGTTTAACACCTTGATAACTGGAGACATAGTTACTCACAGGGTTCGTGTTTGTAACTTCAGTCTTTACCACACAATTCAGTTAAATATGTGTACACACACATACAGCTTTATATACTGTAAAAATAACACCTATGGTAATGGAGAAGGAAAAGTCTTCATGGGTATTTCTAAACTTAATTTCTAAAAAAAAATTTGTTAGTAATAAATTATGAAGTAAATGGAACATAAATAATTGCATACATTATTTATTCAAGATAATTATTCTAAATCATGAAAAATAAAATAGTGTTTCCAAAGTTTTGAATATGAATACTGCTCTACTAAACTGAATCACTAATTATTTTACAAGTAAAGCATGTTTATTAATATTTCAAAATGAAATATCTTTATATCAGAAGAATCATTTAACAATAATTTATTTTCTGAATAGTAACCAGTAAATACACTGCTTATGCCCTGGGGTATTGCCGATAATTTTCAGATCCTAGAATAAATCAGGAACCTGACTGACCTCACAAAGCACAAGCAAATGGCAAAAAGTGACAAAAAAATAAAAGTAGGAAATAAGGCAGTCTTAGTGAATTTTTTTCACATATTTTAATGTTGAAAATTAAAATATTTTATCTGTTTTGTGCCAATGAAATATTAAGCATATGGAGAAGCTAGAGGAGGTCTGTTTTTAACATCATGGAAAGTGAGGTATCCATTGCTCAGTCGTGTCCAAGTCTTTGCAACCCCATGGACTGTAGCCCACCAAGCTCCTCTGTCCAAGGGATTCTCCAGGTAAGAATACTGCAGTGGGTTGCCATTTCCTTCTCCAGGGGATCTTCCCAACCCAGGAATTGAACCCAGGTCTCCTGTATTGAAGGCTGATTCTTTACCAACTGAGCCACAAAGTAAAGGCTTAATGAGACTAAGGCCATGTTTCTGATTGTCTCAGTGCCATGCAATGCAGTTTGAGATTCTACTGGGCCATTGCTGGGGTTCAGCAGCATCAGCAGGAATGATGAGGAGGAAGTGAGGATCAATAATTCAGGGAGAGAGCAACACCTTCCTAATTGTGAAGAGTGGCTCTAGACAAGGGTCCAGTATTTATAATGTCAAATGGGTGTGACAGTTTCAGGCATAGTTGGGCAACTGTGTGGGGAGGTTGGCAGCTACTGCTGCCAAGTCGCTTCAGTCGTGTCCAACTCTGTGCGACCCCATAGACGGCAGCCCACCAGGATCCCCCGTCCCTGGGATTCTCCAGGCAAGAACACTGGAGTGGGTTGCCATTTCCTTCTCCAATGCATGAAAGTGAAAAGGGAAAGTGAAGTCACTAAGTCGTGTCTTAGCCACCCATGGACTGCAAGCTACCAGGCTCCTCTGTCTATGGGATTTTCCAGGCAAAAGTATTGCAGTGAGTTGCCATTGCCTTCTCTGGAGGTTGGCAGGGACGGATATCTATCAGTCAGGTGAAACAGCATTACTGGCAGCAGGTAGTGAAAGCACCATTATCATTACACTATCTTATTTAGTCACAGATTCAAGGAGATGTAGGGAGTAGGAGGATGTTGCTTCTTGCCCGTTGAGGGACTGGGGAAACATCACTCAGGATTTCTTAAGTGCTCAGTAAAGCAGGTTGGCATTCATGGAAGGACCCTAATTCCAGTATTAATAGGAAACTGAATCCCTAATCTATGAAAGTAAGATGAATTCCAGTTTTAGAAATGATAAATTTTGTAGAAAGAGAGTAGGAAATTCTGCTCCTGTGTCTTTTTAAAAGCAACCAGTGAACATCCCTGTTATCTACATCCTTCGATACCAAAGTGCCACAGGTGATATTGAGTGTTGTCCAATATACATTTTAACTGCATCAGGAATGATTCTGGAATAGATTACAGCCTGGTAGTAAATTTAGCCTTAGAGAATGAGCAGTGGCAAAATTAAAGGCTCACAGGGATTCAATGAATTCACTAGCCATATTCTGTATTTTAATCAAGGTCTGGACAGTAAGATTTTTTATTTAAAAAAATAAAACTGTTTTGTAAAAAAAAAAAAAAAACTTTTTTGGTATGTCTCAGATAACTTAAATACAGCTGTTGTATCATCATCCATAAAAAGGACAGTCATAGGCATTCACGGCTTTTATGTTTTATTTTAAAATAAAATTAGAATATTTTACAAACTATTGGAAACTAAATGGCCAGGATTTCCTGCTTACTTTTCCGTTGACACTACTGTAGCCTCAAATGGGATAATGAAGTAGAAGAAAGTACTGAGGTAAAGCTGTTCCTATCATGGATATTGAAATTCACAATGTACTCATGACTAATGATGAAATATGAAAAGCACATATGTCTATGAAAATTCATAGCCACTGCTGTCATGAAAATGAATGTTTACTCTCCATGATAGAATTATTTTATGGATAGGAACAGCCTTAGAGACAGATATGATTGCTCATGGACACATTGTTTTGGCTAATGTGGGATCATTCTCTTTGCAAAATTCCTCATTTATTAATTTATTCATTTGTTTGTTCATCCATCTAACATTTGCTGTTAGTCACAGTATATTGTGATGAGCATGGCTTCCCTGATGGCTCAAGTGGTAAAGAGTCCGCCTACAAGGTAGGAGACACAGTAGACGCAGATTGGGAAGGATTCCCTGGTTTGGGAAGATCCTCTGGCAGGGGAAATGGCCACCTACTCCAGTATTCTTGCCTGGAAATTCCCATGGACAGAGGAGCCTGGTGGTCTACATTCCATGGGGTCAGGAAGAGTCAGACACAACTGAGCATGCATGTATACAATAGTGTGATGAGCATTAGAGAAACTCTAATAATGAAGATATGCCCCAGCCCCCACCCTCCAGGAGTCTGCTGTTCTGAATTAAACCATCAGCCATGATGTGACATTTAGTGGCATTATCGGCAAATTTCCAAAAGCATCAATGATTTTAAATTTTTAATATAATGGAAATATCAGCTCAGTTGATAATCTCTTGCCTACCATAAGCTAACTCTAATTGAGTACCTGTGAGTGTGCTGTACATCCATTATCATATATCCTATAATGGGTCAGTATCCAAAATCATTAGGTTGGCCAGAAAGTTTGTTTGGGTTTTTCCTGAAAGCTGTTACAGAAAAACTTGAATGAACTTTTATATAAAGAACTCAATAGCAAGAAAACCCAACAATTCAATAAAAAATGTTCAAAGAGTCGAAACAGACATTTTTCTAAAGAAGACATATGGATGGTCAACAGGCAAATTAGAAGCTGTTAATCATAACTATAGGGGAAATGCAGATAAAAAACCATAATAAGATATCAGCTCACAAGTATTAGAGAGGCTCTTATTCCAAAAAAAAGTTTAAAAACACTAACTTGTAGAGATAGATAGATATACACCCCCCTAAAGTCATCACATCATTATTTATTTACAATAACCAAGATGTAGTAACTACTTAACTTTGACTGAATGCCGAAGAATTAATGCTTTCAAATAGTGATGCTGGAGAAGACTGAGAGTTCCTTGGATTGCAAGACTAAACCTGTCAATACTAAAGAATATCAACCCTGAATATTCATTGGAAGGACTGATGCTAAAGTCCCAATATTTTGGCCGCCTGATGTGAAGAGCTGACTCCTTGGAAAAGACCCTGATGCTGGGAAAGATTGAAGGCAAAAGGAAAAGGGGCGGAAGAGGATGAGATGGTAAGATCGCATTATCGACTCAATGGACGTGAATTTGAGCAAACTCTGGGAAATAGTGAAGGATAGGGAAGCCTGGCTAGCTGCAGTCCATACAGTTGCAAAGAGTCAGAGATGACTTAGCAATTGAACAACAATAATACAGTGCAATTTCATTTGAACACAAAATAATAAAATCTTGCCATTGAAAACATGGATGGACCTTGAGGACAATACACTAAGTGAAATTAAGCCAGACAAAGACAAATACCAATTACCATATGATCTCTCTCATATTTGAAGTCCGCAAATCTTTTTAAAAATGAAAACAAACACACTTACAGAAAACAGATTGGTGGTTGCCAGTGGAAGGCCATGGGATGTGAAGACTGGCAGTTAATTGCATGGTAAAAATGGTAACTAGACTTATTGTGTTAATCATTGTGCAGTGTATACACTACATACAGGGCTTCCCAGGTAGCTCCAGTGGTAAAGAATCTGCTTGCCAATGCAGGCGACGTGAATTCCATCCCTGGCTCGGGACGATCCCCTGGATTAAGAAATGACAACCTACTCCAATATTCTTGCCTGGAAAATACCATGGGCAGAGGAGATTGGTGGGCTACAGTCCATGGGGTTGAAAAGAGCTGGACATGACAGCATGAGCAGGAGCAAACCTGAAACTAATGTTATGCACTAATTTTGCCTCAGTTAACTAAAAATAAAATAAGCCAGAAAAAATCTCAGTTGTCAATGACCCAGTTTTGAGACCTAAGATGGGTTACTAGCCTCCATGAGCCTTAGTCTTCCTCTCTTACAACATCAGAATACTGTCAGTAGCACTCACAATGTTTTTCTTGATTTTAACTGAGAAAACTTGTGTAAAGCTGCCAGCAGCAAGTCAGTCCACCCAGAGTGCTCTATACATTTTCCTTTACACTATTAATGAGAAAGTAGAAAAAGAAATTAAGGAAACAATTCCATTCACCATCGCAACAAAAAGAATAAAATACTTAGGAATATACCTACCTAAAGAAACTAAAGACCTATACATCGAAAACTATAAAACACTGATAAAAGAAATCAAAGAGGACACTAATAGATGGAGAAATATACCCTGTTCATGGATTGGAAGACTCAATATAGTGAAAATGAGTATACTACCCAAAGCAATCTACAGATTCAATGCAATCCCTATCAAGCTACCTACGGTATTTTTCACAGAACTAGAACAAATAATTTCAAGATTTGTATGGAAATACAAAAAACCTCGAATAGCCAAAGCAACCTTGAGAAAGAAGAATGGAACTGGAGGAATCAACTTGCCTGACTTCAGGCTCTACTACAAAGCCACAGTCATTAAGACAGTATGGTACTGGCACAAAGACAGAAATATAGATCAGTGGAACAAAATAGAAAGCCCAGAGATAAATCCACACACCTATGGACACCTTATCTTCGACAAAGGAGGCAAGACTATACAATGGAGTAAAGACAATCTCTTTAATAAGTGGTGCTGGGAAAACTGGTCAACCACTTGTAAAAAAATGAAACTAGATCACTTTCTAACACCACACACAAAAATAAACTCAAAATGGATTAAAGACCTAAATGTAAGACCAGAAACTATAAAACTCCTAGAGGAGAACATAGGCAAAACACTCTCTGACATAAATCACAGTAGGATCCTCTATGATCCACCTCCCAGAATACTGGAAATAAAAACAAAAATAAACAAATGGGATCTAATTAAAATTAAAAGCTTCTGCACAACAAAGGAAACTATAAGTAAGGTGAAAAGACAGCCTTCTGAATGGGAGAAAACAATAGCAAATGAAGCAACTGACAAACAACTAATCTCAAAAATATACAAGCAACTTATACAGCTCAACTCCAGAAAAATAAACGACCCGATCAAAAAATGGGCCAAAGAACTCAATAGACATTTCTCCAAAGAAGACATACGGATGGCTAACAAACACATGAAAAGATGCTCAACATCACTCATCATCAGAGAAATGCAAATCAAAACCACAATGAGGTACCATTTCACACCAGTCAGAATGGCTGCGATCCAAAAGTCTGCAAGCAATAAATGCTGGAGGGGGTGTGGAGAAAGGGGAACCCTCTTACACTGTTGGTGGGAATGTAAACTAGTACAGCCACTGTGGAAAACAGTGTGGAGATTCCTTAAAAAATTGCAAATAGAACTGCCTTATGACCCAGCAATCCCACTGCTGGGCATACACACCAAGGAAACCAGAATTGAAAGAGACACATGTACCCCAATGTTCATCGCAGCACTGTTTATAATAGCCAGGACATGGAAACAACCTAGATGTCCATCAACAGATGAATGGATAAGCAAGCTGTGGCATATATACACAATGGAGTACTACTCTGCCATTAAAAAGAATAAATTTGAATCAGTTCTAATGAGATGGATGAAACTGGAGCCTATTATACAGAGTGAAGTAAGCCAGAAAGAAAAACACCAATACAGCATACTGACACATATATACGGAATTTAGAATGATAGTAAGGACGACCCTGTATGTGTGACAACAAAAGGACACAGACATAGACAATGGACTTTTGGCCTCAGAGGGAGTAGGAGAGGGCGGGATGATCTGGGAGAATGGCACTGAAGCATATATACTGTTATGTAAGAAACGAATCACCAGTCTCTATTTGATACAGGATGCAGGATGCTTGGGGCTGGTGTACGGGGATGATCCAGAGAGACGTTGGGGGGTGGGAGGTGGGAGGGAGATTCGGGATTGGGAGCTTGTGTGTACCTGTGGTGGATTCATGTCGATGTATGGCAAACCCAATAGAGTATTGTAAAGTTAAATTTAAAAATAAATAAATAAATAAATTTAAAAAAAAATAAAAAAAAATATTAAATATATATAAAAAAAGAAGCACTGCATATTTAAACATCTATTGTTTTTGTTAGCATATCTTTAAGATTCTAAGTAATACACATTTTTGAGCGGGGAGTGTGTTGCACTACACTTGGCATAAGAAACTTGGATTTTAGTTGAAGTTCCTTTTTAAGTAAAATGGTTATAGTAAGATATGCTCTATTTATTGTGATGATCTAATAAAATACCTTGGCAAAAGCCATAAAGAACTATACAAATTAAAATCCTCACTATTATTACTACTGAACAACTGGAACCATAGTTGGAATCCATGCAATAGCCTTAGAAAGGGAAAAGTTTGCTCTTGGAGTATAAGTGATGTGAATAACTTCCTAGTTACTCAGCTGCAGACACTCCAGAAATATTGTTACTTTCACAAAGAGATCAAAGATGGCCACATATGCCAAAGGAGAGTCTAACCCCAGCACTCGAGGGAACTCAAAAACACTGTCTATGATTTCCTGAAATCCTGAATATCAATGCATTTTATATAGTGATGAAAAGCAAGGATACTACTTCTAATTTTCTTTGAAACATTTAAATCTAATTCACAATGCACTGAGGGTGGATCAAAATGATAAATAATTTTCTTGTCTTTTGCCAGTACTGGCACCAAAATGTGTAATAACTTTCAGCAAATATCAAGATTTTGTTTCCTATTGCTTTTGTAACTTCTTTTGTGGGGATTCTTTTGAACGTTGAAATTATTTTCTTATTGCCAACCTCTATGTAGAACTGTGTGATGGACACTTTGGTAGAGAAGGACACAAATATCTTATGAGACCAAATAAGCTTAAAAATAATAATATACAGCTTATCCTTACAACAACCTTTTGAAGAAAATGGTACTATTATTCCCATATTACTAGGAGCGAATTGGTTTAAAAGTTGTGTCTGTTACACAGCTGAAGAGTGGCAAAGCAGAAATTCACATCCAGACAATTTGGCTTTAATATCTGGTCTCTTAAACACTAGATACACTACATGCCAGGTTTTATGCTATAAATTTAGCCTTTTAGTTAATTAGGCTCATTGTTTTATATTGCTAGCTATATTTCACAAAAATAATAACCACAGTCTTTGGTTGAGTTTCCAACATTTTACAGATAACTGGCTAAATCCAGGATTTACAATCGGTCTGTTGAATTCCAAATTCTGTGCTCTCACACACATGATTCTTGGCACTGGGTATCTGATGTTTAGTCACAGATGCCAACACGGGTTTCCAGGACAGCAATGTTAAAGAGAGAAGCCTGCAAATTCAGGACACACACCTAATGGAACTTGCTAATGCCTGAAAAGGATTATAGAAGAAGTATAGGCCTGCTAAGGATCAAATTTTCACTGGAAACCTGTAGGCCATGGGGTATATTACTCTTTTTGAACTCCTGTCCATCTACATAAAGATTCATCCACACCTTCACCTTTTCCAACTTCTCTCTCCTCTCAGAAGCTGGTATGTCTTTACTCCATGTCCAAGTCTTCACCTTGTGATCATATTCATATTCCTTAATGCTGCTTCTGAATTTTAAATCCTTATTACATATTTCAAACTTTGTCATTACCTTTTTTGCATTCTTCACTCTATAGCTTACTAAAAATATACGTAATCTCCAGCCATCCTACTAAGTCCCCCAAAGATTTGTCCCTTCTCTTCTCAGCTAATTTCCTTAGCATAATCATCTAGTCTTCCCACCTTCACTTTCTCACATTTCCCTTAAAATTTTATGTCCTTTGCATTTCTCAAATTCATTCCCTGTTCCTTTCCTGCTGCTGCTGTCTCATTGCTCTTATCAAAAATATTATTCTCCCAATAATTTTGTTTCTATTATCTTATCCTCATCTTTCTATGTTACTACTGGAATTATCTTCTTAAAACTAGAATCTCATCAGGTTTCCTTTGTTAAAAAACTTCTAGTAGATTCCAAGTTACTGCAAGATATTCAAGTGAATGAATTCCACCAGCAAGAAAAAAGGAAATACTGTCTGTCAATAAAGTGATCACAGGAAGCTGATTAAGAGCTTCTCTGGTGGCTCAGTGGTAAAGAATCTGCTTGCCAATGCAGTGGATTCAATCCCTGAGTCAGAAAGATCCTCAGGAGAAACAAATGGCAACCCACTCCAATATTCTTGCCTGGAGAATTCCATGGACAGAGGAGTCTGGTGGGCTACAGTCCAAGGGGTGGCAAAGAGTTGAATACAACTGAGCCGCTAAAGAGCAAACAACAACCAAATTGATTAAACTCCATATAGATGTCCTTTTCTTTTGCAAGCGTTACAAGGAAATATCTCATAGTTTTGTTTTTTTTTTAGGATTAAGATTTTACTGCATCTAAAGGGACAAAGGTTGGATTAGAATTTAGAGTTTTAAAGAAAAAAATATCTTGTATTGATAATTAATAGATGGGATGTTGAGGGCTTCTCTACTTATGAATAGCCAACTGGCGATGAGAAGCAACACATCTTTAAAATAACTTTATCTTTGAAGATACCATGAAAGTCAGTACTATCTGATGAGCATCCAAGAAATTCTAATAAAAATACAGGACAAGAAAATGGAACAAGTCATCTGGTGGTTCTCCCACCACCTCTGCTGTGTAATATAATAACCCAGCTGCTCAGGTAGTTCCAGGAGTGGCAGTGGCCCTGCTGTCCAGGCCCGGGGCACATGGCAGGAGCTGTCACCACCAGGATGCCCAAGAGGAAGGTCTGATCTGTCAAGGGGAGTTGTGATCAAGCATCATAAGAAGAGAGTGATGATGGTGTCATTTAACCTTCTACCACAAAAGTGTAAATAAAGTAAAAAAGGCAGCCAGAAAGGATGAATCTTTGCTAAAAAAAAAAAAAAGGGTGCAAAGAAAAGGATAAAAAGCCTCAGGTGACTAACCATAATAACAAAGAAGATTTAGCTGTGGAAAACAGAGAAACTAAAAAGGAGAGTCCAGTATCTGATGAAGTAGGTAGAAAGAGGCCAAGTCTGATTAATATCGTATGGGGCTTCCCAGGGAGCTCACTGGGTAAAGAATACACCTGTAATTCTGGAGACACAGGAGACCTGGGTTTGATTCCTGGGTCTGGAAGATCCCATGGAGGAGGGCACAACAAACCACTATAGTATTCTTGCCTGGAGAATCTTATGGATAAGAGGAGTCTTGCAGGCTACACAGTCCATATGGTCACCAAGATTTGGACACAACTAAAGCAACCAGGCCCACTTGTACTTACCACATCTAATCACTGGTTCCCATCTCCCTTCTAAGTATAATCCAAGTGAATATTTTCATAAATTATTTTGCAAATACAACTTTTTTTTTAGTAGCTCTAGAAACATTTTTAAGAAGGAGGCAATCTCACCTTATCACATTTTATTTACATTTTAGTGTAAATGCTTCATTTTTAAGAGGTTAACTCATTGCTGGTTGCCATTGTTGGTGGGTTTTGTTTGTTTGTTTTGGTACAACCAGAAAAGAGCAACATGTTAAATATGGGAGGTTTTGATAGTCTAAAATGTTAAATATCCATAGGTAGGGCAGTAGCTTTTATATCCTATAATGCTTAGCATACTAAATGACAATTTGTAGTTACAGCTGTGCATTGACTATGCCTTGACATAGTAAGGCATAATGCGTAATGTAATGTAAAGACATTTACATTACTTCTATTCTCATGTTTTCTTAGTATAGTGGTTTCCTACAGAAAATCACTCTTTGATTGTGGCTCCTGTCAGAATGACATGTTCTCTATAACATCCTGGTGGCAGTAATCTAATTTCCCTAGTAACTTCGTTATTGTGCTGTGAAAGATTGAAAATTTGAATCTGTAGTGAATATGATATTAAACTGTTAATTAGTGAAACTTATGTAATAGTTTATCAAAATTTGAAGATATTGGTACTTGATATACTCTTAAGAAAAATTTGCTTCCAAATGTCAGGCTGGAAAGTCACTGGAATAACTGTTTAAAAGAAATTATAACTACATGCCTTTTAAAATTTCAGTTCATACTTTAAGAAATGTGTACAACCATTAAAGTCTCAATTAGAAAAGAAAGGAAAATGCAAACTGGTGGTCATTCTTTACATAAAAGATATTCAGTAGTATTTTCTCTGAATATCAGTATGCTTTCCTAAACTTATGTACATTAACATTATCAAAATGTCTTGTTCCTATTTTAATTTCAGAAGGATTAAATGAATTATATCCTCATGGAGCTAAAATGTCTTTAAAATAAGTTCACCGAGATATCCAAATAATCAATTTCTCTATGTAATATTTTATTACAGCATATATGTACCAAGGATGAAGAATAAATGAGAATTTGGCTTCAGACTATTTCAAGGTACAAATATGCACACCAGTAATGAAAAAGAAAAGCATTAAGGGGCCTTTGTTGTTTCCATTTTTATCTTTACCATATTAAACAATACTTTGGCCACCTGATGCAAAGAGCTGACTCATTGGAAAGACTCTGATGCTGGGAAAGATTGAAGGCAGGAGGAGAAGGGGATGACAGAGGATGAGATGGTTGGATGGCATCACTGACTCAATGGACATGGGTTTGGGTGGACTCCAGGAGTTGGTGATGGACAGGGAGGTCTGGCGTGGGGAACTCATGGGGTTCCAAAGAGTTGGACATGACTGAGCGACTGAACTGAACTGATATTAAACATATAATTTATAGTGTTAGTTTAAAATATTTATGTGCATATGTAATATATATGTTCATAGAGTAACATGTAAAACATTATATAGTTTAAACTTAATTTCCTTGCCACAAATATGCCACATCTACTGGGAAGTAATTAAAGCAATTATGATCTCCTAAGACCAAAAATGAAACCCAAACAAAATCCTTTTATGTAATGTTATATTTTATGCAAATATTTTAGATTCATGTTTTCATTTTTATTTTCACAATAACCCTGGGCATACAAAGATATAAAACATATTTCTGTAGCATGGAAAGAACATGAACAGCTGGTTGGTATTACAAGTAACTAAATGGTTAGCTAAGGACAGAGAGCTGGTAGAAAAACAGATCTTTCTAAAACTGAAAACCTTTGGGCTAGTTGGAAAAATCTCCTTCAGAAGCAGGAAAGTGGGAGGAAAGAACAAGCTTACTTCTGCATTGTGTTGTTTAGTTTTTAAATCATGCCTGATTGTTTGAGACCCCAAGGACTGTAGCCTGCCAGGCTCCTCTGTCCATGAGATTTTCCAGGCAAGAATACTGGCGTAGGTTGCCATTTACTCCTCCAGGGATCAAACCCGTGTCTCCTGCATTGGCAAGTGGATTCTTTTACAAGTGAGCTACCTGGGAGAGACTTTTCCTATACCTACAGTAAAGATTTTAATACCTCTCAACCTTGGCTGTAAACATGATTAATCTGGGAGCTTTGAATAATCTCCAGAACTACCCTGCTCTTCTACTGGAGTTCAATAGAATTGAAAATATTGGCATCAGGTGTGAGCAAAGCTTCCAATGATTTAAAAAATGCAGTCTCAATTTAAACCCTTTGGTCTATGGTAATTCCAGGTGCACTTCTTTGAGAGTTCTTAGAAATTACTTTGCAACAGATTTTTGGCAGGGAAAAAAAAAAAAAAAAACAAGGGAAAACAAATCCACCTTGCTTTAAACCTCCAGGCACCAAGCAGAATGCAATTTTCACTTGGATACCTTTAAGCTCCTGAACAGGGCCACTGTTGCCTGTTGCCCTAAAATGACTTTGGCATTTCTACCAAACTGGAAAAAAATTAACAAATCATCCTTGTCCAATTAAGTTGATGCCACAGCTGTGACCTTTACCAATGTCAACTGCAGCTAAAGTTGACTTTGAATTGCATGGAAAGAAAAACAAAGATAGAAGATGGTGACTCCCTGGAATGGAAATGAAATAATGAGTTTTCATAACATAATTTCATAAGTTTTTTTATCTACAGTACTTTTCTGAATTGCTTCTCACGTCTGCTGTCTTTCGATATTCTTTCTTTATGACATTTACTATTGTGATCACTGACAGTAAATGCATTGTGAGGATTCATCCATACTTTTTTTTTTATAAGCCAGATTTTATTTTATTGCTACATTTTCCCCACACACAATAGGGTACATTTGCTTCTGCCTACCTTTTCTATTAATATAATACTGGCATTTTTTTTTTAATTTTTACTTTATTCTACTTTAAATACTGTATTGGTTTTGCCATACATCGACATGAATCCACCACAGGTGTATATGAGCTCCCAATCCTGAATCCCACTCCCACCTCCCACCCCACATTATCTCTCTGGATCATCCCCGTGCACCAGCCCCAAGCATCCTGCATCCTGTGGCATGGTTTAGAGTTGTTTAAAAAACAAAAAGCAAATCTGGATTGATCCTCTCTTTAGAAAGTAGTTGATTTCTTTATACTGCAACAATTTAGCCCCTCCAAATACACAGCTTCCAACGGGCAAAAAATCAGGTGTTACAAACTATGGATTAAAAATATGCAGGCAGCATGCATTGTACCTGTGCGTTTAATATTCCTGAATTCTACTGCTTCTCCAAACCAGCTACACTAACTGCAATTCTTGGAGCATCTAGATAGACTCTTAATCCCGATGACAATATGTGGTTGTTACAGAGTCTAACAGGATACCTGGATTATGCCTTTGGCCAGCCAAGTGGGAAGAGTATGCAAAGACCACATCTAACTACAGCAGGTCTTCAAGCTTACTATCCTGTCACAGTTTATAAAGGTGAGGAACTAACTGTTGGTAGTTGCACAGTCAAAATGGCCAGAGAACAGATATACTCCTACAGTGCATAAGATCAAGTCAACCATCTTGTGGATCCTTGATTGTCTCTGGATGTGATCTCAAACACTTGAAAAGGATGCTTCAAGTATGCTGGGAGATAGTAATCAGAATATTTGGGTATCTTTGTTCCTGAATATCAAGTAACAGGGCTCACATCCATGTTACTTCTTGAAATAAGCACAGAAGGGAACTCCTTAGAGATGGCTTATTATCAATACTGAGCCTTGGAGAGTTCAAGGGGTGGGTAGGCTCAGGACCATCCAGGGCTGAGTAGAAAATTCTATAAGCCAACCTGACAGCCCTAAGTCTTATCCTGGTTCTGAGATCATTTCAGTTTGCCTCCAAGTCCGCTTTGCTCCAGCTCTGTAGTGACAAACATTTGAACTCAGTGGGTCTGAAGTTAAAGATCCCCTAACCTGTAGGTCTCTTTTCGATCAGTGGCATAGAAGGTTGGCCATGCACTGTGCCTCAGCGTCATTCAGAAATGTGGAATCCATTTCTGCTGTCATTAGCACTTTACCATTTTCTTCCTTAAGTTCAGGATAATGATATAAAATCAGCTGACTGGCCGCAGCTTCCCCTGGGATCTGAATATTTATAAGTGCAGTGAAGTGGGGTTCGGTACCTGTCCATTGGCAGACAAAAAACTCATAACCTTCCCTTCTTGGTAGGCCACACAGAAATGTTGGACAGGACTAACCCCGGTTCCAAATCAAATCAAACTTTTCTTTAGGAATAACTGTGTAGCTGTTATCTTTTGCTGCAAAATACTGCTGCCAGATCTGTTTTATTTCTTCGGCAGTTTTGTCTTTCACCTCTCAAAGCTGAAGATTGAACCAAGAGACTTGTCCTTAGCGAATCCTCGGCTCACAGGCTGTTTCCCCAGTGTCTTCTGTTCCACACATGTGCTAAGGTCCCCTTGCTTGGAGTGCCCCACTGGCTGCATGCTAAAATCCCTGTGCTTCTCTAGTCAGGACTCAAAAGCAGCTGGGTAAGACCTGCACAACTGCTGGATCTTTCTGCAGTAGCGGTCGTAGAAGGGGTTGGCCTCGAGCACCTTTCTGACCCCGCTGCCGCTGACGCCCTTGACGGGCCGGCCTGAGCTGCAGCGCACCGGGAACACTGCACGGCTGACGGGCGCCCCAGGCCCAGGCTGCGGCTGCGCACTGCGCACAGGCCAGCCTAGAGGCCGGCCACCTGCAGGATGGCCGGGCCCCGCGTCACCTCGGCAGCCACGGCCCTTCCCACCTCCTCCCTCATCCATACTTTTATGCTAAAAAATTGCAGCTGTACTTATTTGAATGTGTTCTTAAGTCTGCACAGTGAAACTAGGTAGTTTTTGTTTAAATTAATATCCTACCAAAAATCTTCTCCAAGTATTATCTTCATTTCCACATATATTAATAGTACTTATTTTGAACACTTATTGTTTTCCAGTATGAGACACTATTACATATATTAAATGGTCTATGTTAATTTTCTTAATCTTCAAAACAATTCGATAAGGTTGTGCTATTACTCTCTTCATTTTATATCTATGGGAGTACAATCTAAGGGGTTAGTTGATCAAAATTTCAAAATCAGGAAGTCTTAGAAAAATATATTTACATAGTAGCTTTAGGAATATCAGCATGATATAGTAGTTTTGATACTGATATTTACTTTTAGTATAATGTACTTATTATAAATGTATATAATTAATATTTAATAGTGTTTAATAACTAACTAGTATAAACTCTGAAAATTTGTGTAACTAGCTTTTATATGTATGTATCAGCCATCTCCAGCAGACCGCTGGAGTATTCACTTTTTTAAAACCTGATTGTTTCCTCAGCGGAAACTTAAGCTGTGGGTCTAATGACTATGTAGCAGACGTGCTCCAGAATTTTTAAAAAGTACCAACATGTAAATTATTTTTTAATCTTTCATCAGTAAAGTCTCATAATATTGTACTTCTCAATTAATGAAATCTGCAGCTTTTAAACTCCACAGTGAGTATATAATTTGTATGTGAAGTGCATATGTCTACTGAATTCATACTCATATATACCCACATACATGATGCAATATAAACCTGTCTGCATTACCTAATTTCTGGAAAAAATAAAATGACATTTTGGGGATGTTTTTGCTTTTTTTTACAGGTGTAGGTTAAAAATTGCTTACTTGGATTTGTTTTACAGATTTCAGGAAAAACTATTCAAATACACTTTTCAAAGAAGAGGCAAAGATTTTTTTAATATGCAGATTATAACAGTCATATATCACATGTATTATTATAAGGGATTTGATTTAGGTCATACCTGAGTGATCTTGTGGTTTTCCCTACTGTCTTAAATTTAAGTCTGAATTTGACAATAAGGAGTTCATGATCTGTGCCACAGTCAGCTCCGAGTCTTCATTTTGCTGACTGTATAGAGCTTCTCCATCTTTGGCTGTGGAGAATATAATCAATCTGATTTTGTTATTGACCATCTGGTGACATCCCATGTGTAGAGTCTTCTTTTGTGTTTTTGGAAGAGGGTGTTTGCTATGACCAGTATGTTCTTTTGAAAAAACTCTATTAGCCTTTGCCCTGCTTCATTTTGTACTCCAAGGCCAAATTTTCCTGTTATTCCAGATATCTCTTGGCTTCCTACTTTTTCATTCCAGTCCCCTATAATGAAAAGGACATCTTTTTTGGGTGTGGGTTCTAGAAGGTCTTGTGGGTCTTCACAGAACCGTTTAACTTAAGCTTCTTCAGCATTACTGGTTGGGGCATAGACTTGGATTACCGTGATACTGAATGGTTTGCCTCAGAAACGAACATTTTGTCGTTTTTGAGATTGCACCCAAGTACTGCATTTCAGACTCTTTTGTTGACTATGATGGCTACTCCATTTCTTCTAAGGGATTCCTGCCCACAGTAGTAGATATAATGGTCATCTGAGTGAAATTCAACCATTCCAGTCCATTTTAGTTCGCTGATTCCTAAAATGTCAATGTTCACTCTGCCATTTCCTGTTTGACCACTTCCAATTAGCCTTGAATCATGGACCAATATTATTCCAGGTCCCTATGCAATATTGCTCTTTACAGCATTGGACTTTACTTCCATCACCAGTCACATTCACAACTGGGTGCTGTTTTTGCTTTTGCTCCGTCTCTTCATTGTTTTTGGAGTTATTTCTCCACTGATTTCCAGTTACTTATTGGGCACCTACCAACCTGGGGAGTTCACTTTTCAATGTCCTGTCTTTTCACCTTTTCATAATGTGCACGGGGTTCTCAATGCAAGAATACTGATGTGGTTTGCCATTCCGTTCTCCAGTGGACCATGTTTTGTCAGAACTCTCCACCATGACCCATCTGTCTTGGGTGACCCTACACGGCATGGCTCATAGGTTCATTGAGTTAGACAAGGCAAATGGGGGAAACTGACTAAGAGGAAACTGGGTCTTGTTCTGATGGGCAGGGCCATGCTTCAGTTCAGTTCAGTTCAGTCTGTCAGTCATACCTGACTCCATGAATTGCAGCACAGGCCTCCCTGTCCATTACCGACTCCCGGAGTTCACTCAAACTCATGTCCATTGAGTCGGTGATGCCATCCAGCCATCTCATCCTCTGTCATCCCCTTCTCCTCCTGCCCCCAATCCCTCCGAGCATCAGAATCTTTTCAAATGAGTCAACTCTTTGCATGAGGTGGCCAAAGTACTGGAGTTTCAGCTTTAGCATCATTCCTCCAAAGAACACCCAGGACTGATCTCCGTTAGAATGGACTGCTTGGATCTCCTTGCAATCCAAGGGATTCTCAAGAGTCTTCTCTAACACCACAATTCAAAAGCATCAATTTTTCGGCTCTCAGCTTTCTTCACAGTCCAGCTCTCACATCCATACATGAACACTGGAAAAACCATAGCCTTGACTAGACGGACCTTTGTTGGCAAAGTAATGTCTCTGCTTTTGAAAATGCTATCTAGGTTGGTNCCATGGACTGCAGCCTACCAGGCTCCTCCACCCATGGGATTTTCCAGGCAAGAGTACTAGAGTGGGGTGATGATGTACTCTGCATATAAGTTAAACTTAGTAAATCTTTAATCCAATTTTCTGTTGGTGGCCAGGACTGTGTTCCCATCCTGTTGTTTGACCTGAGGCCAAACTATAGTGGAGGTAATGAAGATAATGGTGATCTCCTTCAAAATGTCCCATGCACACATCGCTGCACTCAGTGCCCCTGACCATGCAGCAGGCCACTGCCGACCCATGCCTTCGCTGGAGACTCCTGGACACTCATAAGCATGTCTGGGTTGGTCTCTTGTTGCACTAGTCAAAGCTATGGTTTTTCCAGTAGTTATGTATGGACGTGATAATTGGACTGTAAAGCTGAGCACTAAAGAATTGATACTTTTGAACTGTGGTATTGGATGAGACTCTTGAGAGCCCCTTGGACTGCAAGGAAATCCAACCAGTCAATCCTAACTGAAATCAGTCCTGAATATTCATTGGAAGGACTGATGCTGAAGCTGAAAGTCCAGTACTTTGGCCACCTGATGCAAAGAACTGACTCATTGGAAAAGACCCTAATGCTGGGAAAGATTGAAGCAGGAGAAGGGTATGACAGAGGATGAGATGGTTGGATGGCATGAGTTGATGGACATGAGTTTGAGTAAGCTCCAGGAGTTGGTGATGGACAGGGAAGCCTAGCACGCTGCAGTCCATGGGGTTGCAAAGGGTCATACATGACTGAGCGACTGAACTGAATTGATATCACATGTATCAAGGAAATTAAGAAAATTTATGATTTGTAGTGCTCATGTCACAACAATGACCTGAGATAGGCACCGAGGAAACTGAGGCAAAGAGAGGTTAAGTGATATGATGGTCTCACAGTTCCCTCTTGGGCACATATCACTGAGGCTATAATTGTGTGTTAATCACTCAGTTGTGTCCGACTCTTTGTGATCATGAACTGTAGCCTGCCAGGTTCCTCTGTCCATGAAATTCTCAAGGCCAAAATACAGGAGTGGGTTGCCATTTCCTTCTCCAGGGCTTCTTCCTGACCCAGGAATCGAACCTGAATCTCCAACATTGCAGGAAGATTCTTAACCACTGAGCCACCAGGGAAACCATAATTAGCCAACTCCAAAGACTTCGTAGTTTGAGGCCCTCATTTAAAAGTTGACTTTTTGGATAAAAATTGTTCCATGACTGAAAAGTTTACTTCTCCTACATACACCACATATCACATTTTATTAATCAGAATTTTTCAAATATTATCTGTGAGGTGCCTGCACAGAGATTCAAGTCCTAAGAATACATAAATCGGGCTTCCCCAATGACTCAGCAGGTAAAGCATCTGCCTGCAATACAGGAGACACAGGAGATGTGTGTTCTGTTCCTGTGTCTGGAAGATCCCCTGGAGGAGGGCATGGCAACCCACTCAGTATTGCTGCCTGGAGAATCCCATGGACTGAGGAGCTTGGCCGGCTACAGTCCAATGGGTCACAAAGAACTGGACATGACTGAGTGACTAAGAAGCGAAAGGCAAAGGAGAAAAGGAAATATATACACATCTGAATTTAGAGTTCCAAAGGATAGGAGCTTCTTAGGTGAACAAACCACACACACACGTACATAAAATACAACTGCCACCATATTTGAAAAGATAAATAATATAAGCAAAAGAGAAATGCCAGAGAGGCTTTTAATGCTAATTTGTAAAACAGAATGCTCTATGGTATATTAACTTATATCTATTGAACTTTATTTTAAATAATTAGATATGTTATTATTTTTTTAAACAATAAGCATTCTCTAAACTACATGCATCTAAATGCTTCCTGTGTTTTCCTGTGATAAACCTAGAGAAATAATAATACATCAGTTCAGTTCAGTCGCTCAGTCGTGTCCGTCTCTTTGCGACCCCATGAATTGCAGCACACCAGGCCTCCCTGTCCATCACCAACTCCCAGAGTTCACTCAGACTCACGTCCACCGAGTCCGTGATGCCATCCAGCCATCTCATCCTCTGTCGTCCCCTTCTTCTCCTGACCCCAATCCCTCCCAGCATCAAAGTCTTTTCCAGTGAGTCAACTCTTCGCATGAGGTGGCCAAAGTACTGGAGTTTCAACTTTAGCAACATTCCTTCCAAAGAAATCCCANGTGATGCCATCCAGCCATCTCATCCTCTGTCGTCCCCTTCTCCTCCTGCCCCCAATCCCTCCCAGCATCAGAGTCTTCTCCAATGAGTCAACTCTTCGCATGAGGTGGCCAAAGTACTGGAGCTTCAGCTTTAGCAACATTCCTTCCAAAGAAATCCCAGGGTTGACCTTCAGAATGGGCTGGTTGGATCTCCTTGCAGTCCAAGGGACTCTCAAGAGTCTTCTCCAACACCACAGTTCAAAAGCATCAATTCTTCGGCGCTCAGCCTTCTTCACAGTCCAACTCTCACATCCATACATAACCACAGGAAAAACCATAGCCTTGACTAGAAGGACCTTAGTTGGCAAAGTAATGTCTCTGCTTTTGAATATACTATCTAGGTTGCTCATAACTTTTCTTCCAAGGAGTAAGCGTCTTTTAATTTCATGGCTGCAATCACCATCTATGTATTATTTATTTCAATGACAGGATACATATTTATTAATAAGTCAGTTAAAGTAACAATCAGTAATTTCTCCCGTATATTCAGGGTCATAAAGTGCCCCATTTTAATAATGAGCCTAATAAATATACTTTAAGTTGGAGACAAGTATCATGTGCCCATAAAATCACAAAGCTGCTTTTCTCAAAGTCACTGGACTTAAAACGGTTGAATCTATGCTTCTCCCTTAAACTAACCTGAAGTGGAGGGAGTATGTGGCTTTCTGATAGGTGGCAGAGATTGTGTAAGGTAGCTGTACACTTAATCAATAATCTGCTTCAATACATTTACCAGGGATTTTTCAAAATGTAAAAATATATTATTATGCAATTTTCTCCCCTGAGTTTGGTTAAATTAAACAAACAAGCAAACAAAAACCACTGTTTTCAAAAGAGGACCAGAGAGATGTAAAGGTGAAAAATATTGGCTTAAATTTTTTGAGATCCTTCATTACATAATAAAAACAAAGATAATATAAAATGGAAAGACTTATTTCAAATGATTTTAACAGAAAAAGGTTACACAGATTAATCTATTTTTGAGAAGTCAACCCGTTACTGGAGAAAAACAAAACAGTAGATTTATTTTGTTTTACTTAATTTTGATTCTCCATCCTGAAAATAGCATTTCCCTCATCTACAGATTGGCCACATCCCCAGATGTACTATATCGGTAGGTATTTGTAACAGTGGTGCTCAGGGTTTTTTCCCACCATCCTCTAGCCCACCATTGATATGCTTTAGAAGTTGGACTCCTCTCTATAGCATTTATTTCAACAGCAAGTGATCCTGAGGCAAGTGATAAAAGAATTGCTCCTTCAAGTATACTGACTGAAACTAAACTCCTTTCTTTAATAACAATTTCAGATTGTCAATATTTATTTAAAAGTAGAGCTTGCAAACTGAAGGTTCTGATGATTGAAACAAAAGCGGAACTGAAATGCCCTCTTTTATCCTGTATAGAGTGATGGCAGGGATTTGTTTCAATTCTTGTTGTTTAAGTTGCTGAGTCTCTTCCAACTCTTTTGAAACCCCATGGACTGTAGGCCCCCAGGCTCCTCTGTCCATGGGATTTTCCAGGCAAGCATACTGGAGTGGGTTTTTATTTTCTATTTCCTTCTCCAGGGGATCATCTTAACCCAGGGATGGAACCCATGTCTCCTGCATTGACAGGTGGATTCTTTACCACTGAGCCACAGGGAAGCCCTCCTAATCCCCTAGGGAGCTCTTAAAAACTAATGATGGCTGGAGCCAAACCAGGAAGAATTTGTCTGAGGTGAGCCCCAAGTATTAAGAGTGTGTGTTATGACCCAGCAATCCCACTGCTGGGCATACACACCAAGGAAACCAGAATTGAAAGAGACACATGTACCCCAATGTTCATCGCAGCACTGTTTATAATAGCCAGGACATGGAAACAACCTAGATGTCCATCAACAGATGAATGGATAAGCAAGCTGTGGCATATATACACAATGGAGTACTACTCTGCCATTAAAAAGAATAAATTTGAATCAGTTCTAATGAGATGGATGAAACTGGAGCCTATTATACAGAGTGAAGTAAGCCAGAAAGAAAAACACCAATACAG
>SJYV01054402.1:104341-152366 GCA_006410875.1 Neotragus pygmaeus
GTCTCCTGCATTTGCAGGCTGGTTCCTTTACCACTCTCTCAGAAGGTAAAAAAATCAGCCTGCAATGCCAGAGACCTAGGTGGGATCCCTGGGTCAGGAAGAATCCCTGGAGAAGGACATGGCACCCCACTCCAGGACTCTTTCCTGGAGAATCCCATGGACTGAGGAGCCTGGTAGGCTGCAGTCCATGGGGTCGCTACGAGTCAGACATGACTAAGCGAATTCACTTTCACTTTTCACTTTCCTGCATTGGAGAAGGAAATGGCAACTTACTCCAGTGTCCTTGCCTGGAGAATCCCAGGGACAGGGGAGCCTGGTGGCCTGCCATCTCTGGGGATGCATAGAGTCGAACACGACTGAAGCGACTTAGCAGCAGCAGCAGCGGCAAGCTAATGGTAGTAATTACTACTATAATATACATTATGGTGTATAGATATATATAGTGTTATATGTCAGTTATATCTCAACAACTGGGAAAAAAAAATACCTATGTTCTGAAACTTTCAAAAATGATATAATGTAGCTGCTCAAGAAATACTATTGACTGAGTAAAAGTGTTAATGAAAGGGTAAAATGGGTGTGAATAAATTGGGTAAAACTATAAGTTCCTACTTAAAATGATCCATTTTTAAGTTTTATGATTTTTCTTGGGGTTAGTGTGAAGATAGGGCAGTTCAGTTCAGTCACTCAGTCGTGTCCGACTCTTTACGATCCCATGAATTACAGCACGCCAGTCCTCCCTGTTCATCAAAAACTCCTGGAGTTCACTCAGATTCACGTCCATCGAGTTGGTGATGCCATCCATCCATCTTATCCTCTATCATCCCCTTCTCCTCCTGCCCCCAATCCATCCCATCATCAGAGTCTTTTCCAATGAGTCAACTCTTCACATGAGGTGGCCAGAGTACTGGAGTTTCAGCATCAGCATCAGTCTTTCCAATGAACACCCAGGACTGTCTCCTTTAGGATGGACTGGTTGGATCTCCTTGCAGTTCAAGGGACCCTCAAGAGTCTTCTCCAACACCACACTTCAAAAGCATAAATTCTTCGGTGTTCAACCTTCTTCACAGTCCAACTCTCACATCCATACATGACCACTGGAAAAACCATAGCCTTGACTAGACGGACCACTGTTGGCAGAGTAATGTCTCTGCTTTTTATGCTATCTAGGTTGGTCATAACTTTCCTTTCAAGGAGTAAGCATCTTTTAATTTCATAGCTGAAATCACCATCTGCAGTTATTTGGGAACCCCCAAAAATAAAGTCTGACACTGTTTCCACTGTATCCCCATCTATTTCCCATGAAGTGATGGGACCAGATGCTATGATCTTCATTTTCTATATGTTGAGCTTTAAAACAACCTTTTTCACTCTCCTCTTTCACTGTCATCAAGAGGCCTTTTAGCTCCTCTTTACTTCCTGCCATAAGGGTGGTGTCGTCTGCCTGTCTGAGGTGATTGATACTTCTCCCAGCAATCTTGATTCCAGCTTGTGCTTGTTCCAGCCCAGCGCTTTTCATGATGGACTCTGTGTAGAATTTAAATAAGCAGGGTGACAATATACAGCCTTGATGTGCTTTTTTTCCTATCTGGAACCAGTCTGTTGTTCCATGTCCAGTTCAAACTGTTGCCTCCTGACCTGCATACAGGTTTCTCAAGAGGTAGGTCAGGTCGTCTGGTATTCCCATCTCTCTCATAATTTTCCACAGTTTATTGTGATCCACACAGTTAAAGCCTTCGGCATAGTCAATAAAGCAGAAATAGATGCTTTTCTGGGAACTCTCTTGCTTTTTCGATGATCCAGCAGATCTTGGCCATTTGAACTCTGGTTCCTCTGCCTTTTCTAAAACCAGCTTGAACATCTGGAAGTTCATGGGTTCACATATTGCTGAAGCCTGGCTTGGAGAATTTTGAGCATTACTTTACAAGCATGTGAGATGAGTGAAATTGTGCAGTAGTTTGAGCATTCTTTGTCATTGCCTTTCTTTGAGATTGGAATGAAAACTGACATTTTCCAGTCCTGTGGCCACTATTGAGTTTTCCAAATTTGCTNAAAAAAAAAAAAAAAAAAAGCTCACATCTTTCCAGTTAGTCCCTCTAACTAAATAAACCCTGCAATAGACACTACTCAGGTTTGGCTTGGCCCATCCATGAGCAAGGCCAAGACAATGATTTTACACAATGTCATTACATGTTCATTTACATTGCTAGCTTTAGTCTGTTTTAAAATTGCAGGTAAGGCCACTGTTCACTTTGAAGTTCTCTGGAACAGGATGTCACCTAATGAAAAATGATGTGACTTATACAAACTATACCTTGCCCTAGATTTTACAACTTATCCCCTCTGAGACTCAGCTTTATTTTTGTCCTTGATCTTCTTCCCACACCAAACCACATTTCCCATTTCCTCTGCCACATGATAATAAATTGCAAAGTCTTTAAGGATATCCGGCTTGTCACAATGCTCTTTGTTTATAGTCCATCAAACGTTTCAAGTTCATTCTCACCTGAGAATCTTTACACTTGCTGTTATCTTTGCCTGCAGAACTCTCTTTCCAAATAGCTACATAGGAAACTTCTACTTAAAATATATGCTTCAGCTCACATTTTATCTTCTATGAAACATAATCACTGATTACTCTATCAAAGCACACTTCTATCTCAAAGTCTTTATCATATAGGTTCTTAAAGGTCTTTTGCAGCCCTTGTCATCAGTGCAAATTATCTTATTGTTAATATGTTTATTGTTTTATCTATTTCTATTTCATTGTTGGGAAAAGGTGTTTGCTATGACCAGTGTGTTCTCTTGACAGAACTGTTAGTCTTAGCCTTGCTTGATTTTGTACCCCAAGGCCAAACTTGGCCTGTTACTCCAGGTATCTCTTGACTTCCTACATTTGCATTCCAATCCCCTATAATTAAAAGGACATTTCTGGGGGGTGTTAGCTCTAGAAGGTCTCATAGGTTTTCACAGAACTGGTAACTTTAGCTTCTTCAGTATCAGTGGTTGGGGTATAGACTTGGATTACTGTGGTGTTTTATGGTTTACCTTGGAGATGAACTGATTTGGTCGTTTTAGAGATTGCACCCAGGTACTGCATTTCGGACTCTTCTGTTTACTATGAGGACTACTCCACTTTTTCTAAAGAACTCTTTCCCACAGTAGTAGATAAAATGGCCTTCTGAATTAAATTTGCTCATCCCTGTCCATTTTAGTTCACTGATTCCTAAAATGTCGATGTTCAATCTTGCCATTTTCTGCTTTATTTCATGCAATTTATCTTGATTCATGGACCTAACATTCCACGTTCCTATGCAATATTGTTCTTTACAGCATCAGACTTTACTTTCACCACCAGACACATCCACAACTGAACATCGTTTCTGCTTTGGCCCAGCCTCTTCATTCTTTCTAGAGCTATCAGTAATTGCCCTCTGTTTTCCCCCAATATGAAGAGTATATCATGAAAAATGCTGGGCTAGATGACTCACAAGCTGGAATCAAGATTGCCAGGAGAAATATCAACAACCTCAGATATGAAGATGATACCACTCTCTTGGCAAAAAACAAAGAGGAACTAAAGAGCGTCTTGATGAGGGTGAATGAGAAGAGTGAAAAAGCTGGTTTAAAACTCAGCATTCAAAAATCTAAGATCATGGCATCCAGTCCTATCACTTCCTGGCAAACAGATTGGGAAAAAGTAGAAACAATGACAGATTTTATTTTCTTGGGCTCAAAAATCACTGTGGATGGTAAGTGCAGCTACAAAATTAAAAGACATTTGCTCCTTGGAAGAAAAGCTATGACCAACCCAGACAGCATATTAAAAAGCAGAGACATCACTTTGCCAACAAAGGTTCATATAGTCAAAACTATGGTTTTTCTAGTAATCATGTAAAGATCTGAGAGTTGGACCATAAACAAGGCCGAGTGCAGAGGAATTGATTCTTTTGAACTGTGGTGCTAGAGAAGACTCTTGAGAGTCCCTTGGACAGCAAGGAAATCAAACCAGTCCATCATAAAGGAAATCAACCTTGAAAATTCACTGGAAAGGCTGATGCTGGAGCTGAAGCTCCAGTCCTTTGGCTACCAGATGCAAGAGCTGACTCACTGGCAAAGACCCTGATGCCGGGAAAGATTGAGGGCAGAAGGAGAATGGGGCAACAGAGGGTGAGATGGTTGGATGGCATCACTGAATGAGTAGACATGAGTTTGAGCAAACTCTGGAAGATGATGAAGGACAGGGAAGCCTGGCAACTCCAGTTCATGGAGTTGCAAAGAGCTGGACAAGACTTTGAGACTGAACAACAACAACTTCCCCAGTAGCATATTGGACATCTTTGACCTGGGGGCTCATCTTCCAGTGTCGTATCTTTTTGCCTTTTCATACTGCTCATGGAGATCCATAACACTGTAAAGGAGGCTGTAATACAAGAAGGCAAAGTGGTTGTCTGAGGAGGCTATAAAAATAGCTGAGGAAAGAAAAAAAATGAAAGGCAAGGGAGAAAAGGAAAGATATATTAAACTTAATGCAGAGTTCCAGAGAATAGCAAGGAGAGATAAGAAAGACTTCTTAACTGAACAATGCAAAAAAACAAAAAACAAAAAAAAACCACAGAGGAAAACAATAGACTGGAAAAGACTAGAGGTACCTTCAAGAAAACTGGATATATCAAGGGAACATTTCATGCAAGGATGGGCATGAAGAAGGACAGAAACAGCAAGGACCTAACAGGAGCAGAAGAGATTAAGAAGAGGTGGCAAGAATACAAAGAAGAACTGAATAAAAAAGGTATTCATGATCAAGATATCCACGATGGTGTGATCACTCACCTAGAGCCAGACATCCTGGAATGCGAAGTCAAGTGGACCTTAGGAAGCATTACTACAAACAAAGTTAGTTGAGATGATGGAATACCAGCTGAGCTATTTAAAAGCCTAAAAGGTGTCGTTATTAAAGTGCTATACTCAATACATCAGCAAATTTGGAAAACTCCACAGTGGCCTTGGGAGTTTTCATTCTAATCCCAAAGAAGGGCAATGCCAAAGAATGTTTAAAATACCATACAACTGCTCTCATTTCACATTCTAGCAAGGTAATGTTCAAAATCTGTCAAGCTAGGCTTCAGAAGTTTGTGAACTAAAAATTTCCATAGGTACAAGCTGGGTTTCAAAGAGTCAGAGGAATCAGAGATCAAATTGCCAACACTGGTTGGATCATGGAGAAAGCAAGGGAATTCTACAAAAACATCTACTTCTGCTTCATTGATTACACTAAAGCTTTTGATTTTGTGGATCACAGCAAACTGGAAAATTCTTAAAGAGATGGGAATACCAGACCATCTTACCTGCCTCCTGAGAAACCTGTATGCAGGTCAAGAAGCAACAGTTTGAACTGGACATGGAACAATGGAGTGGTTAAAAACTGAGATAGGAGTAGGACAAGAGTGTATATTGTCATCCTGCTTATTTAACATATATGCAGAGTACATCATGCAAAATGCTGGGCTGGATGACTCACAATCTGGAATCAAGATNTGAACTGGACATGGAACAATGGAGTGGTTAAAAACTGAGATAGGAGTAGGACAAGAGTGTATATTGTCATCCTGCTTATTTAACATATATGCAGAGTACATCATGCAAAATGCTGGGCTGGATGACTCACAATCTGGAATCAAGATTGCTGAGAGAAATAGCAACAGCCTCAGATATGCAGATAATACCCCTCTAATGGCAGAAAGTGAAAAGGAACTAAAGAGCCTCTTGATGAGCGTGAAAGAGGAGAGTGAAAAAGCTGGCTTACAACTCAACATTCAATAAACTAAGATCATGGCATCCCAGTCCCATCACTTCATGACAAATAGAAAGGGAAACAGTAGAAGCAATGACATTTTATTTCCTTGGGTTTAAAATTCACTGTGGATGATGATAGCAGCTATGAAATTTAAAGACCCTTGCTCTTGGAAGGAAAGCTATGATAAACCTACAGATGATAGTAAAAAGCAGAGATATCACTTTGCCGACAAAGGTCCGTATAGTCAAAGCTCTGGTTTTTTCCAGTAGTCACATTCAGATGAGAGAGTTAGACCATAAAGAAGGCTGAATGCCAAAGAATTGATGCTTTTGAACTGTGGTGCAGGAAAAGGCTCTCTCTTGAGAGTCTCTTAGACTGCAAGGAAACCAAACCAGTCAATCCTAAAGGAAATCAATCCTCCATATTCACTGGAAGGATTGATGCTGAAGCTCCAATACTTTGGCCATTTAATTTGAAGGGCCAACTCATTGGAAGAGACTTGATGCTAGGAAAGATCAAAGTCCAAAGGAGAATAGCAGTCAGAGGATGAGATGGATAGACACCAATACCGACTCAATGAACATGAATTCGAGGAAACTACGGGAGATAGGTAAGGAAAGGGAAGCCTGGAGTGCTACCAATCTATGGGGTTGCAAAGAGTTGGACATGACTGAGTGACTGCACAACACTGCAATGTAATTTCTTTGAGGGCTGATGTATTTTAGTTTCTATTATATATTGGAGCATAGTTGATTAACAATGTTGTGTTAGTTTTGGGTGTACAGCAAAGTGATTCAGTTATACATATACATATATCTATTATCAATTTTTTTCCACTTATGTTATTACAGAATATTAATCAGTGTTCTTTGTGCTATACAGCTGGGCCAATATACATACATATATATATATATTTGCAGTATCACTGGTTTCTAAATAAACAAATATTTGTTAAAATATAAATAAAGGAAATCTCCAGAGGATAAGTTTTATAGAGAAAATAATGAACTATTTTTCATTTCACCCTGTATAGTATGTATTATTTTGGACATTAAAATACTAGTGCTTATGCTGTAGCATATGTAAAACTTGTAAGAAATTATTATTTATATATATGTTTGTAGGATGGTGGGATATTTAGAAGCCATTTTTTTCCACATCTGTATATGAGTAGTTTTCTCAAGAAAAATGCATTTTTGTGGGGATGCCTAGATACATATGGCAAAGACAACAGTGTCCTCATTTCATATCTCCTTTAAAAATTCACAAGGTAATATTCATGTCTGTCTTCATTTATTTACATGATGTGATATCCTCAGAGAGATCTTTGTGTNAAATGCATTTTTGTGGGGATGCCTAGATACATATGGCAAAGACAACAGTGTCCTCATTTCATATCTCCTTTAAAAATTCACAAGGTAATATTCATGTCTGTCTTCATTTATTTACATGATGTGATATCCTCAGAGAGATCTTTGTGTACCAATGGCAGTTGTCTTTCGAAAAATCATGAAGGACTGGGAATCCAAAGGCTTTCCCCTTCCCCTACCTTTATTTCACCAAGAAATTATCTCTGAATCCTAAAAGGTCATTTAACAAACAGTTTTATTTCTCTGTTCTATATGCTTTGGCCCTTGTATGTAGGATGAAGAGCATGTACGTTAATTTATGAAGTTAGATCTTCATCTGCCTATTTAATCAGTAACAATTTATTATGCTCTTACCATGTGCCAGATACACTGTGGCAAGAAGAGTTCTTGTTCCTTTACTATTTTGTCCTGGGAGTCTGTGCAGATCACCTACCTGTGTCATCTATAATACGATATGATAATGCATATTTTCCTGGGTCAAATTTTGTGAGGGTCAGATGCAAAAGAAACTTCTAATGTAAGAATTTGAGAGAGAGATTTTTCACACCATAAAGATATTTTTACATTTCAGTAGCTGAGGCTAACTATCATTCATCCCAACCCAGGAATCAATGTGTCTCCTGCATTGCAGGTGAGTTCCTTACTTCTGAGCCATTGGGGAAGTTCCATAAGATATTGCCATAAAATAACTGATTGTTTAGAAAACAAAGATTGATTCCTAGATCTTGAGATTATTATTGCTTTTATTGGGATAGTAATCTGAGACTTCTTTCATGAGAAGTATGAAATAAGAAACATGTTAGAGTGTGAATGCACTGTTTTCATAATGTTTATTAGGTATTTAAGGCTACTTGAGGCCCAGGTGTAATATTCTTTGGAACTAGACACATGAAGACAATTTTTAAAAGTCCTGTCTTATATAAAAATGGTGGAGAGAAGTGAAGAGCAATTTCATTAAACTGTATTTTTGTATCCATTTTTGAAGTGAGCGAGCATTTCTACCTGTCTTTATGACTACAGTTTACGAGTCTCAGATGTATCTTACATGAGATTTGTTGAAATCAACCTCTGGTAATATGCAGTGCTTTTATAGTTCACTGTAGCAAATGGAGTGACAAGATCCTGAAGGCTAAAGAGAAAAATTATCACAAAGAAGCAGTCTCTCTAGGTTCTCATTCACTAATAATAGTAATTACTATGCTTACTGAGTATTTTTCACATGCCAAGAATTCTCAGGACTTTACTTTTACAGATGTATATAATTTTCCCATCATCATAATAAAGTGAATTTTATTATCATTCTATTTTATGGTGAAGGATAAAGAGTTTGAGGGATTTGAACACGGTCATATGGTGAGAGGGTTATGATCTGAACACAAACTGACTCTGGAGAACCTTCTTAAATACTACAACATATAGTCTGTCATTCCAAATCTAGTCTGGCTTAGTGAGAGCTAAATAGTGGTGGTGGTAGAAATGGGGAGGAGGAAGACATAGAGTGGATAAGACAAAGGAGAGAAAATTATTTTATCTTCAACTTCTGTGACTCAGGACAAATTATAAATTGTGCATGACTGTCATGTGACACCTCTAGTTTTTATAACACATGTACTTAAAATATAAATACTTATTCTTCATGTTTCTCTGACTTTATGGTTCCACATATAATTATTTCCTAACTTTTGGTGCCCAACAAAATTGTGAGGGATGCAGTGTTTTCTGTTTCTCATAGCACTTGGTACATGGTAGTCACACAAAAAACATTTCAAACCCATTTAGTCAGTGAGTGACTCACTTACTGACTAAATGGGTTATTTGAAGTCACATCATGGGAAAGGTTTAATGTTATAAAGAACATTACAACAGTCACAGTTGTTAAATCTAAGAAGGGGGCCAGCCTGCCTCAGAATCTTGGAAATTCAATGTCTTCAAAATGTAAAACATACTGCAGAGACTTTGCCAGGGATACCAAAGAAAGGAAATATAAAAAGATGATCTAATTGGACTTTCTGATTATACATATCTCTGATTTTCTGATTCTACCAATTCCATAAGGAATCAGTTCCCATTTAAAAAATAATATTATGCAGCATGAGTTGGATATGGTCAGAAATTAGCATAATTGGTATAAACTTCTTCTTTTTTCCTGAAGTTAAAAAAAACAAAAAAACANAGGCCTGGCGTGCTGCAGTTCATGGGATCGCAAAGAGTTGGACACGACTGAGCAACTGAACTGAACTGATTCAATTAATGAATGCTGAGTGAACAGATAAATAATTTCAAAAATCATTTTACCCTTTTCTTCAAGTGAACTAAAGAAAAAAATGGAATATTTACTTCTTATAGTTTTACATAGCTGATTTAAAAATGAAAGGAGGCCTTAAGAAATTTTGCCAAATATCATAAATAAAAACCAACAGAACCATAATTCTAAATTTTATGACTATTTCCTCTCTCTATATTTTTATTTTCCTTTCAATATGCCACTGCCCTATTCTCCATGTATGTCTCATATGAAGAGCATTGATAGGCAAAGGTAGGTATCCGACAGGAATTGTGGTTTCTTTCTGAGCATATATAATTGTACCACAATGAGACATTGACAAAAACAAAATGAAGTCGATGAAATAAGATAAAAGAAGGCAAAGAAAACCTTTTGGAATTAATGCTGATGCACGTACAACTTTGTGAACTTCAAAAATGTGACCTTTATAATATGTGAGTTTTATTTCAATAAAGCTGTTATAAAGACAGAATGCTAACCACACTTGCATTATTTTTATATAAACAGAGGTGCTAAGAGAGCTACATTCTTTAATGTATCTTCCTCCAGAAATTTAAGATTTCCAAAATAGAAATCATCAGTGACTACTTCCATTTGCTTTACAACTCAGCCATGCAAATTTAAGACATGGCATCTTTGTTGATGCTTTAAAGTATGTCATATAAAGTATGTTAAAGAACAAGTGTACCAGTAAGGTAAAAAATAAAACCAATGCAATCATCACAGAGCCTCAAACTTAAGTATATTTATTGGAGCATCAAAAATAAGAACCATCTATAACCATCTTGCAAGCACAGCATCTGAAACTGCACTGATAAAACAAGGGAAACAATGAGTATACTCTAGCTTCATCTGCTACAACCAAAGTCGTGATGGCTCATGGTGTAATCAACTTACCCGGTCAAGAGCTGCTTTCTCCAGTTCATTTTTCGCTACAGCTAATTTTTGTTCCAGATCAGTAAGCTGTTGGGCCTGTAAAATGAAAGAGGTAAATATTTTTTAGTAAATTCTATAACCTTCCCTCTCCACTTTAAATATCTGTCATTCACTGCCAAATAATTAAAAGAAAAAAAAAGAAAACTATGGAAATTCATTTAGAATTCAGGTTAAATATATCCTATTATGTGGTCATTTGTTTAAGCTGTAGAAAATGTTATTCCAGATGAATATGCACTAAATGCTTCACTGCATCAAAATATATAGTTACAAAGTTCCAGCTCAAGTCTTTGAAAATATTTGTGATACAAAACCATCAGTTGTGTTTCTAGTCATTATGGACTAAATTTTGCCCATCCCTAAAACTCATGTTGAAGCTCTACATCCCTTCCCACATACCTTCTTAATGTATTTGGGGATAAAGCCTTTAGGGAGGTAACTGAGGTTAAATGAGGTCATAAAGGTGAGGCCCTAATCCCATAGAATTGGTGTCCTTATATGAAGAGGAAGAGATACCAGAGATCTCTGTCCATCATCACAGAGGCAAGAATCAGTGGGAAGTGACCATCTGCAAGCCAAAAAGAGCTCTCACTAGAAACCGAATCTGCCAGCACCGTAATCTGCCAGCAGAACCATGAGAAAACAGATTCTGTTACATTACCCATTCTGTGGTAGTTTGTTAAGGTGCCCTGAGAAGACTAATACAATAGTATTCACTTAAAAACATTTTTTTTCAGTATTACACCAATACAATTCTATCCTACCATAACTCTGTATCTTTGCAAATATCTCAACTGTATTGTTAAAAGAGAGTCAGATTTGGAAGACCTGTTCTCAAGTCGTGCCTCCACCAACTGCTAATTACTGTATATACTAGTTACATGCTGACGAGGAGATGCCCTGTGGGCTCACAAAGGGCCTCCTGCTGCTGCTAAGTCACTTCAGTCATGTCTGACTCTGTGCGACCCCACAGATGGCAGCCCATTAGGCTCCTCCGTCCCTGGGATTCTCCAGGCAAGAACACTGGAGTAGGTTGCCATTTCCTTCTCCGATGCATGAAAGTGAAAAGTGAAAGTGAAGTCGCTCAGTTGTGTCCAACTCTTAACAACCCCATGGGCCGCAGCCTACCAGGCTTCTCCATCCATGGGATTTTCCAGGCAAGAGTACTGGAGTGGGGTGCCACTGCCTTCTCGGCAAAGGGCCTGCAGAAGTGCCCAAATCCTTCATCCTCAGAGCCTCTCTCTACCTCTCAACCTTTGCCCATCTCCTACATTTTAACCAATGAAAATCCTTCAAAACTGGAAGGAACAAGGCTTGCTCTCATACTCTTGTGAGGCAAGGGGGTTAAGTTCATTTAGGAGAAATCAGAAGAGGAGGCTTATCACATCTGGAGTGACCAGGACATCCCCACTCTGGATCTCCATCCTGGGCACTATGATGCTGTGAGCCTGGAGCAAGGCTATGTATACCCAACCAGCAAAGTGCCTATTTGTCTGTTTCTCTTCGTTTCTCTCCCTCACAGTCTGGGAAACAGCACTTCCGTCTGTCCTTCTGCATTTCTGTCCTTAATTAACCTTTTTTCTTTTTCTTTTCCCCTAGAGCGAGCCCTAGGCAGGAGGAGAGGGTGAGGATACTTGTCTTGATTATGAAAACCTATATACATTCTTTAGGGGCATGCCTAGTTTTCATCCCCTAAACTGATCTGTGCTATTTTCCACACTCGACTCTCTTAGTAAAGTATTTTCCTGTAGGCACCTGTAGTCCTTAAACAGTAATCTAATCATGTACCTAAAATACACAAGAGCACTTCTAAACATCTGAGACTTCCCTGGTGGCTCAATTGGTAAAGCATCTGCCTACAAGGCGGGAGACCCAGATTCGATCCCTGGGTCGGGAAGATCTCCTGGAGAAGGAAATGGCAACCCACTTTAGTATTCTTGCCTGGAAAATTCCTTGGACGGAGGAGCCTGGTAGGCTACAGTCCATGGGGTTGCAAAGAGTCGGACATGACTGAGTGACTTCAATGTCAACGTCTAAACATCTAATACTGTTTAAAAATAAATCATTGAGTAAGAGAGTGAGTGAGAGAGAGGTGATAAAGAGAGTTGTTTCCAATTTGAGGCACCTACAAGTGAGTGGACACTCAGACATTCTGAATACTGGACTTCCCTTTGACCATGTCCTCCTCTTTCTGATCACCTGACCCCACATCAGGAGGGCTTTGGGACTATAAGACTCAGTCTTGCAATCCTGGCCTGGGCTTGGGCCACTCTGCTGGCCCTGAATCACGGCTGCCCTGGTTCCAGCCACATTCCTCAACCACAGAGCACTCCAGACTTGCTCTCTGAATCTGCCCTGCCAGAGGTAGCTTCTGTCCTTGGGACTGAGTCCCAAAGAAAGGAAGAAGAGTTTCCCTTCCATCTATTCCCAGTTTCTAGGTCTATGACAGGAGTTAGGGAAGACATAGGAGGGGCAGTGACTGGGCCTTAGTGGGACAGTCGTCATCCCACACCCCCACTGTGGCTGTAGGCTCTAGGAAAGGTCCCTGAAACTTGTGTGTGATGAGGGCAAGAGTGTCAGCACCATCCTCAGTGCCAATCAACAATCTTGGTCACCAGCCACCCAGAAATCCCCTATGTTTTGAACTCCTTTTTACAATGCACTTCATGATGTTTGCTTTCTTAGGGACCCTTTTGGTGGGCAGCTATCCTCTTCATGATGCTGTCATTCATTATCTGCAGTCTAGAGGGGGTCTGCATAGATATAAGTCCTCCTGCGTCCATCTCTCCCCCTCCACGTGTGGGTTTCAGCCCAAATCCTCTCATCCACATTCTCACTGAAGGATGAATTCAGGGTGGACAGTGATACAATGATTCAGGGACCCTGTTTCAGAACAGGTGGGATGAATTCCAACAGAAAAACCATATATGCCTTCAAAAGCTTATTGCCATGAGTTCTCAGGATTTCAAGTATTTACTTCTACTAAAAATTCATTAGTAGATTAGTAGATCTCTTGGGTAAAATCTGCCCAAGAGATGTTGGGAGACAAAAGGTTAGAAAAATACTAAGAAAAGTATTCATAGGATTGCAGGTTCTGACTCATATTATACTTTGGTCTTAGTTTTGAAAAGATCAGCTACTGGATTAGATCATAGGCAGTATTTACAAAACTATAGAAAATAAAAACAGTTTTTGAGTTTTAAATCATCAGAAGACCTATGAAAGGCAGCAGAGTTTATCAAACTGAATTTTATCTGTTGTAAGTCATTTATTTTCTCAGTTTAACTCCCAATGGGGGGAAAAAATGGGTAGGGTTACTTAAGGGGAGGTAGTCATGAATCTAGAGTAGCTTTACACTTACATCCAGTCCATTGAATAAGTATCTATGAAGTGATTAATCTTTTTGCAGACTAAGAAGGAAACATCATCTATATACAGAGGTTGAAAATACATATGAGGTAGAAATCATGAGACTCTAACTGCTAAGCTGAGAGTGTGTGTAAGCTGCAGCAGAGAACAATGAGGGGTTTTTCATAGTGGCCTGAGAAGTCAGTGTTCTCCTCATAAGACTACCACCAAACAAAACTGTAACAGTTAATTTTTATATATTTTCTCATTTGAGATTTTTTATATGAGAGGCTAGAGTCCATATAATAATTCTTAATTTACTTAAAAATTATGATGCTCCACAACTCAAGTTTGTATAGACCATAAAATACTGGAACCTGGTTTGGCTCTGCCATCCAGCCTCTTAAGTCTAGAACTGTTCCTAGCTGTTTTTCTCAAGGATCTACCTTAAATTGGGTAAGATTACTAAGGATGAAATCAGTGTTGTATTTACAGCAAAAATCATATTTTTTTCTTCTAAGACACAGGTATGCATAGTCATATGGAATGAAGGAAACAGAAAGGACATGATGTTAGGGAGTTGCATTTTATCTTAGATTTCAATGAACCATTTTACAAAATTTTGGCAAATGCACACATCTGCAAGGTTCTAATTCATTATTCATACATCATGTGTGTAATTCAATATTTCTGGAAACTCACTGGGGCAAGGATTATATTAATCCTTCCCCCACTTCCTTCCCTCTAGGTAAGAAGATCCAGTTACCTTCTTTTTAATTTTTTTGTTGAATTTCCCTGAGGTTTGTGAAGTATGAAAGTATTTACAACTCAAAAGGACCTGAAACAACTTTAACACTAAATGTATTAGAATCTTAAACATAAATCAAAAGCACAGGGTCTGTGGAAAATACATGTGTCTTGTGAATGGGATGTGAAGGTAGATTATGGGTAGTGAGAGCAAAAGAAGGCATTGGTCATGGGCTATGGAGCTCTATCCATTTGTCCAGATTGTGCTTCAAATTTGCTCCAAGACTTCTGGCAGCCAGGTATTTAAAACAAATTGATAAAATGAAAACTACAGGCCAATCTCACTGATGAGCATAGATGCAAAAGTCCTCAACAAAATTCTAGCAAACAGAATCCAACAGCATATTAAAAAGATCATACATCATGACTAAGTGGGCTTTATCCCAGGGATGCAAGGATTCTTCAATATCACAAATCAGTCAATGTGATACACCAAATTAATAAATTGAAAGATAAAAACCATATGATTATCTCAATAGATGCAGGGAAAGCCTTTGACAAAATTCAACATCCATTTATGATTAAAAAAAAAAAAAAACCCTCCAGAAAGCAGGCATAGAGGGAACATACCTTAACATAATAAAAGTCATATATGATAAACCCACAGCAAACATTATCCTCAATGGTGAAAAGTTGAAAGCATTTCCCCTAAAGTCAAGACAAGGGTGCCCTCTCTCACCTCTACTATTCAACATAGTTTTGGAATTTTAAGCCACAACAATCAGAGAAGAAAAAGAAATAAATCCAGATTGGAATAGAAAAAGTAAAACTGTCACTGTTTGCAGATAACATGATCCTCTACATAGAAAACCCTAAAGACATCACTAGAAGATTGCTGCTAAGTCACTTCAGTCATGTCCAACCCTGTGCAACCCCATAGACGGCAGCCCGCCAGGCTCCCCGACCCTGGGATTCTCCAGGCAAGAATACTGGAGTGGGTTGCCATTTCCTTATCTAATGCATGAAAGATAAAAGTGAAAGTGAAGTCACTCAGTCGTGTCTGACTCTTAGCGACCCCATGGACTGCAGCCTACCGGGCTCCTCCATCCATGGATTCTCCAGTCAAGAGTACTGGAGTGGGGTACCATTGCCTTCTCCACTAGAAGATTATTAGAGCTAATCAATGAATATAGTAAAGTTGCAGGATATAAAATNACCCCATGGACTGCAGCCTACCGGGCTCCTCCATCCATGGATTCTCCAGTCAAGAGTACTGGAGTGGGGTACCATTGCCTTCTCCACTAGAAGATTATTAGAGCTAATCAATGAATATAGTAAAGTTGCAGGATATAAAATTAACAGACAGAAATCTCTTGCATACTTATACACTACAATGAGAAAACAGAAAGAGAAATTAGGGAAACAATTCCATTAACCATTGCAAAGAAAAGAACAAAATACCTAGGAATACATTTACCTAAAGAAACAAAAGACCTATATATAGAAAACTGTAAAACACTGATGAAAGAAATCAAAGATGANTTGTGTTTCTTCCAGCCCAGCGTTTCTCATGATGTCCTCTGCATATAAGTTAAATAAGCAGGGTGACAACATACAGCCTTGACGTACTCTTTTTCCAATTTGGAAACAGTCTGTTGTTCCACGTCTAGTTCTAACTGTTGCTTCCACACTGGAACCATAATCACAGAAACTAGTCATTCTAATCACACTAATACCACAGCTTTGTCTAACTCAATAAAACTAACCCATGCCCGTGGGGCCACCCAAGACAGGTGGGTCATGGAGGAGAGGTCTGACAGAATGTGGTCCACTGGAAAACGGAATGGCAAACCACTTCCATCGAGTATTCTTGCCTTGAGAATCCCATGAACAGTATGAAAAGGCAAAATGATAGGATACTGAAAGAGGAACTCCCCAGGTCATTAGGTGCCCAATATGCTCCTGGAGATCAGTGGAGAAATAACTCCAGAAAAAATGAAGGGATGGAGCCAAAGCAAAAACAATACCCAGTTGTGCATGTGACTGGTGATAGAAGCAAGGTCCAATGCTGTAAAGAGCAATATTGCATAGGAACCTGGAATGTTAGATCCACCAATCAAGGCAAATTGGAAGTGGTCAAACAGGAGATGGCAAGAGTGAACATCAGCATTCTAGGAATCAGAAAACTAAAATGGACTGGAATGGGTGAATTTAACTCAGAGGACCATTATATCTACTGTTGTCGGCAGGAATCCCTTAAANCCAATCAAGGCAAATTGGAAGTGGTCAAACAGGAGATGGCAAGAGTGAACATCAGCATTCTAGGAATCAGAAAACTAAAATGGACTGGAATGGGTGAATTTAACTCAGAGGACCATTATATCTACTGTTGTCGGCAGGAATCCCTTAAAAGAAATGGAGTAGCCATCATAGTCAACAAAAGAGTCCAAAACGCAGTATTTCGATGCAATCTCAAAAACGACAGAAGGATCTCTGTTCGTTTCCAAGGCAAACCACTCATTATCACAGTAATCCAAGTAAGTCTATGCCCTGACCAGTAATGCTGAAGAAGCTGAAGTTGAATGGTTCTGTGAAGACCTACAAAACCTTCTAGAACTAACACCAGAAAAAGATGTCCTTTTCATCACAGGGGACTGAAATGCAAAAGTAAGAAGTCAAGAAACACCTGGAGTAACAGGCAAATTTGGCCTTGGAGTAAAGAATGAAGAGAATGCACTGGTCATAGCAAACACCCTCTTCCAACAACACAAGAGAAGACTCTACACATGAACATCNGACTCAATGGACATGAGTTTGAGTAAACTCTGGGAGTTGGTGATGGACAGGGAGGCCTGGTGTCCTGCACAGTCCATGGGGTTGCAAAGTGAGTGGACACAGCTGAGTGACTGACCTGAAGTGAACTCAATGCTTGATTCCAAAACCTTCATGCAATTAAGATTATTGATCTGAGGTTATGTAAGATAATGGACAGCTTTCTCCCAAATTATTATGCTCTTCAGGGCTTCATTGAATCCCAAATGATAGTAAACTATAATGGCACATTAAACTTCTCCTTCACTCTTCTTGACCAAGAACAAAAATGCTGAAATACAAACTAGATTTTCATGTGAGAAGCATTTCATGAAACCAGAATATATAACACAAAAAGAAAACAAGAAACTTTCAAATCAATGTCTTGATTAATCAAATTTTCATGTGAAGGATGTCAACAGTCTTAAAAATTTAGAGCTATTCAATACAAACAACCTGACAAAAATAATGACTCTAATTCTCTCTGTGGGATTTCCTTCTTAGTAAAAATTAGTGCTAAAATAGGTTGTTCTAAAGCTTACATCAGGTAACGAATGCAAAAAAATTGATGTACAATTTTTTTGAGTGTCCTTTGGAATAATTTTATGGTAGAGCTGTCACTTTGGTTTCAGCAAAACGGGTCTTTGTGGCCCAATTCATTAGCTATATTGCTTCTCTATAGACAATAAAAGAACTGCTTACATTTTCTATTTGCCGTACTCATATGTCACTGGTCTATCCTCACATGTAGAGAGCTTACATGACTTGGAATTGTAGCTGTTAAAATGAGGGTCAAAATGTGTATTTCACTGTCTTGCAGCTCTCACTTAGCTTTATCTACTTAGCCTCCAGGGGGTTCAGTGTAGTCCTGTGTCAGTGATTACCATCTAATCTGAGAAACTCACACCTGGAGAATGAATGAATAAAGCTCTTATAAATAACATATTTTTATAGAATGTGGAAAATTTTTTTCTGGGCAATCTGGTAAATTAAATGTTGCATAGAGATGTTATAAAGTTTACCTCTTCTTTAGGTATCTCCTATGGGTCATTCATTGAGTCAGCTCATTCAGTTCAGTCACTAGTCAACTCATCCACTCACCATTTATCCCTTCACTTGCACACCCTTATTCCATTATCTATTCATACCTCCATTTACCTACTTATATATCCATCCACTTATCCATCTCTACCTTCATCCACCTCTCTGCTCATCTACCATCCATTATGCATCCATTCATTCACCTACTCAACCCACAGTAATCTAGCCAAGTAGCTCAGAGTGGACATTTGAAATGCAAAGAAGAGCTATATTAAGCTCATCTTAAAGATAAAAAAGGGCTTCCCTGGTGGCTCAGAGGTTAAAGCATCTGCCTGCAGTGCAGGAGACATGGGTTCGATCCCTGGGTTGGGAGAATTGAAAAGGATATTCAGATTATTTCCAAAGATTCTAATCTTTTATACACATTTAAATCATGTGTAGAGTAATGTGACTGTGTATGAAAATAACTGCTCTCCCACCCAAACCACCTGGGGCAGCATCTTAAGTGTTTTTGCATGGGCTTCAGTGTTTTGAAATATCTGTGCACAAATTTCAATTCCAATCTATTATTAAGAACCACTGTCTCTGAGGAGTACACAGTGTGGTTTTCACTGAGGACCATGATTCCCTTGGCTTGCCCCATTGGAATATGCACATCCTAACTTATGCTTAACAACAGTATAAATCCCTTATATTCCCAAAACTGAGGTAACCTCAACATCAAAATGTTACTCAAAATGTTTCATAAATGTAGCTGCTTAAACTAAACCAGTATGACCACTAGTGTTAGTGAAGAGAAAGATATATTTTAGAAATGCTTTGCGCTATGTCTGAAAATAGAAAATAAACTAAATCTGTGTGTGTAGTTTCAGAAGGAAGTTTCCTCTTTACTCTCCAAGAGTCAAGAACACACAAGAAGTAGTTTCCTCAATCTTCTCTCCACTGTTTTTCACTCGGGGAATTGGGGAGGTGTGGCTTTTATGAGTGATGAACTTTCAAATTTCTAAAAACTCATGAGCTCTTTTTTTTTTTTTTTAATACTCAGAAGGTTATCCTTTTATAGCCTTTTAAAAATCTTTCTATCTTATGACTGTTCTGCTTTAAGAAATGCAGGGCCCAGGGCACAATTTTTGCAAGCAGTTGCAGAGTCAATCCCTGCCCCTCTCTTGGGATTTTATATATGAAGATCTGTTTTGCACTGTAGCTGGCCTGATATCTTCTTCACGTATCAATTTATCTTATGCAGGTGTGACTTAAGTGGCCTGGGGTGAGTGAGGGCGGTAATACAGGTATCAGATACAGCTTTTGGTAGCCACAATCCCACCTTCTAAATCCTGGAATAAGCATGTTTTATATTTCCATTCTGCTGATAGCTATAATATTTTTAATTGGATCAAACCATAAAGATGAAAAGTATCATTTTAGTAGTATCTTCAGGGAAACCTTTAAGTGATATTTGTATACTTACATATATATGCATACATATATGCATATTGAAACTAAAGATATATTTATATACATCTATAAAATTTCAGCACTTTTTGAAATGTGACATGACCAAATAGATCATATGAGACACTTCCTCCATCTTCTCAATTTATTCAACTGGAATTACTATGGAACTGTAGAAGAGATCAGTTTATCAACATTTGCTCATAAACCTGACTCCTGCATAATCCTTGGTATCGCCTTACCCTTCACCTACCACATTCAGGTTATGGCTAAGTCATCTACAAATCACCTTCTCAGTATCTTTCAACTCTGTCCATTCTCTCATTTACACTTTAGCTTCTCGGTCCACATTACTACCATTTCCATTTGAATTGCTTCAGTAACCTCATGTGTAGAAAAATACATGGGCAAGATTGAAAATGCTAAACTTACAAACATCTGCATAATAGGTTGGAGACTGGATTTTGGTAAGGTTTCCACTACTCACTATTAAGAGTTGCTCAGTGAGCCATACTCTTTGTGCAAACAGTATGGATTATGCTGAAAACCTGCTTTCCTTCTGGGAGTTTGGAATCACTGTATGTACTAGGCAGAGGTGCACATGTCTATGTGTCTAGCCCCCAATAAAAACCTAGGACTCCCAGATTCAGGCAACCATTTCCAACAGAAAACATTTCACCTGTTTTGTCACACCTACTGGCAGGAAGGAAGCATGTCTATGTGACTTTACTGAAAGAGAACTCTTGAAATCTGTTTTTTGTGTTCTCAGGTTTTGCCTTTATGCCCTTTTCCCTTTGCTTACTTATCTTGCTCTGTATCTTTTGGCTGTAATAAAACCATAGTCATGAGTATGACTAGATGCTGAGTCTCATGAGTCTTCCTGTAAAGTCATGCAACCCTGGGAAGGTCCTGGGGACTTCCTACTCATTTTGAACTGGTTTTCCTTCCTCTAAGTTGCCCTCCCTCTGAAAACAAAACATATCTCTGTGATTATTTGCCCTGTAAATTTTTTTTAAATAAGCTTTTAATTTCATATTGGAGTATAGCCAATTAACAATATTGTGATAGTTTCAGGTAGACAGCAAAAGGATTCAGCCATACATAGACATGTGTACATTCTCTCCCAAATTCCCCTCCCATCCAAGCTGTCACATAACATTGAGCAGTTCCCTGTGCCCTTTGAATATTTTGATTAAAACATTTCAATATGTTCTACTACTGTAGAACTAGGGTTGACAAACTTATTTCTGTAAAGGGCCAGATACTTTGGAGGGTCATTTAGTCTCTTTACAACTACTTAACTCTGTCTTGGTAGCAAAAGCAGCTATAGACAGTAAATAAACAAATGAGTATAGCTATATTCTAATAGAAGGTGATTTTTGGATACTGAAGTTAAATTTCATATAATGTTTACCCCTACTAAAATATTATTCTGCATTTTAATTTTTAAAATCATGTAGAAACACAAAACCCATTTCTAACATTCAGGCTATACAAGACTATATAATGGCTATAGAACTGCCTATAGCACTATAACATTAAGTATAGAGGAGTGTCTCCAGACCTGAGAGCCAAGAAAGAGGACAGAGTGCTAATGAGTTTGGAACTTGATTGCATAGAATTGGCTATAGTTTGTTTACCACTCTTCTAGAATTAAAGACAAAATCCTGAATGTACCCTAAAACCCCACATTATCTCAATACAGTTGACTTTTGAATAGCACAGATATGAATCTGTATAGGTCCACTTATACTTGAATTTTTTCCAATAATACGTACTACAGTACTATAGGGTCTGCAGTTGTCTGAATCAGTGGATTTTGAATTCCAGATAAAGAAGGGTTGACTATAAAGTTATAAGTGGATTTTTGACTGCAGAGGGTTGGCACCCCATCCCCACGCTGTTCAAGGGTCATCTGTTCCACCTACTGCTCTAACTATATCTCTCACTCTGCCCTCCTTCACCTTGGCTGTTACACTCAGAGTAAGCTCACAGATCCTAGAGTTCCATGCTCGCTCTACTTCTGGGTGGTTGGCATGCCTAACCCTCTGCTTTGAACTCATCTCCTAGTCAAATAGCATTTGCTTTTTTATTTCTTCTCAGTTATCCCTTCCTCATTGTAACTCCAAGGACAACAGATATCACTATTAACTCCCTGAACACTGGGTACAGGTTTGTCTCAGTCCTTCTCATTGGTTAAATCCATTTGTTTAACTCTTTGCTCAATATTGTTTCATCTACTAGGTCATATGCTTTATGTCAATAAGGCATAGCGTCTGTTAGTGTACACCTTTGTCCCTCCAATACTTTAGACAGTATTTGACACAGGGTTTTCTCTCAAAATGCATGTGTTGGATTAGCTCATCAATATTTATGGTGTGTTTGGTGCTTACCTAGTTACTAGAGACACAAAATAAAATGTAATTGAAAAGTTAACAGATATTAACTTAGGTGAAAGAAATATATAATTTAAATGTAATTTAGTAAGCACTGAAATATACATATGTGTATATATTTATATGGCTCATTAAGCATAGAGGAATGTTTCTAGACCTGAGAGCCAAGAAAGAGGAGAGAATGCTAATGAGTATGGAACTTGATTGTATGTTGGAGGCTAAGTAGCGGTTGGTGAGATAGTTAGATAGGAAAAAACTGAGGAGCTTAGAACTTGAGAATACAAACATTAGGAAAAAAAAAAAAAAAGACTTTTAATATAATGTAGGAAGACAGAATGGACCCATACCTCAACCTAGGGATTCAGGAAAAGTTTTAAGGAGAAAACAACATCTGAGCGCTAGTTTTAAAAATGAGTAAGAATTGACTAAGTTTTCCAGAATGGTGGTGTGACATCTTCAATGAAATAATCATTTGATAGATGAAAAATATTTTTTAAAAGCTATTCAAGGTCAATAATGGTGTATAGAAAATTAACAAATGAATTATTCAAAAGAATAAAATGAAAGTTATGGAGACAAAAGTACAATAACTCAATGGAAACAAAATCACGAGTGAGCTTAACACCATATTAAGAAACAATGAAGACCAGAAGACAGTGTGATGATGTATCCAAAAGAGCGAAGGAGAAAAAGTCACCCAAGAATCTTGTACATGGTAAACCTATCTTTCAAAAAGGAAGATAAAATATGAATATTCCTAGATAAAGGGGGAAAAAAAAGAATTTGAAGAATTCTTTATTTGAGCTAGTAGGTCTAAAACCCTCAAGTTAGTTTTTTAGACTTAAAGCAAGTGATGAAAGATTCAAACACACATGGGAAAAAAAGGAGCACTGAAAAAGTATTTAGTGATTATAAAAGAGTATATTTCTCTCTTTTTTTCCTTCTTTTAACTAATTATAAACAATTGCATAAACTATACAAATTTTCCTTGCTTTACAGAATCTCATTTTATGCTGTTTTACTTTTATGAAGGATACTACATTAGTATGTTTTTCCAAACTGAAAGGAATGTGAATGTTTTATCTCAACTCGTTTTGTGCATCTATTGGCAAGATGTGTCCTAAGGCAACTGCTTTTTTACATTATTCCATATCAGCTTAGGAAAAGTTTCATATAAATGCTCTACTTTCCAATAGCAGAGGAAGCTAATATACACACACACAAACAAACATATATGCATTTTATACACACACACACACACACACACACACACACACACACGTATATTTGATGTGTGTTAGTAGCACAGTCGTGCCCAACTCTTTGTGACCCCACAAACAGTAGCCATCCAGCCCTTCTATCCATGAAATTCTCCAGGCAAGAATACTGGAGTAGGTTTCCATTTCCTTCTCTAGGAGATTTGCTGACCCAGAGATTGAACCTGAGTCTCCTGCATTTCAGGCAGCCAGATTTTTACCACCTGAGCTACTAGGGAAGCCAAAAAGAGAGGAATATAGATATAGATATACATATATGTATAGATATATAGATACATAAATTGCATTGTTGGTCATGTAACAAATAGAAATGTAGTATATTTGACAATAATAGCATATAAGAGAAGTGGAAACAAAGCTGAACTGTAGTAATCAATTGATAACTTTGGTAACTTAAATTCACAGGAATAGTAAAAATAAAGAGAAGCTGAAGTCTCAAATAAAAAGGCTAATAAAATGCATTCTTAAATTCTTTAATTGCTTTACTTTCTTCTCTTAAATTCTTTGACAAAAAATATACAGTTAAAATATGAATAAAAATAATAGAGAAGAGTGTGCGTGGAGAAAATGAAGTTATATAGGTGTAAGTTTTCTATCCTTCACTGGAAATAAGTTAATATGAATCCAAAGTAGATACTGATAATTTGATGTGTATTGTAAGCCCTAGAAGAAGCATTAGAAACACAGCTCAAAAAATATAGTTAATAAAAAGGAATTAAACTATTGCATTAGAAGATAATGAATTATACAAAAGAAGGCAATAAAATAAGCAATAACAAAATAGTCATGAGGCACAGAATATAAAAAGATAGTTGACACACACTTAAATTCAAACATATACATAATAACACTAAATGTGGATGGATAAAACAATTCAACCAAAATACAGAGATTCTCATCTGTAGAAATGTTAGAACTAGACATGGAGCAACAGACTGGTTCCAAATAGGAAAAGGAGTATGTCAAGGCTGTGTATTATCACTCTGCTTATTTAACTTATATGCAGAATACATCATGAGAAACGCTGGGCTGGATGAAGCACAAGCTGGAATCAAGATTGCTCGAATAAATCAATAACCTCAGATATGCAGATGACACTCACCCTTATGGCAGAAAGTGAAGAGGAACTGAAGAGCCTCTTGATGAAAGTGAAAGAGAAGAGTGGAAAAAGTTTGTTGAAGCTCAACATTCAGAAAATTAAGATCATGGCATGTGGTCCCATCACTTCACAGCAAGTAGATGGGGAAACAGTGGAAACAGTGAGAAACTTCCTTTTGGGGGGCTCCAGAATCACTGCAGATGGTGATTGTAACCATGAACCTAAAAGATGCTTACTCCTTGGAAGGAAAGTGATGACCAACCTAGATAGCATATTCAAAAACAGAGACATTACTTTACCAACAAAGGTCCATCTTGTCAAGGCTACGTTTTTCCAGTAGTCATATATGGATGTGAGAGTTGGACTGTGAAGAAGGCTGAGCACCGAAGAATTGATGCTTTTGAGCTGTGGTGTTGGAGAAGTCTCTTGAGAGTCCCCTGGACTGCAAGGAGATCCAACCAGTCCATTCTAAAGGAAATCAGTCCTGAATATTCATCGGAAAGACTGATGCTAAAGCTGAAACTCCAATACCTTAGCCACCTGATGCAAAGAGCTGACTCATTTTGAAAAGACCCTGATGGTGGGAAAGATTGAGGGCAGGAGGAGAAGGGGACGACAGAGGATAGATGGTTGGATGGCATCACTAATTAAATGGACAAGTGTTTGGGTAGGCTCTGGGAGTTGGTGTTGGACAGGGAGGCCTGGCGTGCTGCAGCTCATGGGGTCACAAAGAGTCGGACACGACTGAGCGACTGAACTGAAGAAATAGGTAGTGACGGTACTTGCAAACCATCTAAGGAGGCTGGACTTTATCCTAAAATGGCTAGACAAATAATGATGGATTCAGAAGTGGAATATAGACAAATTTAAATTTTAAACTGACAACACTTTTGACAATGTGGAAGAAACATTGAAGGAGTAGTGTTGAAGTCAGGGAATTCTGCCCCTGACTCTGGAGAGGTGAAGAAAGTCTGAACCAACACAAAGAATGAATATGAAGAAAAACATTTAGAAGGAAAATTTTACAATTACTTTTCTGTGTAGTTATAAATAAATGTGTAGTCATGTTGGAAACATCTGCTTATTCTCTTAGGCTTCTGAATTCCAGAATTATATAAGTAAGGTAACCTGCTTCATTCCTTTTAGGTTTTCCTATTATGAAAACAGCAGGGAGGAGCATGGGAGGATGCATTTTGACATTCAGTTATATTGCTAGTCTTTGGAACTGGCAAATAGGAGTCTATTCAGGGAAATGTGCTTCTTGCCAGTGGCATCTGGCAATTAAGGCTGAAATGTGGTTTCCAGCCTGCAAATAACTTAAGATTTCTTTGCAAGATTTAAAGAGAAGAATTGGTACTCACTGCTGTCTATTACAATGTGCTCAAAATCAAAATTGCATAAATGTAGATATGAGCATATGATGTGCATTTATGGTGACTCTACCCACATTAATCTTCAATTAAATTCAGCAAAGCTAAAGAGTGGTAAAGTTTAAACCCCTGAACTTGGAATACAAGATACTCCAATACCTGACTTAGATACACCTTTCTGCTCTGACTCCATGTCTCAGCTTTTTCCAGGTTATTGCTAGCTCCTTTTACTATTTGTCAATTTCAGACTTCTCATGGTCTCTGATTCCTCAGACCATTCGGCCAAGTTGCCACATTTTCCCTCAAAGAAACTTCAACAATTCTATACCTGCATAACTACTTCTCTTCCCCAACTCAGGTGAAATGTCAACTTACCTTCAAAATGCTTCTTAAATGCTCCAACCACAATACCAACAACCATCCCCAAAAGTGATATGACATTTTCCAATTTTTCTTCTCTCTATATCAATTGTCATATATATCCAATCTGTCTTTATATATGACATATACTTACTTTATAAGTATGTGTACGTGAATATATAATCTTATATATGCATAATTTAATTGCAATTCATAAAACATAATGTTTGACTGCATGGGGTCCTAGAGTCAGAATGCTTTAATCTCTTAGAATCATACAATTACTTCATCTGAAATTTGTGGTTGATAATGAAGGACTGACCTTAAAGCAGTGGTTCCCAAACTTGTCTGTTTATTGAAGGTAATTAGAAACTGTAAAAATATACTTTGTCCTATTTCCAGACATTTTATTTAATTTGTATGGAGTCAAGCCTGGAGCTTTGGAATTTCTTAAAAAAATTTTTTTCACGTGATTCTAAGGGGCATATAAGTTTGGAAACCACTGCCTTAAAGGAAAGATCATATATAGTCATGTAAGTATGCTAGTAGCATATTAATCAGTATGTGACATTTAAATAGTAATTGCTATTATTTGTGGAATTTTTGAATGAAAAACTGTACCTTATTACTATTATTATTTTTTAGCCCATAGCACATAGNCTTTGTCCTATTTCCAGACATTTTATTTAATTTGTATGGAGTCAAGCCTGGAGCTTTGGAATTTCTTAAAAAATTTTTTTTCACGTGATTCTAAGGGGCATATAAGTTTGGAAACCACTGCCTTAAAGGAAAGATCATATATAGTCATGTAAGTATGCTAGTAGCATATTAATCAGTATGTGACATTTAAATAGTAATTGCTATTATTTGTGGAATTTTTGAATGAAAAACTGTACCTTATTACTATTATTATTTTTTAGCCCATAGCACATAGGTGAAGTAATTAGTGCAGGAACAGCAGCATGCAATTTTTTACTAGAAAAATTAGAATAAATCAGTATTAGATGAATTCTTTTCACACAAAAAAGGAGCTTTTAGCTCTATAAAGAAAGGTTGCAGACACACAGATAATTACAGTAAAACCCAGCATGGGACAGCTGAGCTCAGAGCACCACATTACAGCAGTATAGAAGAGAACTGGGCAAAAAACATTTTCCTTGATTGAAACAATGTGTTAATGGAAAAAAAGATGAAGGAAGAAGAGGCAGGTAAGAAGAGGCAACATTTGTAAGGCATTGAAGAAAGATATGAGCTTTCCCAATTTTACAGATGAAGAAATTAAGACCCAGAAGTTGAAAAAAAGTTGCCTAAAATCACTGTAGTCAGTGGCAAACTTTTTTGCGTAGTCTAGTTTCAGAGTACCTAAGTGTTGCGCTGCAGTGTAAGAGCAAGGAGTCATAACATATCCCTAATCAATAGAGTGGTATATGGACTTCCCATGTAGAAACCCATGAATGAAGTGGTGTGTTTCTGTACTACTCTGGGTATGTATGCTTCTATACCATCACTGGTCAGTTCTCAGCTCTATCATCACTATGTTAAAAATAATTATGGTGAAACTGAAACAACTGAATATCAATATAGAAGAAAAGGTCCTCCCAATTCACCAACTCATACTTTATACAAAACCCAATGAAGTGGACCACAGACTTAAGTATAAGGGCTGAAAAATATAAAATGTCTAAAAGAAAACACAAACCTTGCCTAAAGAGGCAACACTTTATGACCCTGGAATTAAGCAAATATTTCTTAGATAGACAAAAACAGTTTTAATATCAAAGGAACATTTATAACTGATTTAATAAAAAATAAGATTTTTTTCTCTATGAAAGTCTCAGCTAGGAAAATGAAAATTCAAGTCACAAAGTGGGAGGCATCATTTGTAAAATATACATCTGATAAAGAACTTCTACCGAGGATATATATATGTAAATAACTATTAATATTCGGTTATTAGAAAACAATCCAATACACAAATAAAACACTTTTATAAAAAGAACAAAATATTTAAATAGACTTTTTAAAGAAGATATATAAATGTAAAATAAGCATATGAAACTTGTTCAATATCATTAAGCTTAGAGAAGCAAATAATAAATTATTATGCTAGATGAAGATACATGATTAGAAAAGGTAAAACTTAAAAGACTGACCAAACTAGTATTGGCAGCAAAGTAGAGTACATTGATAAACTTTACTGGTAGGAATGCAACTATACATTCAATTTAGAAAAACTTTGGCAGTTTCTTACAAAATTAAACATAGCATATGACCTAACTATCTTACTTCAGAATTTACTCATGAACAATGAAAATATATGTGCACCAAAGACTTCTGTTTGAGAGTTCATAGCAGCATTATTCACAATAGTGCCAAACAGGAAACAACCAAAGTAATAATTAACTGGCAAATGGAGGAAAAAACAATACCTCTTAATCTTCTCTCAGGCTTGCCTATGAGCAACATGAAAAGCCGGGGGGGAGGGGGCAAAAATTTTATATTTCTGTCTTTTATGTATTAAGAAAAAATAAACTAGAAAGGAAGATGAAGGCAATTGCTGATTCACATACATTATCTATACAACCAACACTTCATAGAGTAGTAATGGTTTTGCAGTTTTACAGCTGCAAAAACAGCTCAACAAGGTTGTTCAACTCAAGAAAGTCTGGATTCTACCTAAGTTAGTGTTAGAATCACAAGATCGTGCTTATCAATACTATGATCAAAAGAATGATCCTGTTTTTTAAAACAATAATAGATAATACTAACTGTATATTTAACATGTATCAGATACTATTGTATCATTAGATTCTCAAAATAAGTGTATTATATAGAAGCTATCATCAATCTCATTTTACATGTGAGGAAAATAAAAAGGACATATGTTTACTTATCTTGTTCAAACCCATACTGAAACTGACAGTATTAAACACAGAGGCCTGATTCGAGTCTCTGCTACTAACTGATGCATAACCCTGCCTCTTCTTTGGGTTGGAGATGAAGATAGTAAGAACAGTTGTGAATAAAATACAGGCTTACTAAATGCCTAGAATAGGTAAGACAGATCCAAATGCTCCCATTTTTCCGTAATACCCAGAATATTTTATTCTACTTCTTTTTTCATAGCCTAGTAGATAATTTTAAATGAGAAAAATTTTATACCCCATTAAGTAGCAATACAGTTTCCATTTTCATTAAATTGCTTATTAAAAAGAAATATGAAAATATTAGATCATAATGTGGGTTTTTATTTTTTATTTTTTGGTTTGTTGTTTGAGAATAATGCTTCTATATCATCAGACTTCTTTCTTCTCTCCTTTTGTCCTATATCTACTTTGAAGTCAGAAGACATTTTTAAGTCATTAACCAGTTTAAAAAAGGAAGAAAGAAAACAGAAACAGAACCGGAACCTATAGGCCTGTTGATCCGTCAGAAGCACCTACTCAGTATCACGCTGCTGCTGGCATATACCTCACTGACTGGAAAGATAAGCCATGCCCCAGGCCCCATGGGAGGAGGAGAAGGAATCCTAGAGATCCAAGAAGGAAGCTGATATTCAAATACAAACCAGCAGGAAATGGACCATTTTTCCCACTAACAGAAGCAACTATTCATAAAATTATTGACACTTTCCTCTCAAAATTATTATTTCCTTAAAAAAAAAAGTATTGGGTATATCTGATTTACAATGTCTTAGTTTCAGGTGTGCAGTCAAGTGAGTCAGTTATACATATACCTTTAGAGTCTTCTCCCATATAGGCCATTACATAGTATTGAGTAGAGCTCCCTGTGCTACCCAGTAAGCTCTTTTTCTGTTTTGAAAGATTTATTTACTCATTTATATGTGGTTGTGGTGGGTCTTCATTGCTGTGTTCAGGCTTTCTCTAGCTGCAGCACGTGGGGGCTTCTCTTCCTTGAGCTCACAGCTTCTTTTTGAAGTGGCTTTTCTAGGGCATGCAGGCTTTAGGGGTTGTGGTGTATGGGCTTAGTTGCTCTGAAGCATGTGGGATATTCTCACACTAGGGATCAAACCTGTGTCCTCTGCATTGGCAGGCAGATTCCTAGTCACTGGACCACAAGGGAAGCACTACAGTAGGCTCTTATTAGTTGTCTATTTTATATACAGTAGTATGTATATGTCAATTCCAGTCTCACAATTTATCCCTCCCACCCTTATCCCCTGGTAACCATAAATTTGTTTTCTATATCTGTGATTCTACTTCTGTTTTGTAACTGACTTTGTTTACATCCTTTTTTTAAGATTCCACATGTAACTGATGTCCTGTGACACTGGTCTTCCCGTATCTGACTTACTTCACTCAGTACAACAATCTCTAGATCCATCCATATTGCTGCAAAGTGGAGTTATTTTGTTCTTTTTATGGCTGAGTAATATTCCATTGGTTTTGAAGTCAATGGGGTTGCAAAGAGGCAGACATGACTTTAGCAACTGAACAACAACAACAAGAAATCTTGATGCTGGCCATTCTGACCATTGTGAGGAGATACCTCATTGTAGTTTTGCATTTCTCTAATAATTAGTAATGTTGAGCATCTTTTAATGTGGTCAAAATTATTAATAATTTGCCCGTTAATGCCCCTCTTGATTTGGCATCATTTTGTCTTTGTAATCTCTTCTAGCTTCTTTCCACATTTACCATACATTTCAACAAGTTCCTATGATAACTTACTAAATAGTAATGTATGTTATGCTGTTTTCTCAAGAAAGATAGCATTCTTCATTTACTGACTCTTCCCTCCTTTCCTATTTCCTTCATTTCAAAATATTTACTGAGTAAATATCAAGCATAGACTTTGTTGCAATGCCCTCAAGATCTAACCCAGTGTCACTCTTCCATGATGCTGGTCCTGATGTAGTAATTGATCTACTGATCTCTCTCATGCCCTATCTTCCAAGAGTGGTAGATAAGATTCTATGCATTCTAATGACATAACTAGTTTTTGCTTTTGCATGGTTATAGACGCTGCATGATAGTATTGTGCTGCTTAACAACTTTTTCTGTTTATAAATGCGCACATGGCTTATTTTTCATACTTAATGACAATATATTATGTCACTGCACTGTTATACTTGCCAATCTTTCAGTGTGCTCCTGACTATGGATAAGTGCCTATATCTGCATCTATGACAGAGGGATTTCCTCCACCCCATCCCCAACCACTAAAAGACATTCTGGCCATTTTCAGGGCCAGTGGGAAGTGATGATGAATTACCACCACCTTGGAATAGGCCCCAGCCTATGATTCTTGGGAATCAGCATGCCACAAGCAGTATTATTCTAAAGTATATGATCTCCTTTTCATATTTTTCCCATGGAGCTGTCTCACTCTCAGTTGTGGATGCCTTGATAATGGACCCTTTACTGACCTTTCCTTCCCTGACTCACTTTCGTAGTCTCCTTCTGGTATCCCTTTGCCCTCTCAAATAAACTAACTTTGTTTTGGAGGGGGTGGTGGGGAAGCACTTACCATAATGTATTAAGAGTAATTATGAACTAGCCTATCTCCTTTACTGAGGGAGTCCAGTCAGTTTTGTTTCTTGTATGTCTGCTACAAAATGTCAGCTGCTGCTGCTGCTGCTGCTGCTGCCAAGTCTATGATCAGTGAAAACGAGGGCAGGCGGGGGAGGGCAGATGTTAAATAACAAATGCAAATAAATACCTGCTTTCAAAGGTCCATATACAAAAGAAACAGTCGTAAGTTAACTGAAAAGTCTGAAAGGGAACTCAGATCATCTCATTTCAAATGTTTCTTCATTCTCTATCAATGTCTAAAGAATTTTTAAATTAAGAAAAAGAAAAGTAAAACCCTTTAACATCAGATTACTTAAATGACCTAGGGCCTCATAGACCAATACAGTCAGCACTGCCTAAGGTCCTGCTTGACATGCAGAATCTCAAGCCTATTACAGACCTACAGACTTAGAATATCCTTTTAACAAGACATATGGGTGGTCCCTACATTATGTTAAAATTTATGAAATACCAACAGACCAACCTCATTCAGTAAAGCTGAGTATCATTATTAAAATAACCATAATTGAATAGGCAGTCTATAAGACTGTGTTTGATTATTACCAAACTCTTACAGATTAACATTAAAATTCAAGCAGTATGCAAATAAAAGGGCTCAGATAAGTGAAAATATTAAATATAAGATCACAGTTATCCACAATGCACCTGAAGTAAGAGTAAATTCAACACATGAAGAAAGGGGGAGTGTTATAATACTGAGTTGACACAGTTTCTGCTCAACTTGAAACAAAAAGAAAAATCCAGAGGACTAATTTCAGTATTATTATTTTAGAAGACTTTATAGATTTTAATGAATAAATTATCAGTGTATCAGCATATCAAATTTGTCCAAGATAAAAACCAAGCAAGAAACTAAATTATTTAAAGCAAAGCCTTTTTACACAACTAATGAGATTAAAGACAATATCCATTTATTATTCCCATAAACAATACGTTAAAGGCAGTTGGAAAGAAGACTATCATCTTCCCCATCTTTGTTCCAAGCAATGGTCAAGTGTGATTATGTTAAGAAATTGCATCTAGTTCTTGGTCTCTACATTCATTTTTTTTTTTTTAATAAAGAAACTTACGCAAAACTTTATTAGGAAAAAATGTATCCCAACAATTTCATTTTTAAAAAGCTTTATTCCTTTAGTACTTCATTGCTATATAAATACTTAAAAAATATGAGTTCTTTCTAGGATGTTCTGAAGATCCTTTTGCCTTTGTATATATGTGTGTGTGTCTGTGTGTGTGTATACACACACATTTGCCTAAAATGAAGAAAATGAACTAACTGTTCTTCTCCAGGCTTCCCAAACAACTCTATATCATAAAGTTTTATATATTTTGGAGACTACAAAGTATGAAGGTTTGAGTTGAAAAGTTATGACCTAATTCTTGAATGCGACTAAGAACATATATTTAACTTATATGAAGAGTACATCATGAGAAACGCTGGGCTGGAAGAAGCACAAGCTGGAATCAAGATTGCCAGGAGAAATATCAATAACCTCAGATATGCAGATGACACCACCCTTATGGCAGAAAGTGAAGAGGAGCTAAAAAGCCTCTTGATGAAAGTGAAAGAGGAGAGTGAAAAAGTTGGCTTAAAGCTCAACATTCAGAAAACGANTGAACGTGAGTCTGAGTGAACTCTGGGAGTTGGTGATGGACAGGGAGGCCTGGCATTCTGCGATTCATGGGGTCGCAAAGAGTCTGACACGACTGAGCAACTGAACTGAACTAAACTGAAGCATTCACTGAATGCTTATGAGTCTTTCAGTTATCAAACTTCAACTGTTATTCAGTTTACTTGTATATTCAGAATGTTTCCAACCATGCAAAGTATTTTAGTTGGCAAAATGGGGAACTGTGTTATGATGGTGTTATAATTACTAACTCATCATCTAATGGTGGGAGCATCATTAGTTAGAGTAGAATCTTGAAAATGTTGTAAATGGCACACACTTGAAAGGTTCAAATATTAGAAACAACTTTTCACAGACATTCCTTTCAGGAGCCAAATGCATCGATCTATTGAATTAAGAAAAGGAAACCTCTAGGAATTCATAAATGAGAATGCAGAAATAATACGTTCTCTAAGAAGCTAAGATGAAGAAAATATATGAGTCTTTCTTGAACTAAGGAGCTAAAAACTATAGGTAGACCCAGGTCATCATTGTTGTTTTTTTATTCTTCTGTTTGTTTCTAAACACCACACACCCCTTCTCCTAGGGCCACATCTTTTTCATGTACATGGGTGTTGTGTGAACTCTGGGAATATGTAAATTATCACAGAATATAGCTTCAATTCAGATGGTCCTTATTCAAAACAGCTCCANTTGTTTTTTTATTCTTCTGTTTGTTTCTAAACACCACACACCCCTTCTCCTAGGGCCACATCTTTTTCATGTACATGGGTGTTGTGTGAACTCTGGGAATATGTAAATTATCACAGAATATAGCTTCAATTCAGATGGTCCTTATTCAAAACAGCTCCACTTGCTTACACTCTTAAGGGTAATATTTGGAAACTGCACACTAGGTATGCCATATGTCTAGAAACTTAGCAAATATAAACAATATGAGAATCTATTGATATCCAAATAGAAAAATACAATGGAGAAAATAAAATACACAAGCTTATATCTATATGCCGTTCAGTTTGATTTTTTCATTTATGGGGCATCAACCTTTCAATTTCAATGTATTTAATAGCTCGATTCATTTCATATATAATATTATTATAAAGACATTATAAGTGGATAATCATATTGCATGCTAGACTCTCAATAGTGACTTACACATGTTCACCTAGGAGTATTCTCACCTTCTTTAATTAAAAAACTCCAAATTCTGCATGAGCACATGAACACCAACCTAATGGCCTTTTCCAGGTTCCTACAAGTTAGCTAGGCTTGTGACCTAGTTCTGGCAAATAGGATACAAGGACATATGTGCCATTACTTTCCAGATAGACTCCTAAAGAGCAATGCTGGTGAGTCACAAGGTAGTATTTCCTATTCCTTCTGCTAGAAGGTGATAATATCAGGACATAGCTTTTGGAATAAGAAGTGAAGTGAAGTCACTCAGTCGTGTCCGACTCTTTGTGACCCTGTGGACTGCAACCTACCAGGCTCCTCAGTCCATGGGATTCTCCAGGCAAGAATACTGGAGTGGGTTGCCATTTCCTTCTCCAGGGGATTTTCCTGACCCAGGGATCGAACCCAGGCCTCTCGCATTGGAGGAAGGCGCTTTAACCTCTGAGCCACCAGGGAGGTGGCTCCATATTTAGGAGACGGTAGAAGTTGTTCACCAGCTCTATGCCTTGCTTCTAATCTGCTATGGGGAAAGGGATAAACTTGTGTTAGACTGTTTTTGTTCTACCTAAACCTGTCTGCTTCCCCCTTCCTTTCACAAGTATCTGGTTTTCACTGAAGACTAACATGCCTGGGCTTTATCATTCACAGGCTTTTCCATTATTATTATTATTTATTTATTTATTTTTTGCACAACTAGTCTTTTTGTATGTTCCTTTCAGGCTCCAACTTAACACATTAAGTGCAGTCTCCTCTCCTTGAAGTATCACTTACTATGGCACTATTTCTACTCTCTCTTTACTGTCACTGAGGATTACTGCTGCTGCTGCTAAGTCGCTTCAGTTGTGTGCGACCCCAGAGACGGCAGCCCACCAGGCTCCCCATCCCTGGGATTCTCCAGGCAAGAAGACTGGAGTGGGTTGCCATTTCCTTTTCCAATGCGTGAAAGTGAAAAGTGAAAGTGAAGTTGCTCAGTCGTGTCTGACTCCTAGCGACACCATGGACTACAGCCTTCCAGGCTCCTCCGTCCATGGGATTTTCCAGGCAAGAGTACTGGAGTGGGGTGCCATCGCCTTCTCCGAAGGATTACTGACTGTGAGCTATATTTCTACATTACATATTCATTTGGAAGATCAGGAAAAAAAATAGATTTTAATTAAACCTGGATTAAACAGAATGACCTTTTCCCCCACTTAGGGGGCAATATTGTATAAGACAATCTTTTTGTCCATCAAATAGAACCAGTGAATTTATTTGTTTCTTTCATTTTATGTTCAGTCCGAGAATCCTCATTTTGCCACTCTAGTCTCAAACAGGTATAGACATCACATTGTTGATGTTGTTGTTTAGTCCTAAGTCATGTCCAACTCTTTATGACCCCATGGACTGTAGGCTGCCAGGTTCCTCTGTCCATGACATCCCCCAGGCAAGAACAATGGAGTGGGTTGCCATTCCCTTCTCCAGGGGATCTTTTAGATCCAGGGATTGAACCCATCTCTCATGCACTGGCAGGAGGATTCTTTATCACCACATCAGTTCAGTTCAGTTGCTCAGTCATGTCCAACTCTTTGTGAGCCCATGAATGGCAACATGCCAGGCCTCCCTGTCCATCACCAACTCCCGGAGTTCATCACCACATAGAGGGTACCAAAAGTGAAAACTTCATGGACTTCCAGGTGTTTGCTAGTAAGGAACTCTTGATAATCCAGTTAAGAAAGGAATCCAGAATATCATTTAGGAAAGCAACACTTAAGTGGCTTAACATGTTTTCTATTTGGTGATGAAATGTTAAAACATCCCAAATACATAAAAGTTTAAAACGTGTTTTTATTTTCTGATGCCAATGTTTGCAGTTATGTTTTAAGGGAACAGAGTCACCAGATGTCTGGGTTAAAAAAAAAAAATCTGGCACTAATACTGTTTCTAGTCACTTGAAGCTTTAAGAAAGGAAAACATACTCACCTCTTCTGCATGCAGACCACATAGCTTGTTTCCAAACAACAGTTTGTGTTTCAAGCTTTTATTCTAAGGAAAGAAACACAGTTTTATTGCTAAGAAGTTATAAAACATTAACAATTTCTTTAAATTATGTCAGCAGTGCTTCTGTTTTGTTCACAGATAAGTCCTTCATGATATGAGATGCAACTGATTTGCATAAATTGAGTAGAATCTGTACTATAAAAGATTTTTTTATTCACCAAAAATTGATGGATTTGATGTATTGGCATTAACACCATTATTAGAAAATATGAACTTTCTTCAGTCTTACACTTAAATCTGTTTCTTGTATTTATGTATGCTGTTTTCTAAAATAATTTTGGTTTCAAATTTGTAACTGATACTAGTTTCTGAAAGCACCCTCTAAACAGCAAGCGTTTATTTCTACCATCATCTGGATACGTGTCACCTTGGAATCTAGTTTAATACAGTCACGGATGCACTAGGGTCTAAATTTCCTTTAAACACTATGGTTTTAGAGTCCTCATGTTTCTGACACCTGTGCATTGCACTCAAAGGGCATTTTGATGCTCAGAAACCATTTCTTCTTCCAGGCCTCATAAGAGTATTCTATCTGCTGGACTTGACCTAGATTCATAGACAAATGCTTGTTACTTTAGAAATGGAGGCACGGTGTTAGCCATCTGAATCTAAACCCTTACAGTGTGTCAATTACATCTCCCTCATGACACTCGGGTTCCTTTTTTTGTCCCATAACTGAGTACCTACTCTTCTTTTAGACAGGAAAGATAAAAGAGAGCAGAAACACTGTAAAAACGTATAGGATTTAGACCTTATACTGTCTCTACAGTAGCAAACAATGTAATGGAAAGTACATCTCATACATAACTACTCTAAAGAGAGTCAATTTGATGAGCATCACAAGCAAATTGAACTAAATGTATGCAGTGTGAACGAATAACTCAATGAACGAATACATCAAATTTAAGACTTCTTCACACACAATTCCCACCTGATTATGAACATCATTTCCTATTTTATTTTCCTGTCATGCAGAGAGTGGTTATAGCTCCCTCAGTTGGAAAGAATCCTTTGTCTAACTTTTCCTTTTCAAGTATGAGTTGCAACTCTAAAAAACTTATTTAGAATTTAATTACCATGGATTTTTTTTTTATACAAATGAGGAATTATCTTGATTCATTTAGTAATGGATTTTTTTTTGCAAATATCTGTACTCATCATACAGCAAAACACAAGATTAAGGTTTTTAAAGTCTTTAATGCATAATATTCCTGTATCTAAATGTTCATAAACTACAGTAAAGAGACACATACTTATATTTTAACTCCATAGTATTGCTCAGTTTGTAGGTTAAAAATTACCCTTGTTTTCCTACTGTACATGTCTATTTATGATATTGGTGACATGGAGATCTTAAATTTTTTTTATTAAATTGTGTACTTTTCTTTTTTGATTTTTCTCAGTTTTTCAGTATAAGGTATATATCTTCAGTATCTCTAGAGATTTGTTGTTCACTTAGATTTTCATCATTCTAAGGCTAGAGGTCTTTAGTGGAAACACTGGTAAAATTCAGTGTTAATTTTCTGGTTCAATAATTATAGTATCACTGTAGATTGTTATATTAGAGGTTTTGGGGAAAGGTACATGAGAACATTCTCTATATTAATTTGCTACTCAATGTTTGTAATGTCTTTTTGGATCTGATATTTTTAACCTGCTTTAGCACAAGCAACAATAACAAGTAGGACTGCATCAAACTAAATAACTTCTGTACAGCAAAAGAAACCATCAACAAAGTAAAAATAAAACCTATGGCAAAAAAAATGTGCTAATAATATATCTGATAAGGAGTTAATATTCAAAATATGTAAAGAACTCGTACAATTGAACAGCAGACAACCAAATAACCTAATTTGAAAAACTGGACAAAGAACATAAATGGACACTTTTCCAAGAAGCTATACAAAAGGCCAACAGATATATGAGATTATCCTCAACATCACTAGTCATTAGGGAAAAGCAGATTGAAACAATAAAGTATTGTTTCATGCTTGTTGGAATGGCCATCATCAAAGGACAACAAATGCTGGCATAAATGCAAAGAAAAGGGAATCTTTGCACTGCTGGTGAGACTGTAAATTGCTAGAGCCACTACGAAAAGCAGTACAGAGGATCCTCAAAAAATTGAAAACAGAACTACCATATGATCCAATGATTCTACTTCCACCAAAGAAAAAACTAACTTGGAAAAAAGTATTGGTATCCCCACATTAACAGCAGAATTATTTATAAATCAGGACCTGGAAACAACCTAAGTGCCCACTGATGGATGAACGGACAGAGAAGTTGTGGTATATGTGTGAGTGTATGTGTGTATGTGTGTGTGTGTGTGTGTGTGTGTGATTAAAAAGAAAAAATGCTTGTCATTTGTGAAAACATGGGCAAAATCTGAAATGAAGTAAGTCAGATAGAGAAACTAAAGACCAACCAAACTTGCAGAAAAAGAGATCGAACATATGGTTACCAGAAGTGGAGAGGAGAAGGAGGAGGAATTAGAGAAAGATGGTCAAGAGGCAGAAATCTGAAATTATAAGATAAATATTATATGTATCAGGAATGTAAAGTGCAGCATGATACCTGCAGCTAACTCTGATGGATGGCATACAGAAAAAATCCAAAGAGGGCTGATCACAAAGAAAATATGTTTTCCCTTTGATCTTTCTTTTCTTTTTACTATATCTATATGAGAAGATGGATGCTTGCTAAACCTACTGTGATAATCATTTCACAATATACATAAAGTAAACCATCATGATGTACTCCTTGAACTTATACAGTGATATGTGTCAATTAATTTTCAATAAAACTGGGAACAATTATTTCAAAATAAAAAAGTTAAAATATCTAAAAAATAGGAATATTAAATAAATAAATAAAATTGAGACAAGTTGAGTGAGGGACATCTAAAGGCCTTATGTGTTAATATCCATACATGAGTAAATTTATTAGAGAGGATAATAAAGCTAATAATATATTTCTACTTAAAATTTAATACTTTAAATTTTACCATACTATTTAAAATTTTCATCTTCACTTAAAGATTTTACCCCCTTTTTTCTTTTTCCTTTCTTTCTTCCTTCCTTACTTTTATTTGATTTTCTTCTTTCATTTGTTCATTATGTTCAATTCTAAAGTGATACAGCAGTGAATATTTCCTTTCAGACATTAGCACAAGGAAGACTGTCCCACATGGATATCCTGTGGCCATCCCCCAAATGAGCAATGATTATGCTGTGTATCCACAGTCTGCTCTGGCAATTGATAATTCTGGGCAACCATGCAAACAATATGTTTCTATTAAGATAAATATAATTTCCAGAGCTTAAGAACTAGACTATTTCACTATTTTGAAATAAATCCAGAACTGAGGATAATCAATTATAATCACCCATAATGGGGCCAACTGTGGGATGGAAGTTAAGACTTGCAAGACCCGTACTGAGATTTTTCTTAAATGAAAAATATTTTTCAGAAACACAAATGGCACAGAGCACTGGAGAGGAAACACTGACTCCCAGAAAATTCGCTGAGTTAATCTTTTCATTCAGTGCTGGTGACCACACCTCTTTAATCTCTGAAAGAATTAAGACTTGCTATTTCTAGTAGTCATGTGCAGATGTGAGAGTTGAACCATAAAGAATGCTGAGCACCAAAGAATTGGTGCTTTTGAGTTGTGGTGCTGGAGAAGAATCCTGAGAATCCCTTGGACAGCAAGGAAATCAAACTAGTCAATCCTACTAAAGGAAATCAATCCTAAATATTCACTGGAAGGACTGATGCTGATGTTCCAATACTCTGGCCACCTGATGTGAAGAGCCGATTCATTGGAAGAAACCTTGATGCTGGGAAAGATGGAAGGCAAAAGAGAAGGGGGCAGCAGAGGATGATTTGATTAGAAAGCATCACTGACTCAATGGACATGAGTTTGAGCAATCTCTGGTAGATAGTGGAGGACAGAAGAGCCTGGCATGCTGCAGTTCATGGGATTTCAAAGAGGTGGACATGAATGAGCAACTGAACAACAACATTCAGGCATTAAGAACATACTCTTTACAATTTTGTAATCACACGTGTAGCATTTTATCTACCCTCTAAACGATGGATCTCATCCGTATCAAATTGGATGATGCTTTCAGAAGACCTAAAATAACAACTTACACATGTAATTATGCCCCAAATCCTAGGGTCCAACTATGAGTACGATTTGCTTGGACATAAGAAAAAGTATATTAAAAGAATCATAAAATGTTTAGGTGTCTGTTTTCCCTGCCTATCAAGCTTATACTATCCTTTTTCTAATAATTACATCCTGATTTTTCCTGTGAGAAACGTTTTTCCATGCTAATTCTATGTGGCTGCGTGATACTAACTTTATTCACTCTATCAAAGAAAAGGATGAGATTCAAACTCAGTCTATCAGAGGCTTGATCCACATTTGGTAAAGTAACATAAAAGTTGCTGATGAGACACAAATATAAAATTTAATTTTCAAGAATTACTTAGGAAAATGTACTGAGGGTCATCACTACATCACAACTCATCTGAGACTAAATATAACATAGAAAAAGAACACATGAGTATGGAGAGAGATATACTGAATTCTGGTGATGTTGATGGCCCCTCTATTTCCCTTCACACTTATCTAAAGCTAGTATATATAACCTGGGTTCTTCAGCTATGTGCTTATAGCTCCTGCTTCTCTGTTCACTTAATGTTGTACTTAAATCTTTTTGTCCACCCTATCTACATAACTATAATTTTGTCAGTATCCTAGGATTCAGAGTGGTAGCCTCCCCCACACCAAATCCAAACATCCAAGCTTATATCTAATGCTCATGCTTGGATCATGATGTGGGCACAGAACATATCCATCTATTTTGGCTTCACTAAATGAAGTACAGACTCTACTTACTACCTACTAAAGGAAAGTCTCCCAATTGGACACTGCACAAATTTGGAGTGGCTTAAAACAAATGCCCCAACAACCTTCTTGGGAACCTAGTTTCTTGAAAGACTACCTAAAATGTCACTTAATATCTCCTCTTATCTATATGATAAACCTCAAACTCAAATCTGATAATAACAAAATATAATAGGTAGATATCTGTTCATCTAGTTTTGAATTTTGCCTCAAACATAAAGCATCAGATTTTCACTGCAGCTTGCATGATAGCTTGGGCTTCCCTGGTGGTTCTAGTGGTAAAGGGCCCACCTGCCAAAGCAGGAGACATAAGAGACCTTGGTTTGATCCCTGAGTCAAGAAGATCTCCTGGAGGAGTGCATGGCAATCTACTTCAGTATTCTTGCTTGAGAACGCAATGAACAGCATGAAAATGCAAATGACAGGATACGGAAAGAGGAATTCACCAGGTCAGAAANAAAAAAAAAAAACTCATTAAAAATGAGTGAGGAACTGAACAGACATTTTCCCAAGAAGACATATAAATGGCCAACAGGTACATGAAGTGCTCAACATCAGTAGTTTTTAGGGAAATGTAAAGCAAACTAAAATGAGGTATTTCACACCTGTTAAAATGGCTGTTATCAAAAAGACAAGAGATAGCAAGTGTTTTTGAGGATGTCGAGAAAAGGGAATTCTATTGCACTAAGGGTGGGAATGTAAATTAGTGCAGCCATTTTGGAAAACAGTATGAAGTTTCCTCAAGACCATTAAAAATAGAGTTACCTTATGATCCAGCAACAACACTTCTGGGATATATCCAAAGGAAATTAAAGCAGGATATAGAAAAGATACCTGCACTCCCACGTTTACTGCCGCATTATTTACAATAACCAAGATATACAAACAACTTAAGTGTCCACCAATGAATGAATGGGTAAATATATCCTAATGGTTATATAGTGATTTACACATATACACATACACATACTTTGGAATGTTATCCATTGATGAGAATGTAGGAAATCTTGTCTTTTGCAGCAATACAGATGGACCTTGAAAGCATTATGACAAGTAAGATAAGTCAGATGGAGTAAGATAAATACTGCATAATATCTCCTACGTGAGATCTAAAAAAAAAACTGAATTTGTAAGAAAAGAGAGTTGAATAGTGACTTTTGGGAACTAAACAGTTGGAAAATGGAGAGACTGGTCAAAAAGTACAAACTTCTAGTCAGAAGATGAATAAGTTCTGAGGATCTAATGTACAACACTGTGATTTTATATATAATGATACTGTATCATATACAGTTGCTAAAAGAGTAGGTCTGAAATACTCTCATCATACACCCAAAAAAGAAATGGTAATTAGGTGAGCTGAAGGATGTGTTAGCTAATCTATGGTAGTAATTATATTGCAATATATAAATGTATCAAGTCAACATGCTATACACCTTAAGCTTAAGGCAGTATTATGTTATAATTATACTCAATAAAACTGGGGTGGGGTGGAGGCGTCCACTGAGTATTGAGAGTGTATGTTTAAACTAGCATTTGTTGAATGCTTATTTTGCAACTGGTATTTTACAAAGTTACTTAACATATGTTATTTCATTGATTCTTTGCAGCAACCCTACAGGCAAAAAGTTCTAAATTATCTCCATTTTAGAATCACAACCCTGAGGCTGAATGATGTTATTTAGCCTACCCATGTTCAGCAGCTACTAAGTGGTAGAGCTGGGATTTGTCCAGGTCTAATTTCTGCCAGAACCCATGGTCTTCATCATGTTGTATAGTTTTTCCTCATTCTCTGCTTGGGGATAAACAAGCAAATAATGAAGACAAGTCCTGGATTTCTACTGAATAATGTGTGGGCAATAACTAGAATGTACATAATCATGGAATTGGTCTTTAAGCTTTCAATTCTAGACACATACACTTTTNGTTTTTCCTCATTCTCTGCTTGGGGATAAACAAGCAAATAATGAAGACAAGTCCTGGATTTCTACTGAATAATGTGTGGGCAATAACTAGAATGTACATAATCATGGAATTGGTCTTTAAGCTTTCAATTCTAGACACATACACTTTTCAGTTCAGTTGCTCAGTCATGTCTGACTCTTTGCGACCCCATGAATCGCAGCATGCCAGGCCTCCCTGTCCATCACCAACTCCCAGAGTTCACTTAAACTTATGTCCATCGAGTTGGTGATGCCATCCCTCCATCTTATCCTCTGTCGTTCCCTTCTCCTCTTGTCGCCAATCCCTCCCAGCATCAGAGTCTTTTCCAATGAGTCAATTCTTCATATGAGGTGGCCAAAGTATTGGAGTTTCAGCTTTAGCATCAGTCCTTCCAATGAACACCCAGGACTGATCTCCTTACACTTTTACCAGCCAATAAAAACCCTCTAGGCAATAAAATAAATTATGGTTTATAAAATAACTTTGCCCCTAGAGCAGTCACAAGGCAAAATAAATTTGTTGTGAAAGCACCAGAAAACATCAGCTAATTCACTTGAAATTACTCCTGAGTATATATTTTTCCTGATTTGCCCACTGAAGACTTGTACACCTGCCACCTTCCCTCTGCAGTTCTATTGGGAATTCCCAGCCCAAGAAAGCCAGCTCATCTTGGGAACCCATCTGAGTGACTTAAAGCAACTGAGAAGAAATCTCCCTTCCTTTGACTTTGTGAGAGAACTGAATTTTCTTTTTGGAGTTTTACCACAATGAATTTGACTGAAATGCGGGAAATCTCAGGCACAGGATGCCAAAAAAAAAAGTGTTAAAATATATTTTCCACATTCAAATACAAGCGGTACAACTGCATAAAACACAACACCGCTGTGCCATAGTTCCCACCTCATCCCGTCAGGCCAGCCCTCACCAAGATCTCACCAAAACGTGGGCACCCCATCCCTCCTACACACCCAGGGCCGCAAAGGGGGCAAACTTGCACGCTCCGAACCGAGTTGGTGGGTCCTCCCCAAGTTCACCTACAGAAACCGTGTTACAGCTTTTACTTCCTCTGGATAGTGAGGTTCGGCCTTGTCAGTGCTCCACCAGGGCCTTGGGCCTACCTGGGTGGGGCTGACCGGAGGGCCGTACTAAACCACCGAATGTGGAGCAGTGGTAGGCAGTGTGGGCAAAGGCGAGCACCCGCTTCCTTCCTCATGGCTCCACGTGCCTCACTCCCAAAGCTGTGTGCTCCGTGGAAGACGAAGACAGAGGAGGGCCGGTCTTTGGTCAATGGTATATGAAGAGCTGCACTATCCTGCTAGAATGAACCGCCAAGCAAGCTTTGACACTGCCCTGCACCTCCCTGCCCACCCTTATTCACAGCCACCAATACATCCTGTTCATGTAAAACAAAGTAAAACAAAAGTTTTCTTTTTTTGGCAGATTAAAAAAGAAAATTATCTACACTAAATTCTTTCTGTAAATTTTATTTACTATATTTCATAGCACTAGGGATTTTATGTATTTTGGAATTTGGTGTGCAGGTTCACTTTGTGATGGTGGTCTTATTTATTCATACTTTAATTTTCTTTATTTCTGCTCATCAGTACTTGCCTAGTGGTTGTCTGGTTGGGTCTACCTGCTCTTCAGTTTCTTTCATATTTGCAGTATTAAAAGAGTACACGCTGAACGCATGATCTTGCAGCTTAGATCAAACATGGGCAGGGTGTTCACAGGACAGTTCCAGAGTGACAGTCATGTGAAAGCTCCCCTACTTATGATTAGCAACAGTACCTAGAGTGCCTGTAAAGGGGCATTCTGCTCTTGGAGGTTGCATCTGCACTCTGAATGCTGTAGACAAGGAAGTTGCTCTCACTACACCACTGAAGGATTTCATGGCAAATTTACCTCTCTCCACCTCAAATTTCACTATTAAAGTCAGAACCTCGGTTTTGATTTGACTCATCATTCATTTATTTCTTCTTTAAATATTAAATAACTGCTCCTCTAACCCATGTATGGTGGGCACAAAGGCATTATTATATGTACCGATGCCACATATCATATGTCATTAGGGAATTTCAAATTAAAACCATCAGTGAGGTACCACTGACTATTATAATGGCAACAATTCAAAACACTGACACCACCAAATGTTGTCAAGAGTTGTAACAATAGAAACTCTCACTCACTGTTGCTGAGAATATAAAATGACACAATGACTTTGGAAGACAGTTTACAGTTTATTGTAAAACTATAGATATATTCTCTACCTATGATCCAGCAATTGCATTCCTTGATGTTTACGCAAAGGAGTTAAAACAGGTTCACATAAAACCTTCACAAGGATACTCATGCTTTACAATGAGCTTATTCATCATTTCCAAAACTTGAAAGCCACCAAGATATCTTTCAGTAGGTGAATGAATGAAATGTGGTACATCCAAACAATAAAATATTATTTAGCACTGAAAAGAAATGAGCTATCAAACCATGGAAAGCACACTTAAGTGAACATTACTAAATATAAGGAGTCAACCTGAAAAGTACACATTCTACAGCAGTCCATCCATATGACATTATGAAGAGGTAAAATTATGGAGACAGTGAAAGACCACCATTTGCTAAGGGTCTGAGAGAGGGAGGGATGAAGAGGCAGCAAAATTATTATTATTATGGGAGTGAAATTATTCTGTATGAGACTGTAGGAATGGATTATATAATTACACATTTGTCAAGACTCATAGACTATACAACACCATGAGTAAACCCTAATGTAAGCTTTGAACTTTGGGTGACAACAATGTGTCAAAGTGGGTTCATTGATTACAACAAATGAACCACTCGTGTGGGATAGTAGAGGAAGTGTCAGGAATATGGAGATGTAGGGTGTATATGAGTATCTAATTTTTGCTCAATTCTGTGAAACTGAAACTACTCTAAAATATAAAATTAAAATAAATCTGCTCAACTTTATTAAAAACAAAACAATATCTGGTTTCACAATCTACAAAGCAATAGGCTGAAATATCAGTATATTCACCACTTAAAATGAAGTATATTGGATCTTCCATATGAAATATATATTCTTTGAGGAGTATCAGCATGAATGTTTAAGTAGTTGGATATTACTAAAATTTTATTAAAACTTTAAAAATATTAAGTTTGCTTTATTATAAAGTGGCCTTATACCACAGACATTTCTTTGAAAGTTCAAGTAGCAGATTAATCAATAAGAACTTAAGATCTATTGAAATAATGGATAGTATGTCAGACACCATGTGTTAAACTATAAATATCCTTTTTGTCACTTATTAAAAATAAATAAACACATGGAATAATGGGCTGGTTCAAAATTGGGAAAGGAATATCATCTCAGGTTATATATTGTCACTTTGCTTATTTAACTTATATGCAGAATACATTAGGTGAAATGCGGGGCTAGATGAGTCACAAGCTGGAATCAAAGATTGCTGAGAGGAATATCAATAACTGCAGATATGCAGATAACGCCACCCTAATGGCAGAAAGTGAAGAGGAACTACAGAGCTTCTTGATGAAGGTGAAAGAGGAGAGTGAAACGTGTGTGTGTTCTTAGTCACTCAGTCATGTCCAACTCTGCAACTCCATGGACTGTAGCCAGCCAGGCTCCTCTGTCCATGGGGATTCTCCAGGCAAGAATACTGGAAAAGGTCACCATGCTCTCCTCCAGGGGATGTTCCCAACCCAGGGATCAAAACCAGGTCTCAGGCATTGCAGGCGGATTCTTTACCAGCTGAGCTAACTTATATGCCAAGTACATCATGCGAAATGCTGGGCTCGATGAAGCACAAGCTGGAATCAAGATTGATGGGACAAATATTAATAACCTCAGATATGCAGATGACACCACCCTTATGGCAGAAAGTGAAGAGGAACTAAAGAGCCTCTTGATGAAGGTGAAAAAGGAGAGTGTAAAAGCTGGCTTAAAACTCAACATTCAACAACTAAGATCATGCCATCCAGTCCCATTATTTCAAAGCAAATAAATGGGGAAGCAATGGAAATGGTGACACTTATTTGCTTGGGCTCCAAAATCACTGCAGATGGTGACTGCAGCCACGAAATTAAAAGATACTTCCTCCTTGGAAAGAAAGCTATGACAAATTCAGACATGCCCATTGAGTCAATGATGCCATCTAACCATTATCATCCTATGTTGCCCCCTTCTCTTTCTGCTCTCAATTTTCCCAACATCAGAATCTTTTCCCTTAAAGAAAACTCCAGGAGATAGTGAAGGGCAGGGAAACCTGGCATGCTGTAGTCCATGGATCGCAAAGAGACGCAACTGAGTAACTGAACAACAGTCAAGCATATAAAAGAAAAAAAATAGTTTTGCAAACTGAGTATTTTTACAAACGTACAATTTTAAGCAAGCAACATTTTACAATCAGTTGTATCTGTCTTGCTGTATCTCACCATTCGTTGAAACCAGGGTAGGCA
>SJYV01054403.1:0-10629 GCA_006410875.1 Neotragus pygmaeus
GATGATTTGGGAGAATGGCATTGAAACATGTATATTATCAGGTAAGAAATGCATCGCCAGTCTATGTTCGATACAGGATACAGGAGGCTTGGGGCTGGTGCACGGGGATGATCCAGAGAGATGATATGGGGTGGGAGGTGGGAGGAGGGTTCAGGATTGGGAACTCATGTACACCCGTGGCTGATTCATGTCAATGTATGGTAAAACCAATACAGTATTGTAAAGCAAAATAAAGTAAAAATAAAAAATTTTTAAATAAATAAAAGCAAAAAAATAGATATACATATATATGTCTTTACTTATTATTTATTATTATTTTATTTATATGTATTAATTAATATATTTTGTTTCTAAATAATAAATTATTAAAATTATGAATTATAAATAAATACATTTTGTTTATTAATGGGAGGGTTGAGTTATTATCCCACCTTCAGGGGCTATGAAAATACAAGATGAATAATAAAATAAATATCACCTCCTATCACCTACTATAGCCCAAGTTTCCTTTTCCAAATTTCCTTTTACAGAAAGCAGCAGATTAGCTATAGTAGTTATTTCCTTGACCAGTAATGTTCCCTCCTAAATATCCCACACAGTGGCTATCTTCTGAATCCAGTCCTCCATTATATCAAAGTTCTATTCATGACATGGGACTTGACATAAGCCTGCTTCTATAACATGAATTCAGATGTGCCTTGAAGTCATCAATAGCCAAATTCTTCCTGCCACAATCTCATTACCACCCCTTCCCCAACTGAACCTGTAATTTCATGCTTAAAGCATCATCCTGTCTGGTTTAAATCTGATTCTGGTTTAAAAATATAAATCCTCCAAATTCCTAAAACCATTAAATGAACAGAGACTATAAAAGTCAACTTTTATTAATTCAAACATCCAAAAAGTAATTTCTTTAACTCCTACTATGAGTTGGACACATTGATTCAATAAAGGCAAAACTTGATTTTAAACCACTTAGTAAAGGAGAGGGAGACCAAGGAAGGTCTGAGAAACTGCCATAACCAAGAGTAGCCTAAGAAGAAATGAAAACTAACTGTAATATAGTATCCAGGAACTGTATTAATGGGATCCAGGAACAGGCAAACGATATTAGGTAAAAATAAGAGAATCTAAGTAAAATATGGATCTAACTTAACAATTATCAATATTAGTTCATTAATATGACAGATGTACCATATACTGGGGCTTCCTTGATGGCTTAGAGGTAAACAATCTGCCTGTAAAGTGGGAGATGCAGGAGACACGGGTTTGATCCCTGGGTCATGAAGATACCCTGGAGAAGGGAATGGCTACCCACTCCAGTATTCTGGCCTGGAGAATTCCATGGACAGGGAAGCCTGGTGGGCTACAGTCCATGGGGTCTCAAAGAGTTGGATACAACTGATCATACATGCATCATATACTGTAAGGTGTTAGTAATCTGGAAAATGAGGCATGGGATATATATGGTAATCCTCTATACTATCTTGCCAATTTTTCAGTAAATCAAAACTTACTCTAAAAAAAATTAGTCTATTTCAAAAAAAAAAAAGGAAGGAAGGATGAGAACACTAAAAAGAGTGGCAGAGGCATCCACAACCCCTCCATTTCTAATAGTGTCCAAATTTCCTTTAAATCACCTCTCCTTTAATGTCAGTAGGCAACTTGGGTGGGATCCATCCCAATTCCAGCTCCAAAGAAGAGCTCTCACGGTCTAAGCCAATGAGAATATCCCACTCACCTGGGCCATGTGATTGTTCAAAAGTAGGCAGGTAACCAATCAGAACGGTAGGATTCCAGGAGTTGCAAGAAAAGCTTTCATTCTTCCTCCGAATCTGGGTGTGAAAATCTGAAGCTTCCCAGCTTGTAGAAGTTATCTTGTTACCAGGAAAAGAGTAAGACCGAGGGATGCTATGAGACAGCTCACAGCCAGGGGAAGCGAAGCTGAGAAACAGGTCCGGGTGCCATTATTTGAGTTTCCCAGGTAGCACTAGTGGTAAAGAATCTGCCTGCCAATGCAGGAGATGCAAGAGACACAAGTTCGATCCCTGGATAGGGAAGATCCTCTGGAGGAGGAAATGGCAACCCACTCCAGTATTCTTGCCTGGAAAATCCCAGGACAGAGGAGCCTGATGGGCTACAGTCCACGGGGACGCGAAGAGTCGGACACGACTGAGCATGCACACAGGACAGACTATGTCCTGCTCTTGAGGACAGCAGTGTGTTTGGGTTTCTGTTACTTGCAGCATGAAAAACTAACTAATTTTTGGACATAGAAAGTTCACAGTGTTGCCCGTGGTACCCACCTGGCTAAGCAGGGAAGGGTGCCCCCAGAGAGATGTTTCCTGCCTTTACTGATGTCACCAGGCCTTGTGGCAGAGCCTCACTCACTTAGAGGCACACGCAGTCACAGTTTAATAGACCTTGTTTATGACTTTGAAAACAGAGCAGCAAAAAGACCGAGACGGTGTCAGATGATAGGTCCTTCTGTTTTCTTTCCAAAGGCCTGTCCAATAAAGTCACCTTCCAGTTCTAGGCAAGGCTGAGTAGAGATCAAAGGGTCATGCTTTACTTGATTCTGACACTGAGTTTTCAGTCAGGAATAAAAAGCTGGACTTCAACACCATGGAGGCAGGAACTACTTTTCTCGTTCACCCTGAATTCCCAAGACTTAGCATACCAACAAGTTTCTAATAAGAGCTCAACACATGTCTGCTGAAAAATAAATAAATTGCTGAAAATTGCCTTTATTTAACTATAAGCTAAGTTTTCTAGGTTGAAACATTTTGCTATAACAGCATGTTCAATCCAGTGTCTTCCAAACAAAACCTTGAGGCAAGTTGCAAGATTAGATCCCCAAAACCAATATTTTAAAGGGGAGTTCGGTGGATTTCTCAGAAATCCTTGCCTGAGCAATGAGGTGTTGTCACCCTGAGGCTTGTTTTTCACTCTTCAGAAAACCAGCCATGTGATTCAAGAAAGCCTTTCAAAGATGACCAATCTGACATTCCATTTTCTTTCTCCAACTACACGTTCAAAAGTGCTGTGCTGGTTTAGACCTGCTAGTTTAGATTGATGAGTGAGAAACATGCTGCTCTGTCATTAACTGCATCTTGCTAGACAGGAAGCAACTTTTCAAAAATAGCTACCAATTCAGGCTGGTGAAAAAAGAAAGTAACAGTCACCTTTTCTCTCATCTGAGTTTGCTGAGCTGAGAGGGTTAGCACATTTTCTGCTGCTCTAAAAGCAATCGTTATCTTGATAATATCTACAACACATGGGGCTCCTGACCTGCTCTTCACTGTAGCTTCTATTTGCTGATTACAAACCCTGAACAACAAATACACGAGGGTTTCAAACTGACTTTCCATGATGTTTGGAATGAGTTGTCTTGTTAAAGAAGCAAGTTAGAACCCAGTGCAAGTTGATTGGCTACTGAATGGCTGTTTTTATATTATGGTTTGGGCTTCCCTGGTGGATCAGACGTAGTTACGTCATACTAGGTGCTGGAGATACATAATAGTGAGGCTGACCTAGATCCATCATATTTATCTCATACCCCAAAAGTTCTGCCTTTACTGGATCAGCTTTATTCTGGCATTAGTTCCATCTTGACTACCCTCCTGCCCTGTCAACTCTTGATGGATAAGATAACCATGGTAGTTTTAAAATACATCCACAAATTTTGTGATATTCTTCTCTTCAAAATATGGAAACAAATTTCCCTCACCTCGAGAATGGATCTGTTGTTGTGACTTGCTTCTAACAAATAGTGGTGTTGTTCAGTCGGTCAGTGTGTCCGACTCTTTGTGACCCGATGGACCGCAGCATGCCAGTCTGTCAAATAGAGTTTGACAGAATTCACAGCGTGGATCTCCAAGACTAGCTCTTAAAATGTCTGTGGCCTCCTCCTGGTTCTCTCTCTTGGAACATTTCCTCTGTGGGGTGGGGAGGGAAGCAAGCTAGTAGGTTGTAAGGACAATCAAGCAGCTCTAGGGAGAGGCCCACATGGTAAGGAATAGAGAACTTCTGCTAAAATTAGCATGGAACTGAGGCTCCTGCACCACCATGGGAATGAGCCATCTTGGAAGTGTATCTTCCAGACCTGGTCAAGACTTGGATGACTGCAACACCTACTAACATCTTGACAGCTATCTTGTCAGAGATGCTTAACCAGAACCATTTGGCCGAGTCATTCCCAAATTTCTGATCCTGAGAAACTATGAAAATAATGTCTGTTACTTTGAGCTGCTAGTTTGGGAATAATTTGCTATGCAGGCAATAGATAACTAATACAATGACTTTCCTGAAACTGCAGGTTTTATGAATATAGTAGCGTGGCATTTAAGATCTTTTCCAACCTTCTTCTAGAGTTCCCTCCTCTATTGCAGACATTGTAAAGTTGAAACCCTTTCTTCTGAAACATCCTTGCAGCTAATTAGTGTCCACCAATCAGAATCAAATGAATGTTGCATTTAAGATGACTATGGACATTGCAGCTTTCTCAGCCAGCCATGAGATTCAGAGACTGAAGTACAAGTGAGAGTTCAGAGATAAAGAGGAAGATTTAAAAGTTGTCAGAATATAGATGGAAGTTTTTGTTTAACAAGAATAGTTTAATTTGTATTAATTAATGAATTTTTACTTTTGGTTGTTGCTGGGTCTTTGTTGCGGCGTGCAGACCTTCTCTAGTTGTGGCACATGAGCTTCTCTTGGGGAGCACAGGCTCTAGAGAATGCAGGATCAGTAGTTGCAATGCACTGGCTTCTCTAGTTGCAGCCTGCAGGCTTAGTTGCCCTGGGGCATGTGGGATCTTCGTTCCCTGAACCAGGGATCAAACCCAAGTCCCCTGCATTGGAAGGCAGATTCTTAACCGCTGGACCACCAGGGAGGTCCCTACTTGGAAGTTAAAACCATGTGAGTCAGTAAGACCTCTTGCCCAGGGAGAATGTCAGAGGGAGGAGAACCTCAGATCAAGGACAGGGCACTGAGGAATACCAGTGTTTAAGAAATGGGAAGGAGGAGAGGCATGTGACGTTTCTGAGAAGGATCCAAAGAACACAGGAAAGGCAACAGGGCAGAGCGGTGAAACCTCAAGAAAGGAGACAGAAAACCTCAAGAGAGAAAGATGAGAAGACAGTAAGACAAGAACTGAAATGTGTCAACCGGGCTTAGTGGTGCTTACATTGCCCAAGAAGTTGCCATGAAGATGCCGGATTTAAGTGGGTGGAAGAGTGAATGGAGGCTGAGGAATGAGAGAGCACCCTTGAAGAAGCTTAGCTATGACAGGAAGAGGAGAGGACAGTATTGATAGATTAGTAAGTCTTGATCCAGGAGAATGATTTTTCCTTTGAGGGATTTCACTGATGTGAGAAAATGCTTGGGCCACAGTGCTAAGTGAAAAGCAGCAGGTCACAGAGCTGTCCAAACAATTTGATGACAAAACCATGTAAATGAAAACCATAGCCACAGATAAAAAAAGACTGGAAAAAAATGCACCCAAATGTTACGATGTGTTGATGTGGCTATGTCTGATGGAGGGGGTGGGGTAGGTTATGGGCAGTTTTTATTTACTTCTTTTGCCATTTTCTTTATCTTTTATGTTTTCTATTTTTTACAGAAAATTTTAAAGAAAAGTTAAATGATAACATAGTATATACCTACATACTCCTCATTTAGAACCTATCTTTTACTAATTGTTAACCTGTTCCACATTTTCTTGTCTCTCTCTCTCTCCTTCCCTCTCTCCATCCATCCATTTATCCATCTACTCCTACACTTCTTTAATAGTGGTCTATATATAATGTATAATATTACATATATATACATATATATATGTACATAAACACATATGTACAGGGAGGCCTGGTGTACTGCAGTCCACGGGGTTGCAAAGAGTCAGACATGACTGGGTGACTCAACAACAAGAATGTATGTTCAGTTCAGCTCAGTCGCTCAGTCGTGTCTGACTCTTTGTGACCCCATGAATCTCAGCACGCCAGGCCTCCCTGTTNTGATCATACATGCATCATATACTGTAAGGTGTTAGTAATCTGGAAAATGAGGCATGGGATATATATGGTAATCCTCTATACTATCTTGCCAATTTTTCAGTAAATCAAAACTTACTCTAAAAAAAATTAGTCTATTTCAAAAAAAAAAAAGGAAGGAAGGATGAGAACACTAAAAAGAGTGGCAGAGGCATCCACAACCCCTCCATTTCTAATAGTGTCCAAATTTCCTTTAAATCACCTCTCCTTTAATGTCAGTAGGCAACTTGGGTGGGATCCATCCCAATTCCAGCTCCAAAGAAGAGCTCTCATGGTCTAAGCCAATGAGAATATCCCACTCACCTGGGCCATGTGATTGTTCAAAAGTAGGCAGGTAACCAATCAGAACGGTAGGATTCCAGGAGTTGCAAGAAAAGCTTTCATTCTTCCTCCGAATCTGGGTGTGAAAATCTGAAGCTTCCCAGCTTGTAGAAGTTATCTTGTTACCAGGAAAAGAGTAAGACCGAGGGATGCTATGAGACAGCTCACAGCCAGGGGAAGCGAAGCTGAGAAACAGGTCCGGGTGCCATTATTTGAGTTTCCCAGGTAGCACTAGTGGTAAAGAATCTGCCTGCCAATGCAGGAGATGCAAGAGACACAAGTTCGATCCCTGGATAGGGAAGATCCTCTGGAGGAGGAAATGGCAACCCACTCCAGTATTCTTGCCTGGAAAATCCCAGGACAGAGGAGCCTGATGGGCTACAGTCCACGGGGACGCGAAGAGTCGGACACGACTGAGCATGCACACAGGACAGACTATGTCCTGCTCTTGAGGACAGCAGTGTGTTTGGGTTTCTGTTACTTGCAGCATGAAAAACTAACTAATTTTTGGACATAGAAAGTTCACAGTGTTGCCCGTGGTACCCACCTGGCTAAGCAGGGAAGGGTGCCCCCAGAGAGATGTTTCCTGCCTTTACTGATGTCACCAGGCCTTGTGGCAGAGCCTCACTCACTTAGAGGCACACGCAGTCACAGTTTAATAGACCTTGTTTATGACTTTGAAAACAGAGCAGCAAAAAGACCGAGACGGTGTCAGATGATAGGTCCTTCTGTTTTCTTTCCAAAGGCCTGTCCAATAAAGTCACCTTCCAGTTCTAGGCAAGGCTGAGTAGAGATCAAAGGGTCATGCTTTACTTGATTCTGACACTGAGTTTTCAGTCAGGAATAAAAAGCTGGACTTCAACACCATGGAGGCAGGAACTACTTTTCTCGTTCACCCTGAATTCCCAAGACTTAGCATACCAACAAGTTTCTAATAAGAGCTCAACACATGTCTGCTGAAAAATAAATAAATTGCTGAAAATTGCCTTTATTTAACTATAAGCTAAGTTTTCTAGGTTGAAACATTTTGCTATAACAGCATGTTCAATCCAGTGTCTTCCAAACAAAACCTTGAGGCAAGTTGCAAGATTAGATCCCCAAAACCAATATTTTAAAGGGAAGTTCGGTGGATTTCTCAGAAATCCTTGCCTGAGCAATGAGGTGTTGTCACCCTGAGGCTTGTTTTTCACTCTTCAGAAAACCAGCCATGTGATTCAAGAAAGCCTTTCAAAGATGACCAATCTGACATTCCATTTTCTTTCTCCAACGACACGTTCAAAAGTGCTGTGCTGGTTTAGACCTGCTAGTTTAGATTGATGAGTGAGAAACATGCTGCTCTGTCATTAACTGCATCTTGCTAGACAGGAAGCAACTTTTCAAAAATAGCTACCAATTCAGGCTGGTGAAAAAAGAAAGAAAGTAACAGTCACCTTTTCTCTCATCTGAGTTTGCTGAGCTGAGAGGGTTAGCACATTTTCTGCTGCTCTAAAAGCAATCGTTATCTTGATAATATCTACAACACATGGGGCTCCTGACCTGCTCTTCACTGTAGCTTCTATTTGCTGATTACAAACCCTGAACAACAAATACACGAGGGTTTCAAACTGACTTTCCATGATGTTTGGAATGAGTTGTCTTGTTAAAGAAGCAAGTTAGAACCCAGTGCAAGTTGATTGGCTACTGAATGGCTGTTTTTATATTATGGTTTGGGCTTCCCTGGTGGATCAGACATAGTTACGTCATACTAGGTGCTGGAGATACATAATAGTGAGGCTGACCTAGATCCATCATATTTATCTCATACCCCAAAAGTTCTGCCTTTACTGGATCAGCTTTATTCTGGCATTAGTTCCATCTTGACTACCCTCCTGCCCTGTCAACTCTTGATGGATAAGATAACCATGGTAGTTTTAAAATACATCCACAAATTTTGTGATATTCTTCTCTTCAAAATATGGAAACAAATTTCCCTCACCTTGAGAATGGATCTGTTGTTGTGACTTGCTTCTAACAAATAGTTGGTGTTGTTCAGTCGGTCAGTGTGTCCGACTCTTTGTGACCCGATGGACCGCAGCATGCCAGTCTGTCAAATAGAGTTTGACAGAATTCACAGCGTGGATCTCCAAGACTAGCTCTTAAAATGTCTATGGCCTCCTCCTGGTTCTCTCTCTTGGAACATTTCCTCTGTGGGGTGGGGAGGGAAGCAAGCTAGTAGGTTGTAAGGACAATCAAGCAGCTCTAGGGAGAGGCCCACATGGTAAGGAATAGAGAACTTCTGCTAAAATTAGCATGGAACTGAGGCTCCTGCACCACCATGGGAATGAGCCATCTTGGAAGTGTATCTTCCAGACCTGGTCAAGACTTGGATGACTGCAACACCTACTAACATCTTGACAGCTATCTTGTCAGAGATGCTTAACCAGAACCATTTGGCCGAGTCATTCCCAAATTTCTGATCCTGAGAAACTATGAAAATAATGTCTGTTACTTTGAGCTGCTAGTTTGGGAATAATTTGCTATGCAGGCTATAGATAACTAATACAATGACTTTCCTGAAACTGCAGGTTTTATGAATATAGTAGCGTGGCATTTAAGATCTTTTCCAACCTTCTTCTAGAGTGCCCTCCTCTATTGCAGACATTGTAAAGTTGAAACCCTTTCTTCTGAAACATCCTTGCAGCTAATTAGTGTCCACCAATCAGAATCAAATGAATGTTGCATTTAAGATGACTATGGACATTGCAGCTTTCTCAGCCAGCCATGAGATTCAGAGACTGAAGTACAAGTGAGAGTTCAGAGATAAAGAGGAAGATTTAAAAGTTGTCAGAATATAGATGGAAGTTTTTGTTTAACAAGAATAGTTTAATTTGTATTAATTAATGAATTTTTACTTTTGGTTGTTGCTGGGTCTTTGTTGCGGCGTGCAGACCTTCTCTAGTTGTGGCACATGAGCTTCTCTTGGGGAGCACAGGCTCTAGAGAATGCAGGATCAGTAGTTGCAATGCACTGGCTTCTCTAGTTGCAGCCTGCAGGCTTAGTTGCCCTGGGGCATGTGGGATCTTCGTTCCCTGAACCAGGGATCAAACCCAAGTCCCCTGCATTGGAAGGCAGATTCTTAACCGCTGGACCACCAGGGAGGTCCCTACTTGGAAGTTAAAACCATGTGAGTCAGTAAGACCTCTTGCCCAGGGAGAATGTCAGAGGGAGGAGAACCTCAGATCAAGGACAGGGCACTGAGGAATACCAGTGTTTAAGAAATGGGAAGGAGGAGAGGCATGTGACGTTTCTGAGAAGGATCCAAAGAACACAGGAAAGGCAACAGGGCAGAGCGGTGAAACCTCAAGAAAGGAGACAGAAAACCTCAAGAGAGAAAGATGAGAAGACAGTAAGACAAGAACTGAAATGTGTCAACCGGGCTTAGTGGTGCTTACATTGCCCAAGAAGTTGCCATGAAGATGCCGGATTTAAGTGGGTGGAAGAGTGAATGGAGGCTGAGGAATGAGAGAGCACCCTTGAAGAAGCTTAGCTATGACAGGAAGAGGAGAGGACAGTATTGATAGATTAGTAAGTCTTGATCCAGGAGAATGATTTTTCCTTTGAGGGATTTCACTGATGTGAGAAAATGCTTGGGCCACAGTGCTAAGTGAAAAGCAGCAGGTCACAGAGCTGTCCAAACAATTTGATGACAAAACCATGTAAATGAAAACCATAGCCACAGATAAAAAAAGACTGGAAAAAAATGCACCCAAATGTTACGATGTGTTGATGTGGCTATGTCTGATGGAGGGGGTGGGGTAGGTTATGGGCAGTTTTTATTTACTTCTTTTGCCATTTTCTTTATCTTTTATGTTTTCTATTTTTTACAGAAAATTTTAAAGAAAAGTTAAATGATAACATAGTATATACCTACATACTCCTCATTTAGAACCTATCTTTTACTAATTGTTAACCTGTTCCACATTTTCTTGTCTCTCTCTCTCTCCTTCCCTCTCTCCATCCATCCATTTATCCATCTACTCTACACTTCTTTAATAGTGGTCTATATATAATGTATAATATTACATATATATACATATATATATGTACATAAACACATATGTACAGGGAGGCCTGGTGTACTGCAGTCCACGGGGTTGCAAAGAGTCAGACATGACTGGGTGACTCAACAACAAGAATGTATGTTCAGTTCAGCTCAGTCGCTCAGTCGTGTCTGACTCTTTGTGACCCCATGAATCTCAGCACGCCAGGCCTCCCTGTT
>SJYV01054405.1:0-13703 GCA_006410875.1 Neotragus pygmaeus
ATCAGTCCTGGGTGTTCATTGGAAGGACTGATGGTGAAGCTGAAACTCCAATACTTTGGCCACCTCATTCGAAGAGTTGACTTATTGGAAAGGATTGCTGGGAACAATTGGGGGCAGGAGGAGAAGGGGACAAGAGAGGATGAGATGGCTGGATGGCATCACTGACTCAATGGACATGAGTTTGAGTGAACTCCTGGAGCTGGTGATGGACAGGGAGGCCTGGAGTGCTGCGATTCATGGGGTCACAAAGAGTCGGACACAACTGAGCAACTGAACTGAACTGTACTGAACTGAACTGAACTGAATGTGAAAATGCCTCATTAACACATTTTAAAATATATATTTCTATCCATGACATGTTGAAATGGTCATATTTTGGATTGTTATGTTAAATAAAATACATTTAAAAAGTTAATTTCCCCTTAAATACATGGCTACTAGAGAATTTTGAACAATATGTGTGGCCCATGTTATATTTTTACTGGATATCACTGGTCTAAAAGTGAAATCCCTGGAACCGGAAGTGGTGACCAACTTCATTTAAACTCGTATCTCATTTCCGCCTGCTCGGGAGAAGGAAATGGCAACCCACTCCAGTGTTCTTGCCTGGAGAATCCCATGGACAGAGGAGCCTGGTGGGCTACAGTCCATAGGATCTCAAAGAGTTAGACTGAAGGGACTTGGCACATATGCATNTCCGCCTGCTCGGGAGAAGGAAATGGCAACCCACTCCAGTGTTCTTGCCTGGAGAATCCCATGGACAGAGGAGCCTGGTGGGCTACAGTCCATAGGATCTCAAAGAGTTAGACTGAAGGGACTTGGCACATATGCATGCACTGGTCTTGCTGGGTACCTTGGGAAGCTCAGTGATTTGGGAAGCGATTCATTCGGTGACATCTGAGCTCATTCCTGACTGTGCTAAGGAATGGTGCCCCCTCACAGGGGAAAAACAAACAGCCCCATCAGGCTTTGTTCCTAATGCTGCTCCAGAGTGCTGACGACACCCCTGCTGGGCCCAGCCTCAGGGGAAACAGTGGGGAACTGATTGACAGCCATTAAGAAAATGGAATTGAACGTCTCAGATCAGACATCAAGGCAGAGTCTTTATCAAGCAAGCATCAGACCCTGTCAGCTCTCCAGCTAGGAGGAAGGCTTGCCTGGAGGACCTGAGCTGCTCGTGATTATCAGTCAACCTCCTCTGCAGCTTAATATTTTAGGATGGCTATTGTAAAGGGACACTATTATGTCCTGCTTGCCACTCACTAGCTGTGTGGGCAAGTTAGTTAACCTCCACATCCCTTAGTTTTCCCCCATGTAACGTGGTGATGATACTGTACCCACTTCGGTATTGTTGTAAAGACGAGATGAACAGCAAACAGTGTGCTTAGAACCCTGTCCAGCACACAGTGAGTGTTCAATGGAGGTTGGTTGCTATTCTTATTATTGTTATTTATGTCTAATATGAACTTTTACCCCAAAAGCCTTTTCCTGGACCCCAAAATCTTCCCCGATGCCTTGGCAGTAAAGAATCTGCCTGCAATGCAGGAGCCATGAGAGACCTGTGTTCGATCCCTAGATTGGGAAGGTCCTCTGGAGGAGGGCATGGCAACCCACTTCAGTACTCTTGCCTGGAAAATTCCATGGACAGAGGGGCCTGACAGGCTACAATCCATGGGGTCACACAGAGTTGGATGTGACTGAAGCCACTTAGCATGCACACAAAGCCTAGAGACGTGATCCTTTTTATTTCACAAACCTAAGAGCCATTATGGTCACTGGTGAAGGACCCATCCTAAAATATTTTTCTTCTTATACAATTAATTTGTATTGAAGTATAGTTGCTTTTTAACTTCTGTGCAGAGTACATCATGAGAAATGCTGGGCTGGAAGAAGCACAAGCTGGAATCAAGATTGCTGGGAGAAATATCAACAACCTCAGATATGCAGATGACACCACCCTTATGGCAGAAAGTGAAGAGGAACTAAAAAGCCTCTTGATGAAAGTGAAAGTGGAGACTGAAAAAGTTGGCTTAAAGCTCAACATTCAGAAAAAGAAGATCATGGCATCTGACCCCATCACTTCATGGGAAATAGATGGGGAAACAGTGGAAACAGTGTCAGACTTTATTTTGGGGGCTCCAAAATCACTNTCTCCTCATTTCAGCCCCCCACTCATTCATTTTACTCCTTCACTGCTATCATTACAATGCTCATTCATTTACCATTGAAACTCTTATTGACCTAATGAATCAAACCATCTATGCCTTTCACTCTGTAACTTTCTTCCTCACTCCAACCATCTACTCATCAGCTTTCATAGGGGGTGCCTACTCAACAACTCCTGAAAGCCCACTTTTCTATAAGTCAAGAATAGAGAGATTGCGAAAATCAACAATTTTATTCAGATTTTAAAATGCCTGCTATATCTCCTATTTTCATTATATTTCCAGTGACACTATCTTAAATAGAAACTTCTTTCTTCTTACTGTCCCTAGTGAACAATCTAGACTTCTTGCCTGAAAATATTTTCTGTCAAAATATCTTCCACAACTTTGATGAAGTAGATGAAGACATAGAAATCCTAACAATATTAAATGATATTAAAATGTTAACTACTTTACTCAGGTTATCTTTTTAAATCCTCTCTGAAACACCATATGATAGATGAAACTCTTAAAATCAAGTTCAAGATGAGGAAATAAAGGTTCATAAAGAACAAGTAGCATGCCTAAATCATAAAGATTAAACTAATTGTCAAGGTCTTTGAGTATTCTTATAGTACAACTACAATATTTCTCAGCCACAATAAAATATTTACTCTGGTGCGCTTTATATAATTTGGTTTGAGCTTATTTTAATCCTTTACTATATTCTGCTTTATAGTAAATCATTATGTGGCTGTGCATTCAGTATCCTTTTAGACTCTGCAGTTGATAAGGGTAGAAATCATTTCCCAAGTGTCTATTAAATGATTTGATGTAGAGTTGCTCGGTAACAGTTAAATGAGTCTTTCCCATTAAAGACATTTAAAGACTATTGTTAATTAATAGCTTAATTATTTTCTAGTTTTGCGGTAGTTTAATAACTTTTTCCTTCCTTTAAGAGAGATACTAATTTCATCATCTTGCCCTTTTTCTAGTTGTGTCATTATGAACTCCCTGCCCAAATCTAGCCTGAAGCTTCCTTCAGCTAGNTGGCGTGCTGCGATTCATGGGGTCACAAAGAGTAGGACATGACTGAGTGACTGAACTGAACTGAACTGATAGTTGCTTTACAGTGTTGTGCATCCTGAAATTTTTTTTAATTTTTATTTATTTGACTGTGCCTGGTCCTACTCGGGATCCTCAATCTTTTTTTTTGGTGGCATGCGAATACTTAGTTGCAATATGTGGGATCCAGTTACCTGAACAGGGTTCAAACCCAGACCCCCTGCATTGGGGAGCATGGAGTCTCAGCCACTGGACCAGCAGGGAAGTCCCTATTCTGAAATATTTTTAATCTAAGATTCTTTTGAGAGTCCCTTAAACAGCAAGGAGATCCAACCTGTCAATCCTAAAGGAAATCAACCCTGGCTATTCACTGTAAGGACTGATGCTGAAGCTGAAACTCCAATACTTGGGCCACCTGATTCAAAGAGCCAACTCACTGGAAAAGACCCTGATGCTGGAAAAGACTGAGGGCAGGAGGAGAAGGGGGTGACAGAGGATGAGATGGTTGGATGGCATCACTGACTCAATGGATGTGAGTTTGAGCAAGCTTTGAAAGATAGAAAAGGACAGGGAAGCCTGGCGTGCTGTAGTCCACGGGGTTGCAAAGATTGAACATGACTGAATAACAACAAACTACATTTTGGCTGTCAAGCAATGCCACTATCTCTCTTTTTCCTAGGACCCCAATTTTCTTTAGAGAAATAGAGCCTCCCTTATTTTCTGTGGATGGGAATTCCTCGCACCCCTCCCTGTTTAAGCCCAGCTCCTGTTTCTGGGTCCGGGTTCAGACTGGGGCAAGTATGACCTTAACTGCTCAGCTGGACAGATGTCCTCTTGAGCACGTCACCCACAGAAGGAAGAGCAGACTCCAGGTGAGTCTCTGAGGCCGTGGTGGGCTCACCAGGCTGTCCCTGCAGTAAGACTGTTGCCAGGGCTCTCGTGGTCCAGCCTGCAAGGCACCTTTTCCTGTGAAAAGCCCCCTCAACAATATTCTTCTAATCCTTTCCTTTTTGTGCAACTTGGGGGAAATCAGTTTCTGGTGCTTGCAACCAAAAACCCCAGTGATGAAAATCTTTATCCTCCTTTTTCTTTCTTCCTGCTCCCAGCTCCACATGCCACCAGAATATAGAACAGCCCAAATGGTCAGAGGAATTGCACTCCTCTAGACTCTTTCTTCAGAGTTGGAGGGTAAGAGAACATCCCGTTCCTCACTCTGTGTGTGTGTGTGTGTGTGTGTGTGTGTGTGTGTGTGTGTGTGTGTGTGTGTGCAGTCTGTCGTGCCCAGCTGTTTGCAACCCTATGGAATGCACTACCCTGTCCCACCCCTGCCCCCCACCCAAGCTCCTCTGTCCATGGAATTTTCCAGGCAAGAATACTGGAGTGGGTTGCCATTTTCTCCTCCATCCATCCTTCATTAAATAACTTGAAGTCACAAGTCCTCTAACCCTCAATATTATGACCCAACAGGCAGCATCCTATAGTGGAAAGTAAGCTTCATAGTGTGAGGGACCTGGATTCAAATCCTGCCACTTACTGGCTATGTGACCTTGTACAATTACTTAATTTCTCTGATCATTAGTTTTTTCATATGTGTACACACACACACATGCTCACACAATTGTGGGGGCTGGTAAGTCTCAAATCTGTAGGGCAGGCTATCAACTCAGGCAGAAGATGATTCTGCAGTCTTTTTTTTTTTTTTTCCAGTATTTATTTATTTGACTGAATCAGATCTTAGTTTCAGCTCATGGGTTTAGTTGCCCCGTGGCATGTGGGATATTAGTTCCCCCACCAGGGATGGAACCCATGTCCCTTGAATTGGAAGGTAGGTTCTTAACCGCTGGACCACCAGGGAAGTCCCAATTCTGCAGTCTTGAGGCAGAATTTCTTCTCCAAGAAAGCTCTGTGCTAAGTCACTTCAGTCATGTCCAACTCTTTGTAACCCTATGGATTCCTCTGTCCATGGGATTCTCCAGGCAAGAATACTGGAGTGGGTTGCCATGCCGTCCTCTAGGGTATCTTCCAGACCCAGGAACTGAACCCATGTCTCTTATGTCTCCTGTATTGACAGGTGGGTTCTTAACCACTAGTGCCACCAGGGAAACCCAGGAGTTTGGTAGTATTGTTTAAATGACAAAACCAAGGTCCAGAGAGATTAGGTAAGTTGCCCAAAGTCACACAGCTAGCATGCAGTAAGACAGGATGCACGTAACTGCCTCTATGAATCAAACTGTCGTTTAGTGGTCTCTTTAGTTTGCGTAACTCAATTTCAGTTAAAATTCTGAGATAATGCACAGCCTGCCTTGTCCCTTTAAGTAAAACTCCACCCAATCCCACAGATGTGGCCAAATTTAGCTGCCAACATGTTTGAGAAAAATATTTTCGGGTAAAATATCACACCACCACCACACAACCCCTCCACTATCACCCCCTACCCACGATGACAAAAAGTCAACACCTTTCCTTTAAGAAAACTTGGCAGAGGTCCCCCCACCCATAAGGAGTGGCTCCTTCTACCCACTTCCACTAGGAGCATCACACAACAGATGAACTTTCCAAACAAAGAAATGTTGAGTCAGAAATAAAATCACTTGTTAATTGTGGTCTTTCTGGAATGGATGACTATATAATATCCTAATCAAAAATTTGGAATCACATTAGCATTTAGATAAAGGCTTATTAGAAAGGAGATGAGGATAAAACAAGGCTCTGAGACGGTGGGTGCTTCCCCAAGGCCAGTCATTACCGACAAAGGTGGGCAGCCAGCAGGTCTCAGAGTTGCCAGATTTGGATCAAGTCCAGGGGCAACTCTGGGGATGCTCCTTCGTGTCCAAAACGTTTCTCAGGGGGCCCCCCAATTCTGCTCCCACCACGACCATTAAGGGCATTCAAGCCAGCTCCACTACCAATTTGAAGTTAGCTGGAATCCTCTCTCATAGTAGGTGTTTTTTCTCTTTTCAAGAATGTGCTGGAGGTGGAGAAGTTGAGAAAGTGGACTGGACATAGATACACTATAATGTGTGAAATACCAAGTGAGAAGATGCTGTATAGCGCAGGGAGCTCAGTTCGGTGCTCTGTGATGACCTACAGGGGTGGGAAGGATGGTGGGTGGGAGGAAGGCTAGAGAGGGAGGGGATATATGTTTACATATAGCTGGTTCACATTGTTGTACAGCAGAAACTAACATTATAAAGCAAATATACTCCAATTAAAATAACTAACTAAATAAAAAAGAGTAACGAAGGGACAGATGATTGGGGCAGGGGGGAAATGTGTTGGAAATGTAATAGTCAGTAAAACAGAATGCCAAAATAAAGATGTTAAGATCAAGGGCCAAGGAGTTCTTAACTGTGACTGCTTTTGGAGGGGAGAAGACAACTCCGTATGTCTTGGAATAGAGCTGTATGTATGGCAGGGTGAAGTGAAAGTCGCTCAGTCGTGTCCAGCTCTTCACGACCCCATGGACTATACAGTTCATGGAATCCTCCAGGCCAGAATACTGGAGTGGTAGCCTTTCCCTTCTCCGGGGGATCTTCCCAACCCAGGGATCAAACCCAGGTCTCCTGCATTGCAGGTGGATTCCCTACCAGCTGGGCCACAAGGGAAGCCCAATATGCCATATGGCAGGGATGGGATAGTAAATACAGTGGAAGACATTCCCAGGTGCTACTGCCCTTTGGAATAAGAAAGATCTGACATGGACTGTGGGCTATGCTTGGGCACAACTGTGACATACAGACATCTTAATTCTACAGCGCTTCACATTTTCTGTCTCTTCTCATTCCTCCCTGGTGTCAAGATTTTTCTCGCTCCTCTCCAGAAACTAGGCTCTGGGAGCCCACACCCTAGAGATCGGGGTTGTCTGGTTGGGCAAATGGCTTTCCACACGTCAGTCCCAGAAGCCTCTCTACACTTCCCTTCCACGCGGTGGAGGTTCACAGGGCAGGCCGATGTGATCCTGAATCCCGAGGATTAATTTGGCGGCGCTTGAATGATACTGGCTATGCCCTGGCGTTTGGCTGCTCCCTTGTCTTTATCTGTCAATGTCAGTGTCAAATTAGGGAGAGAAATGAAATAGGACAAGCCAAGGGCAGCCTTTCTGGGAGTTATGCCAGGCTGGCAAGATGAGGCAGTGTGCCGGCAGGAGGTCGTGACCAGGTCAGATGACAGAGAAAGAGGGGTGTGTGGGGACGGAGGTGGCGCTTTGAGTCCAGAGTACGGGGCTGAGGTCAAAGGTTGGGGGAGGTAAATGTGTTCAGCATTCAGAAACGTAAATTGGGCAGGAGAGGCGTGGTCTGAACTTGAGAGCCAGACCAGTCACAGAGAAAAACAGACTCCAAATACAACTTCCTTTCCTGGGCCTGGGGCTAGAGAAAAGTGCATGAAACGTAATGGAGCACGGTTCACTGGTTCTCTTCCCCGTCAGCAACTTCAGAGCCACAGGCCACTGAAAGACAGGCCTAGTGCACCTTCCAGTCATTTCCAGGGGTCCCAAGCAGTTCTCGAGGGGTGCTCTTCAAATAGGCGACAACCATGAGGCTTCCCTTTCCAGGCTCCTTTCTGCGAGAGATTCCCTGTGGGAATCTCCACCCCCTCAGAGAGCAAGCTCTCGCATCCGTACCATCCGCCTCCCATGTGTCCAGATCACACGGTGCTCAGCATCTCTGCTGGGCCTGCTGCCACACCTGCGTCTCTTTGCCCGAGGAGTTTCTCAGGTAGGGGCACCCCTGCTCCCCACAGAGCAGCATGGGGCAGAGAATCAACACCTCTGTCAGCCACTCCAGCAGCTGCCTCAACCACTGACTGCAGGGAGCTGGTATAAACACCCACCTTCTTCATCCCCAGGACAAGATAACTTGAGGGTGGATGCTCTGCATTGGCCCCCAGAGTGCCTCGGGCACACGAGCTCTGGTTACCCACAGTGGTAATTCAATGCATCTTTCACTGATCCTTTCCCTCCCCTGTCCCACTTCCCTATGTCTCCACTGGCATTTTCTGGGATTCCCTCCTCAAAAGTGTATAAATTTTGCACACTTAATGCTTGACGCAGTGTTTCTGGGTGAACCAGACTTAAGGCACCTCACAACCTATCTCCCTGTCCTCCTACTGTTGGCTCTGGTTTTAAAAGATTTTTAAGATTTTTTTTAATGTGGACCATTTTAAAAGTCTTTATTGAATTTGTTACAATATTGTTTCTGTTTTATGTTTTGTTTTTTTGGCCTCAAGTCATGTGGGTTCTTAGTGCCCTGACCAGAGACTGAACTTGCACTCCCTGCATTGGAAAGCGATGTTGTAGCCACTGGACCCCCAGGGAAGTCCCTGTTGACACACAGCAGCCTGAATGGCCTTCGACAACATCAGTCAGAGCAGATCACTGCCCTGCTCAAAACCTTCCAATGGCCACTCATTATGTCTAGAATAAAAAGGCAAGACTTTTTATTACGGGCTGTATGTCAGTCCATCAGGCTGCTGCAACAAAACGCTGTTCACTGAGTATTTCATAAACAGCCAAAGTTTATATCTTATGGTTCTGGAGGCTGGGAAGTCCAAGATGGTTACACCAGGATTCGGTGTCCGGTAAGGCCCACTTTCTGGTTCCAGGTGGTGCCTTCTATTAATACATATAACCTTACAAGATGCATGGGGCAAGGGAGAATTTTCAGGCTTCTTTTCAGTTCAGTGCCAATCGCTCAGTCATGTCTGACTCTTTGCAACCCCATGGACTACAGCACGCCAGGCTTCCCTGTCCATCACCAACTCCTGGAGCTTGCTCAAACTCAAGTCCATCGAGTCAGTGATGCCATCCAACCATCTCATCCTCTGTCATCTCCTTCTCCTCCTGCTTTCAATCTTTCCCAGCATCAGAGTCTTTTCCAAGGAATCAGTTCTTTGTATCAGGTGGCCAAAGTATTGGGGTTTCAGTTTAAGCATCAGTCTTCCCAATGAATATTCAGGGCTGATTTCCTTGAGGATTGACTGGTTTGATCTCCTTGCAGTTGAAGGGACTCTCAAGAGTCTTCTCCAACACCACCGTTCAAAAGCATCAGTTCTCCAGTGCTCAGCTTTCTTTATAGTCCAACTCTCACATCCATACATGACTAATGGAAAAACCATAGCTTTGACTAGACGGGCCTTTGTGGGCAAAGTAATGTCTCTCCTTTTTAATATGCTGTGTGGGTTGGTCATAGCTTCTTTTATAAGGGCACTAATCCCATTTGTGAGGGCTCCTCCCTCACAGCCTCATCACCTGACAAAGGCCCCACTTCCAAACACCATCACCTTGGGCATTAGCTTTTTCAACATATGAATCTGGGAGCAACAGAAACATTCAATCTACAGCAAAGTGCAAGGTCCTGTATTATCTGGTCCATGCTTTACCTCTCCATTCAGTCACTCTGCCCCAACCCCAACAGCAATCTTTCTGTCCCTCAAACACTGAGTTTTTCCTGTCTTCTGTCTCAAGCATTTGCTTTCCTTCTGCTTGGAGAACTCTGTCCCCAGATTTCTGTGTAGCTCACTCCTTATCAGTGCTGTTCAGGTGCCAGCTTAACAATCAGCTCCTCCAAGAAGTCTTCTGTGACTATCCAGTTTCAAGTAGCCTTACCCACACACCCACCACCCCAGTCATTCTTCGTAATATTGATAACTACCTAGAGCTCACTGCTGCTGCTGCTGCTGCTGCTAAGTCACTTCAGTCGTGTCTGACTCTGTGCAACCCCATAGACGGCAGCCCACCAGGCTCCCCCATCCCTGGGATTCTCCAGGCAAGAACACTGGAGTGGCTTGCCATTTCCTTCTCCAATGCATGAAAGTGAAAAGTCAAAGTGAAGTCACTCAATTGTGCCCGACTCTAGCGACCCCATGGCTGCAGCCCACCAGGCTCCTCCGTTCATAGGATTTTCCAGGCAAAAATACCGGAGTCTAGGGGATGTATTTTTTAACTTGTTAATTTTGTGCTTCCTGCTTTGACCTCAGGGCTTGGAACATTGTTCAACTCTTAGTAGGCATTTGATAAATATTTGCATAATGAGAAATGATCTAGACAAAAGAAGATGACACAAGTAGCAATAGAAAGGAGGAAGCTTTCAGAAAAATATTTGAAAGGAGGAATCAATGGTATTAGACAATGAAAGAGATGTGGAAGGTGACGGACAGGAAGGAGGTGTCCAAGGTGACACCAAGCTCGGAACCCTGCAGGAATCATGGTGCCATTCACCATGAGAACAGGAAAGGGGAGGGCCTGGTAGGAAAGAGGATAGGTTTGTTCGGACATACTGAGTGTGAGGAGCCTATGGGATGTCTAAATGGAGACACCTAACAAAGGACTAAAAACATGGGTCTGGAGGGTCAGAGAGGGCTGAAAACTCAAGATTCGGAGCATGTGCAATTGAAATTATGGAAGAAGATAACGTCTCTCAAGGAAAAACTTAAAGGTGGTGGTGGTGGTCATTTAGTCACTAAGTTGTTTCTGAATCTTGCAAACCCATGGACATAGCCCACCAGGCTCCTCTGTCCATGGGATTTCCTGGGCAAGAATACTGGAGTAGGCTGCCATGTCCTTCTTCAGGGGATCTTCCTGACCCAGGGATCAAGCCTGTTGTCTCCTGCATTGCAAGCAGATTCTTTATCACTGAGCCACCAAGGAAACCCAAACATTAGAGGAGGAGTTGTAGATTCTAATGCTTTCAGAGGCTAGGAAAATAGTGTAGACGTATGAACTAGCTCGGATCAAAACCATAAAACGCGGTGGTTACTGCAGTGAGAATTGAAGGTAATATTTCCTATGTCCAAAGACATTCGTGGTAAACATTATTAAATATTGAGGGGGCCAATCAAAACAGGTCTTGGGTGGTCCACTAATTTGAGACCCCTAATGGAGAATGTCGACTAAGGTCTGTGTAGTCAAGGCTATGGTTTTTCCTGTGGTCATGTATGGATGTGAGAGTTGGACTGTGAAGAAGGCTGAGCGCCGAAGAATGATGCTTTTGAACTGTGGTGTTGGAGAAGACTGTTGCGAGTCCCTTGCACTGCAAGGAGATCTAACCAGTCCATTCTGAAGGAGATCAACCCTGGGATTTCTTTGGAAGGAATGATGCTAAAGCTGAAACTCCAGTACTTTGGCCACCTGATGTGAAAAGTTGACTCATTGGAAAAGACTCTGATGCTGGGAGGGATTGAGGGCAGGAGGAGAAGGAGATGACAAAGGATGAGATGGCTGGATGGCATCATGGACTCGATGGACATGAATCTGAGTGAACTCCGTGAGATGGTGATGGACAGGGAGGCCTGGCGTGCTGCGATTCATGGGGTCGCAAAGAGTCGGACATGACTGAGCGACTGAACTGAACTGAACTGAATGGAGAATGAGAAGATGGGTTTTCCTGTGTCACTAGACCCTAGGAAAAACAACATTTAAGGGGCAGGCATGGAAGGAAGAATCATACGAACAAGATTGAGGAGGAGCAACAAAAGAGGTGGGAAGAAACCAAGAGAAAGTCATGTGCAGAAGTCGAAGAAGAAGTAGTCAATGTTATCAAGTGCTGCAGATAGGTCAGGTGGAGGAGAAGCCAAAAGGGACATTGGATTTAGCCAGTGGGAGTTCACTGCTGGCCTGATCAGGAGTAACTCCAATAGAAAAGGCAGAAGCCAGGCACAGTTCAATGAGACGTTAATGGAAAACGAGGATGTGGCAACAGCAAGAGGACAGATCAACCTTTAGAGAAGCTCATCAGTGAAGGAAAGTAAATAAAGAGAACATAGAAATTTTACTCCTGGCTTTGCAACAAAAACGTGTTAAAAAAAAAAGTGTTTCTATGCATTTTAAAACATACAACTGGGGACTTCCCTGGTGGTCCAGTGGTTAAGAATCTGCCTTCCAATGGAGGGAATTTAGATTCAGTCCCTGGTCAGGGAACTAAGATCCCACAGGCCAAGGGGAAACCAAGCTCACACACTACTACTAGAGAGCCCACTCACCACAGAGAATATCCTGTGTACTACAATTAAGATCTGATGCAGCCAACAAATAAATAAGTAAATATTTAAAAATACAATTTACAAACATTTATAGTGCTTTTTATTAATAATAGATAGAAATGAGAAAGTACTCAAATGTCCAACAATAGTAGAACAAATAACTTATGACATGGTCATACTATGGAATATTACGCAGCAATGAAAAAGACTAAATTACTGCTACACGCTCTACATGATGAATCCCACAGAAATAATGCTGAGTGAAAGAAACCATGCACAAAAGTACATCTGAATTATTTTGTTAAATGAAGTTCAACAATGAACCCATCTATGAAACACAGCAAAAGACATCTAAAATGGTAAAGGTTAAAATGGTGCCTACTACTCACAGATATAAGGAACAAACTTGCAGTTATCAGAGAGAGAGAGAATAAGGGATGGGAAATACAGAAGTGGAGCGGGGGAGGAGGTTACTATGGAATTATATGAAATCATCTGTGTGAAACCTTTGAAAATTGTGAAGCGCTATAGAATTTAAAGAATCTTTCACTCAAAAAAATAATAAAATGGTGATTGCCTTTGTGGAAAGAGAGTTACCTAATAAGGGCACAAAGAACTTAGCCAGCGAGTTGGCAGGCAATATTCTGTGGTGGATATATTGGCATAAATATATATAAAAATGCTGGTCAGGAAGCTAATTTCTCACACGTCTTGCAGCCAAAAAGTCAAAACAGAAGCAATGCCGAAACAAATTCAATAAAGTCTTTGAAAATGATTCACATCAAACAAAATCTTTAAAAAAAATTTTAAGGTATAAATTATACCTCAATCAAAAAGTAAGAGAAAAAGAAGAGAAAGAGGACAATAGACTGAGGAGACTGGGATTACCTTCTAGAAGAAGCTCAGTTCCCACTTTAGATCACATATCAGGCCTGCTGTAGACATTTTGGCAAAGAAGAAAAAACTGAAACTAAGAAAGGCTATTTTTGTTATAACTTATTAATTACAAAGAGAAAATGGTAAGTGCTTACTAAAGAAAAATGAAATAATCGGTTAGTATTCCCAATAATGGAAAAGAAAAAAAAAAAAACAACCCAGCATCATGTACCCACTGATATGATGTACCAGAGAGAACATGATATTATTTCAGTGATGGTTCTGCTGCACATGTATCAGTTCAGTTTAGTTCAGTTCAGTCGCTCAGTCATGTCCGACTCTTTGCGACCCCATGAATCGCAGCACGCCAGGCCTCCCTGTCCATCACTAACTCCTGGAGTTCACTCAGACTCATGTCCATCGAGTCCGTGATGCCATCAAGCCATCTCATCCTCTGTAGTCTCTTTCTACTCCTTCCCCCAATCCCTTCCAGCATCAGAGTCTTTTCCACCGAGTCAACTTTTCACATCAGGTGGCCAAAGTACTGGAGTTTCAGCTTTAGCATCATTCCTTCCAAAGAAATCCCAGGGCTGATCTCCTTCAGAATGGACTGGTTGGATCTCCTTGCAGTGCAAGGGACTC
>SJYV01054406.1:0-13825 GCA_006410875.1 Neotragus pygmaeus
GCAAAATGAGGAAATTATGGTGAAACGAGACAGAGGAAACATGATAGGCAAAGACCAAAATCCTAAAAGATGAAGGTTGATTGTGAAATACTTACTCCTGACATAGGGGTGTAGGCAGGAGGAGGGCTGTGTCCAATTTCACTCTAATAGGAAAGAAAAATGGAATGATGGATATAATAAGAGGTGATATGAATGGAAAAAAAAAGAAAAGAAAAAGAAAAGCCACATGAGCTGTATGAACCAATAGGGAACACATGCACAACAGTGATGTTTGCTAAACAGTAAAATTTTATGTACTCTGATCTCAAGAAAGTTTATTTATATATTTTGAGAATACTATATATAATTTAATCCCTGTAAAGGAAAATTAAAAAGAAAAATTTTAAATGCATTAAAAAATTATGTTGACAATAAATATTCTTCTGATGAACCCTGAAAGAAAGGGAAAAGTAGTAAATAATAAACTAGAGTTATAAACAAGGAATGCTTTCCTTTGTTATACTTTAGGTGACTGGAATGATCATATATCACCGCATTAACTTTTCTCCTATAAGAAGCTTATCTAAAAAGAGATAGAAGTAGATTTCAATTTTCTTGGAATAATTTTTGTTATCAAATTACATTTATTCTTTACCACTTCAGCTAAGGGTCAGCTTCTCAACCTTTGCTTATAGAAAGGGTAAATAATATTTTCTCATTAGTCTCTTTTTAAGTGAGCAAACAGCAGAAAATCTTGAAAAACTGGTTTCTTTCCTGCAAACATGCTTTACATACATTACTTTTATGTATTTAGAATCAGTTGAAATTAGATTGCAATTAGAAAAAAAACAAAAAGACATTCTTATGGCTTACAACTCTAACCTATGGGTTAAATAAAAGTCAATATAAAAATATGATAAAATATTAAGGATAACTTTCTTCAGGCTAAGTACAGGAGATATATGAATGCTAATTCTGTTTCTTAGCATACACATATATATGCTGCTAAGTCCCTTCAGTCGTGTCCAACTCTGTACGACCCCATAGATGGCAGCTCACCAGGCTCCCTGTCCCTGGGATTCTCCAGGCAAGAACCCTGGAGTGGGTTGCCATTTCCTCCTCCAATGCATGAAAGTGAAAAGTGAAAGTGAAGTTGCTCAGTCGTGTCCGACTCTTCACGACCCCATGGACTGCAGCCCACCAGGCTCCTCCGCCCGTGGGATTTTCCAGGCAAGAGTACTGGAGTTGGGTGCCATTGCCTTCTCATATATATAAATATATGTATATATGTATGTACATATATACATATATATATAATACCAATCATTTATTAAGCACATTTCTTGAGAAACCACTATCTGTGTATGCACAAGGCACTTTTCAAGGCACTTGAAATAATGAAGGTAAAAACAGTTGGTTTTGTGAACCTTTCATTCTATACCTTCTGGCTTTAAGTGAACAGAGATGACTAAAATAAACTTCAAAGACAACATCTTCAAACATCTATAAAATGGAGCTAAATCTGATTCCAGGTCGATGTTTTTATAATTTATAGATTGACAAAACAACCTAAGAATATGGTCCCACAGAGATTAACTGTTCAATACAAATTAATAGCAACTAGATAATAGAATTTTCCTTAACTGAGTCTTCTGAACTTAAGGGAACAAACTCTGAACATCTACACTGAGTTTAGATTTTAACTCTGCCCATAACTGAGTCACTTATGTGATGGTATAGAAAATATTTAATCTCTTTTTTTCTCTAGTAACATAGCTAACAACACACTAAAGGATATAACGTGGAAATTTGGATATATTTGTTACGCACTGCATAGGAGGAGCTTTGTAGAGTAGACAGATTGTTATATGGTATTGTTGGGACTGAGCTCCAGTCCCAATTATACGTGATGTGGTCAATCATGAAATATCTCATTTTCATCCTTGGCCTCTTTACCTTATTCTTAATGAAGATACCTATTCTTAATAGAGAAATCAGGTATTTTACATATGAATAAGCTTTGTGAACTCTGAACTATTATACAAATGTAGAGGATATATAAAATTTAAATGTTCACACCTGCTAAATCAGATTTTTAAATTTAAGCAATCAAACTGCCAAGGCTTCTCATCAAAGAAGCATTTTTAATTGCTTACCTGTCTTCCACATCACCTGAAATATATTTTTCTATCTTTCAAAAAATTATTAAATTTAATTAATTTGTTCATAAATTTGAGAAGGAAATTTTCCATATAATCCAGTGATATGTTAAAATAGAGAGCTGGTACAAAAATATGATACCTGCCTGTTGGAACTTTATCATATTACAAATTTTGGCTTTACTCTTTCATTAAACTTGAATTATTTGGCAAGCATTTAGTAAATATTTGTAAAATTTCTATGGTAAAAGCATAGGGATTATGTTCGATGCTAGAGATATCATGATATACTAGGAAAGGCTTGGCCAGTGGCCTTATTGTACGATCAAACATTTTCTGAGATTGTTGAAAGAAAAAAGCAAGAGTAAAGTGAGGCTGGAGTGAATTTATTTCAGTTCTATGATTATACATTAAAAGGCAAAGTATTTCAAAGTATTCATAATCACCAGTGTTCCTTTGACCTCTTATTTGCAAGAGTTGTTATACTGGGTAATGTTTGAATTGTGGCTGAAAAAATAGCACTGCCTGCTACATGTTTAGCATTTTATAAAACTTGAGAGATAAATGATCAAAAGAATAACTTAAAAGTCATTTTTCATCAGGAAATACTTTATGATCTATAGTCATTATCTGGGCTAGGCCATCTTCAATTGTAAAGGCATCATATTAAAAATAACTAGACCTCTTGCAGTTAGTGTGTTCCAAGACAGGAAGTGTGGCCATGTTTTATTTGAATGCATCTGCTGTCTTGCATTTATAAGTCTTTCCATCAGCAACCTGCCAACTCTGCTTCTGGACACACTGCCAGATACCATCACAGTAATAAGAGTGTCTTCATGTTCTTCCTAGTTTTCACCATTAAAATGGGAAAAAATGCTAAGCAAAGTCCCCTTAGTGTTCATTGTTTTTAGGGTTACTGGCTGCTTTTTATGTTTCTGTTTCCATTTTTTCCATTTGCTTTTTTTTTTTCTATTTTCCATGATAAAAAGCACCTCATTCATATCTCCCTGGAAGGGCAATACATCCACAAGGGAACATCTGTGAGGCCAATTAGCTGGGCTGGAAATGTGATATAATTGTTGTTTAAATATATTTAAATTACATGTTAATCACTATGTCATAATTTATAGGCTTTGAAAATAACTTTTTGTACTTGAGAGCCAAGCCAGATTTTACTTGTTTTTGCCATTTTTAGTTTGTAACAAGCTCTTCTCATTCCCCACACAACCATCCCTCCAATTCCCCACACTTGAAGAGCTGAACTTTTAATACTGGAAAGAATGACAGCTGCAAGTAAATTGGTTGAGTAAAAATTAAGATCCCTACGATCAGAATGAGCTGGAGTGACCTTAACGTTCTAAGCATAACAAAGCAGTGCTCTCAGTTAAAAGGCTTTTGTTATTTTATTGTGCCACTTTCTAAACTGTCTATCAAAGCCTGGCTTTGAGGATCTTCAGGAAGCAGCACTGGGTACATCTGTTCAATTAACTGGCAAGGGGATTTATTGTCAGCAGGACAAAGATAGAAAGAGGTGGGCTATAAACTGGCAGGTGATGTGGAGCTTGTTCTTGGTGGGGAACTATGTAAGGGTGATGAAGAGAGTCAAGTTTAATTTGTGGCCATAATCACTGGGACACTGTATGATTAACTTGGACTCAAATCACAGGGGTTATAGAGAAGGCAAATGTCAGCAAATATATCGAATACACTCTTAAATGGATATTTACATACACCATGTCCTAAAATTTACTTTTCAACTGAACGATAAAAATTTGAACCTTTGTCTTATTACATGTGCTGCATTTCTCATATTTATTGTTTTAATTAAAAGTATTATATTATTCCTATGAAATTTTACCTTGTTAACTCAGTGAAATTTTAAATTGTTAAATAGATGAATCATTAACCATCATATTTTCAAAAAATATTATACAAATCTATCTTCTTAGAAAACAAACAAAAGGACATGCTTAATGCCTACTTTCTATTTAAATTAAAGATGTACTTAATGAGAGTTTTTTTAATTTTCAGATAATTGTTACTCTCAATATTAGCCATAGGATTAAAGTTTCTAGGGCCAAGAATCACCCTAAATCCTTTTAACTAAAATGGCATGTGTCTCTGTATGGTGCTAATCCATCAGCACTGATTTATTACCTAGACACTTGCACATATTAAGTGGGAAGAGTTCTCAATTTTTATCCTCTTTGGCATACATCCTTAACACTGATGGGCATTTCACAGGTCAGGTAGTGGACAGAGAAAATGCCTTTTTTTTTTTTTTGTATTATGAACAATTTTTGATGTTTTGCTGTAACTCTTTATCTTTTTTACAACTGAGTTCAATACACCAGCATTTAAGACATTTGGATTTTGAATCTTCATTTTTCATAAGACAACTGGAAGAAAACAAACAAAATATATTCATATTCCCCAAACCAATAAGAACTGGAGAAGACTATTGAATTTAGGCAGTTGTCTCACATACACGTGCATATTTGTGAACATATACATTACACACAAAATGTTTTTTGTCTGTTTATATGTTTATTAATGCACTCATTTATCTATTTAGTTTGATTAGATGAGATGCTACTTAAAAAAAAAAACGATTTTACTCTCCACAAACAGGGTTTCCCAGGTTAACACTAAGGTAAAGAACCTGCCTGTCAATCCAGGAGACATAAGAGATGCAGGTTCAATACCTGAGTTGGGAAGATCCCCGGAGGAGGGCATGGCAACTCCAATATTTTTGCCTGGAGAATCACATGGACAGAGGAGCCTGTAGTCTTCTGGCTGTAGTCTATAGGGTCACACAGAGTCGGACATGACTGAAGAAACTTAGCATGCACACACACTATACAAACAAAATAATGATATTATAATAATAGATACTATAATGACATAATGTTATAGTAAATAAGTTAATTACAGTGACCCTGTGTGCCAGTTGAAGGCATATTAACTTGGGCTTTCATCTTTTTTTCACTTTTCACTAACCCTAGAACTTAATTATAAAGTCCACTCTGTTTCACAGATGAATATATTACTTCTCTTAAGAAAACTGAGAAATAGCAAGGAAGCTAACATGTATTGTAAACCTACTGTATGCCACGGACTAGAATATTTTAAGTTTTATTTATTCATATGAATTTTTAAGATAAATATCATTATTAAAAATTATGACTCCCATTTTGCAGGTGAGGAAACAGGACCAGGGAAGTTTAAAGTTCTTCCCATGCATAAACACAGCCACTGGTGTATGACTCCCTGAATCTAACACCTTCTCATTATTCCACATACAGATTTTGACTTTAGCATTTCTATTCTCTGCCCTCTCTGCCACTGTATAATGTTTCAGTTCTTCTCTCAAATAAGATATTGTGGCTTATCTTTCTTCTGAAAAACTAACCTAAAGGAGAAATTTGAAAAAGTAACTAGACTTAATTATAAAATACTGATAATGGCTTACAATGTCATCCTCCCATCTTATTTGCATTTTAATTTACTCAAAGGACTTAAACAGGAAAGCTACTAGATGTAGAACGTTAAGTGCTAATAGAGAATATATATGTGTGTTTATATATATAAAAACTATGATTTTAGATCAACAAGACGGACTGTTAAGGAAGAACAGATACTCATATACATGTCTATGTAGATTACTTACCTTACCAAGAGCAAAAATTAACCCTGAAGCAGGAGGAGATGGTTTTGACTAATGGGAGAGCACAAAGATTTTCCATGACAGGACTCTTGCTGATGGACTTATTATTCCTAGTCCAAGCTTAGTCAATAAATTCCTCCTCCTGATCCACTAAGGGTAAGTAAGCTATTGTTTCCTCAGGCAGCAACTCCTGTAGCCTTTCCAAATATTAGTAGAATAAGAGGACATTCCCTGTTTAAATACTCATGGTTAGATGAGTCAATAAAATGGGAGCTGAAAACCCCACACTTTATACCTTTCCATATGTTCTTGTTACATGATGAAGTTGAAGAACATTATTAGCATAGTCAAAAAAGAAAGGTTATAAAGAAATGTGATTTTAAACTAGGGCCAACATTCCTTAGCTTGATTTTAAGATGAACAATAAGAATTTTGTCACTTCTCTTGATATTAGTAATCATGTAAAATTTATATCTCTTCATCCTGGGATGAAGATGATAAATATATCTTTATTTTTTGTTCTGGCAACTTTCTTTTGTTTACATTCTTTTTGCCAACATATTGTAATATTTGAACCTTTTCTTAATTATCACTTTAGCTACTAGTTGACATATGTATCTAGAAATCTGAAGAGGAGAATTTTTAGGGGTTTCCTTAAAGATTTCCCAGCAGTTCTTTTCAGCTAGAGAAGGTACAGTCATTTTCTCAAATTTTTAAACTTATCTTTGAGAACATGTAGTTCAACTGCAGTGTCTCTGTTTGAATCTAAAGGAAATCATTAAGCCTTTACTGTGTCCAAATTCTCAGGTCATCTTACTAATTTTCCAAGTGCATGCAAAAGTAGTCTGTCTCTTTGCTTGAATGTTTTTTATCCCAAATCATGAAGATTATTTAGTGAAGATTTCTTAATACATTAAAAAAAAAAAAAAAGGCATTGTTGTCAGGCAACTTACTGGAGTGGATTGCCATTTCCTTCTCCAGGGGATCTTCCCAACCCAGGGCTCAAACTCGGCTCTCCCGCCTTGTAGACAGATGCTTTACTTTCTGAGCCACCAGGGAAGTCAAGAGAACGTTACTGTTTTATTTCTCTGATGTTGGTTTTATTTGTTTATTTGTTTCTGGCTACATTGCACGACAGGTGGGATCTTAGATCCTGACCAGGGATCCAACCCGCACCCCCTGCATTGGAAGTGCAGAGTCTAAACTACTGGATTGCCAGCAAGTCCCCAAGGTCAGGTAACTTTTGAAGATGAAAATACCATCGACAAGAAGCGATTGACCACATGAGGTCCTTCTATCTCTAGGGTTGTATTCTTGAACTTTTGACATTGAACCATGAGATTTTTAAACAATTACCTTAATCTCTCGAACCCTCAGTTTATTTAGCGCTCAAAAGGAAAATGAGCTATAGTAAAAGTAAAGGGAAAGATCAATTCCAACTATCAAATTACATGTATGTAAAATGAATATTCTGCCTGAAGTTCATATCATTGATTGCTAAATATTATAAAATGTGATTAACATTAAACTGAAAGCATCTTGCAAGCTTATCTCCCATAAACCTTTCTAAAGTATATGAGTTTCTTTTTCTTTTTTCCCTTTTCTCTAAATGGAGTTATCTGTGGAGTACCGTAGTCTGTATGCAATAAATGATTGTTCTCTGGGGAGGCAAGAGCACATCTGGATGTGACTTTTCTGGTGACTCAGCAGTAAAGAATCCACCTGCCAATGCAGAGACATGGGTTGGATCCCTGGGTTGAGAAGATTGATTGGAGAAGGAAATGGCAACACACTCCAGTATTCTTGCTTAGGAAATCCCATGGATATGGACAGAGGAGCTTGGTGGGTTACAGTCCATGGGGTTGCAAAAGAGTCAGACATGATTTAGTGACTAAACAACAATTATACACATGCTTATTATCAATTGACATATTTTCACTTTCATAGTACTTACTTCTATTTATATAACTTGATAATGTATGGAAATTACAGAAATAGCTTAAAAAATAAGTAGTCTATAGGGCAAAAAAAAAAAAACAAAAACCTATGGGCACTCTGAATGTCATGAATGCCATTACTTTAGAATTTGAAATGCTAAGACTTGGTCTGGGTATAATATGTTTCCTTTTATACTATTGATAAAGATTTACTTAAATCACAATTATGGGGAAACAGTGGAAACAGTGGCTATTTTTGGGGGGCTCCAAAATCACTGCAGGTGGTGATTACAGCCATGAAATTAAAAGATGCTTACTTCTTGGAAGGAAAGTTATGACCAACCTGGACAGCATATGAAAAAGCAGAGACATTACTTTGTCAACAAAGGTACTTCTAGTCAAGGCTATGGTTTGTCCAGTAGTCATGTGTGGATATGAGAGTTGGACTAAAAAGAAAGCTGAGCACAGAAGAATTGATGGTTTTGAACTGTGGTGTTGGAGAAGAGTCTTGAGAGTCCCTTGGACTGCAAGGAGATCTAACCAGTCCATCCTAAAGGAGATCAGTCCTGGGTGTTCATTGGAAGGACTGATGTTGAAGTTGAACTCCAATACCTTGGCTACCTGATGTGAAGAACTGACTCATTGGAAAAGACACAGATGCTGGGAAAGACTGTGGGCAGGAGGAGAAGGGAACGACAGAGGATGAAATGGTTGGATGGCATCACGGACTCAATGGACATAAGTTTGGGTGGACTCCGGGAGTTGGTGATGGACAGGGAGGCCTGGCGTGCTGCAGTCCATGGGGTCGCAAAGAGTCAGACACGACTGATTGACTAAACTGAACTGAACTGATCTATACACATATGCATGTATGTATACATATATCCATCCATACATGAAGAAAATTAATAGCTTAAAACAAGATAATAAAGTTTTATTTAATTCATTCAAACTAACAAATTTTCTTTTATAGGTTGTTTATTTGTGGGCTTAGTTTTGCTTTGTCTCTACTCTTTTTCACATGTGGATATTATATATCAGGAAGTAAATCATATTCATTAAAGCATCATTTACAGGAGTTCCACTTGGAAATCTTTTTGTGGTTATTTGGCGTTATATTATTTACTTGTAAATAATAAGGTAACAAGGAAGCACCTTATATTTCAACCTCCTCTTTAGCAATAATCAATGCCAGAAAAGTTTTACTATATATTTGAAATAACTATGACAGTATTTAGAGCAATCTGTGTATAAGAATATAAAAAATATGACAGGCATAGTTCATGTATTGGGAGATGGAAACAAATAATATAGAAAATACAACTATAAATTTTGTAACTCTAATTTTGGCATGTAGATTTTATTCAGTGTCTTAAATGATAAGTGTTGGCAACAAGCAAACAATTTAACATAATGCAGATAATGCTTTCCATGTTCCTATCATTTCAGCGTGGATCAGGTTGGAAATACCTTCAGTTATGCTAGTTTATGCAAACTGTTTACCAGAGAAAAGTGAATTTGTAACAATGGTTGGTTAGTCGAACTACTGCTCTTCAGGCTCCGAAGTGGTACAGCTGTTGCTGTAAGTAAAAAGATTTCTAACAATCCACCTGGAATTAGGACATCTGGTTTCTGCGAGCTGATCTGAATAATGTACTGTGCATAATCCAGTACAGCTACTGACAAAGCAAACAGTACATGGCTGTCCCATCAGCCCAGAGCAAACACCAGTTACATTTCACAGAAACTGGCTGGTATTTACAACTGATCTGAGCCAAAATGAATATCAGATTGAAGGCAGTACCCCAAGAGAAAAAAACTTTCCCGCACAGCAACTGGTTGCCCATAGTCCAAGGCATTTATACCATTTTTAAAAATCTCCCAAATGTGATTTTGCTGCATGTCAAAAGGAAGAAGAAAAACATACAATGAATTCCTGCATCTATTTGTGAACCACTTTGGAATTTTCTGAAGTAAAAAAAAAGACCAATATTTTTACTTTGCTCTTTAAACCATTTGCTACCTGTATTAGCCAGAACCATGGTCACTGGGAGGGATGGGGGCAGGAGGAGAAGGGGACGACAGAGGATGAGATGGCTGGATGGCATCACTGACTCGATAGATGTGAGTCTAAGTGAACTCCAGGAGTTGGTGATGGACAGGGAGGCCTGGCGTGCTGCGATTCATGGGGTCACAAAGAGTTGAACATGACTGAGCGATTGAACTGAACTGAATGACTGAGCGACTTCACTTTCACTTTTCACTTTCATGCATTGGAGAAGGAAATGGCAACCCACTCCAGTGTTCTTGCCTGGAGAAACCCAGGGATGGGGAGCCTGATGGGCTGCCGTCTATGGGGTCACACAGAGTCAGACACGACTGAAGCGACTTAGCAGCAGCAGCAGCAACAGATGCCAGAGTCCACTGATTCTAGTCCTGGTTCTATAAAAAATGGGGCTATTGCATCATCTCATAAAAGATGCACCATTTTAAGTCAGTAACTCATATTCCAAAACCCCCTCTCTTATCTGTAGTGTTATTCTCTTCTCAGGGATTTGGCTGTTGCTAAGCTAAGGGCATCCATTTAGTTCTGATTAGTTTGGAGGAATTTTCTCAACTTGGTGGTTGCTGCTGCTGCTGCTGCTGCTAAGTTGCTTCAGTCATGTCCGACTCTGTGTGACCCCATAGACGGCAGTCCACCAAGCTCCCCCCATCCCTGGGATTCTCCAGGCAATAACACTGGAGTGGGTTGCTATTTCCTTCTCCAATGCATGGAAGTAAAAAGAGAGAAAGTGAAGTCGCTCAGTCGTGTCCGACTCTTCGCGACCCCATGGACTGCAGCCTACCACGCTCCTCTGTCCATGGGATTTTCCAGGCAAGAGTACTGGAGTGGGGTGCCATAGCCTTAGTAGATCATAAATAGTCCCACCTCACATAACAATGAACTACTTAGTACCAACCTGTACACACATAATTAACTGCTGACCTGACATCTCCACTGGAATGTCCCATGCTTTTTCAAATGTCACTTTTCCAAAATTGAAATGAACATCACCTCTCCTGACATTAAATAGAATTCTCTTATCTTTCTTGGCTTGGTGAATAGTATCAACTTATCTACTTGTGTAAGTTAAATATCTCAGTGTCATCTTTGACTTCACCTCTATATCATTCTTCATAAGCATACAACGTCTACCCATTTAAACATATTAATACCTCAAGGCTACAACCATTTTCTCCATCTTCATTGATACTGTTTTAGTTCTGATGTTAAGGTGTGAAATCATTTAGCATTCTAACTGGGAAATTTTGAGGATAAAAGAAAATGCTATAAATAATTAAGTTAAGAGTAATAGGAGTAAACCAGGACTCTAGGGAAAACAGGCACAGCACATGTAATGAACTTAATGATGACCACATTTCTTGACTAAACTACTATAATATTTTTCTAATTGGTCCCCTTGACCTCCTCATTCCAATCTAATATTCACACTTCATTTCCTGCTTAAAAACCTACAAGACCCCTTTTGGCTTCAGGTGAAAACAAATCTCAATTTCTTGTGGCATGAAGGCTTTTGGTAGCTATGGCTCCTGCCAATTTTTCCAGCTTTGTCTTTCTGCTTGTTCATCATATGTCTCCAGTCAAAAAAAAGTACCAGCAGTTCCTGATGGTCCATGACTTCTACTACCTCCAGTTACCTGCCCAGGTTCCAACTGTTTCCTAAACATTTCTTTCTAGTATCTTCATCTTGATTACATATTAATTCTATGGAATGCTATCACTGCCCTGTTTGCATGTAATTATTGATTCAAAAATATCTATCAAGAACCTATTCTGCACCCCATATGAGTAATTCAGCAATTTTATTTTAATCCTTTATTTACTTCATTAGTTTGCTGTCTTTCTTAGATTGTGAATCTATTTAGAAGAAAGTGATAGTGTGAGTTGCCCAGTTGTGTCCAACTCTTTGCGACCCCATGGAGTAGCCCACCAGGCTCCTCTGTTTATCGAATTCTCCAAGCAAGAATACTGGAATGGGTGGCCAGTCTCTTCTCCAGGGGATCTTCCTGACCTAGGCATCTAACTCAGGCCTCTTGCATTGCAGGCAGATTTTTTACCATCTGAGCCAAAGCCCAAGGCTATTTAGAAGAAGCCTTAAATTTACTATTATATCTTTCATACCTAGCACAGGTCAGGAACATAGATGTGATGAATATTTAGTAAAAGGATATTGAATCAAAGGATAGATAGATGAAAAAGATATTTAAACTTCAAGTTTGACTTTATTAATGAGAATCTCAGGGCCTTCCTGGTTTGATCCTTGCATCGGGAAGATCCCCTGGAGAAGGGCATGATTACCCACTCCAATATTTTTGCCTGGAGAATTTCATGGACAGAGGAGCCTGGCAGGCTATAGTTCTAGTCCATGGGGTCGCAAAGAGTAAGACAGGCCTAAGCGACTAACATTTTCACTTTTTTCACTTAAGACCCCAGGCAGTGGGATATGTTTTAAAGAATAAAGAATTTTAACATTCCTTAAATTATATATTGCACATATTTTACTCTACAGATACTCAGAGTGAGTCTTAAACTGAAACTGAATCCCAATACAATCATCTGAATATTATATCTTATCTAGTACACTCACTCTTCCTGTCAATTAGCTACTATTTCTGGAAGCATTGTTTAAAGTCTTAATTCTAATGGCCAAAAAATGTATTTTTACAAATAATAAGTGGTTCCAGATGCAATGGATATTTTGAATCTAGTTATAAAACATCAGGATTCTATCACTAGTATGACAACATTCCCTTGAGACATCTATGTATTTCTTAACGCTTTGGAGGTCTAGGAAACTCAGCTTCTGCTTTATCCTGAGAATATAAATTAAGTAAGAACAATAGGAAAGACAAATGCTGAGGATAAATTGCCTGTAAGCAGATGAAAAGTGTAGTTTGGCTCATAAGCTCAAACACAGATCTCTGCAAGTATTCATTTTAAGTTGTTACATACATCCACCTAATTTCTGTGCATAACAGACAGGAAGAATCATTAAAATTTATTAAAAGTTATTCAGAAGGCCTTTTTTTTTTTTTAAGAATAATTATGGTTAAACAGTATTGGACTGGGTTTCCTGGTGGCCCAGATGGTAAAGAATCCACCTGCAATGCAGGAGACCAGGTTCTATCCCTGGGTCAGGAAAATCCCCTGGAGAATGGAATGGCTACTCACTCTAGCATTATTCCCTGGAGAATCCCATGAACTGAGGAGCCTGGTGGGCTACAGTCCAGGGATTGTAGAGTTGGACATGACTGAGCAACTGACACACAGTATAGAAAAATTAAAGTTATAAATAAATGAAATTCGAAGTCTCTAGGAAGGAAAGAAGCTATAGAAGGACAGCTTTTAATTAGGGAAGAGCACTGACACCCACCAGCTCTCTTGCTGTAGATAAATTTTACTCAAAGCTTAATGTCCTCATCTGCAAAATGGAAATAATAATGTCTGTCTGCCTGCTTTATAAGTTTGATAAGTTCATGTTCATGGTAAATGGTTTTGAAATAAATGTGCAATATGGTGTTTTTTTCTAGTAATTAAAAAAAAAAATCCAGCTGAAGGGTGACTTGTCCAAGTATTACTCATACAAAACTATACTAAATGCTGCAAACCAAGCAAGTATATGTTTCTTGTATACTTGAATAAAAGTATATAGTTACCTATTTTGTATCTGTATGATGATAGAGTTAATTTTGCAGCCTTAGTATCATAAATGTCATTTGAAGTGCTTCCCAGGTGGTTCAGTGGTAAAGAATCTGCCTGTCAATGTAGGAGACACAAGAGACACAAGTTTGGTCCCTGAGTTGGGAGTATCCCCTGGAGTAGGAAATGGCAAATCCCTCCAGTGTTCTTGCCTGGAAAATTCCATGGACTGAAGAGCCTGGTGGGCTACAGTCCATGGGGTCACAAAGAATTGGATACGACAGAGTGACTGAGCATTTCAGTTCAGTCGCTCAGTCGTGTCCGACTCTTTGTGACCCAATGAATCGCAGCACGCCAGGCCTCCCTGTCCATCACCAACTCC
>SJYV01054410.1:0-39008 GCA_006410875.1 Neotragus pygmaeus
GTGTGTGTGTGTGTGTGTGTGTGTGTGTGCGCGCAGGTGCTTGTTCACAAGCCTGCTTATATGAGCCCAGGTTTGAACAACAGAAAGAGCCCTTGATACTTTTGGCTCTGCAGCATCATTACACTGCCCAGAGGTACCCCCAATCCCACCTTCAATTCATTCACCCAAAAGTATAGGGATGGGATCCGTAGAGGTCTCATGTCAGAGTCGTTGGATACAAACACTCACAGCTTCCTGTGGCCAGGTTGGGGCAAGAAGGAGAAACACAGAGTTGGAGGAGCCAAGAGGAATGAGTTTCCTGGAAGGAGAGGTTGGATCTAAGTCTTTGGAGGATAAGCATGTGTTTAAGGGCTTCCCAAGTGGTTCAGATGGTAAAGAATCTGCCTGCAATGCCGAGGACCCGGGTATGATCCCAGGGTGGGGAAGATCCCCTGGAGAAGGAAATGGTAACCCACTCCAATATTCTTGCCTGGAGAATTCCATGGACAGAGAAGACTGGCAGGCTACAGTCCATGGGGTTGCAAAGAGTTGGATACAACTGAGCCACTAACTCTTACTAATGATATTCTTGAAAAGACACCTGCTGTATGTGCAGTGGGCTCTGTCCAGAACCTTTTACTGTGACACAGAGGCTCTTCTTAATTCTTTAATCCCTTCTAGGGCTCAGCTTGTGCTGTTGAGTTAATACCCTGTATCTCTTGGAAGAGAAATATTAAAATCAAAGAAATGACTCTCTAATGGTGGAATGCCAATGAAGTTAGGCACAGGGCATTTTTTTTCTTTTGTTTTGAACCTAGTTTATTGAGGTATCATTGACATATTAATATAAAAATTGTACACAGAGTGTATACATAGCAATGAGCTTGGGGATACCTATCCACGCTGGTATTTCCCCGGTGGCTCAGACGGTAAAGCGTCTGTCTACAATGTGGGAGACCTGGGTTCGATCCCTGGGTCGGGAAGTTCCCTCGAGAAGGAAATGGCAACCCACTCCAGTACTCTTGCCTAGAAAATCCCATGGACGGAGAAGCCTAGTGTCCATGGGGTCGCAAAGAGTCGGACACGACTGAGCGACTTCACTTGCTTTCACTTTAACGTTCTATCCACACTGGTAGCTCAGATGGTAAAGAATCTGCCTGCAATGCAGGAGACCTGAGTTTGACCCCTGGGTAGGGAAGATGCCCTTGAGAAGTAAATGACCATCNCGGACACGACTGAGCGACTTCACTTGCTTTCACTTTAACGTTCTATCCACACTGGTAGCTCAGATGGTAAAGAATCTGCCTGCAATGCAGGAGACCTGAGTTTGACCCCTGGGTAGGGAAGATGCCCTTGAGAAGTAAATGACCATCCACTCCAGTATTCTTGCCTGGAAAATCCCATGGATAGAGGAGCCTGGCGGGCTACAGTCCATGGGGGTCGAAAAGAGTCAGACACAGACTGAGTGACTAACACACTCTCCCTTTCATCCTCGTACAAAAGCATCACCACTATCTAGGCCATAAACATCTTCATCACCTCCCAAAATTGACTTCTGCGGTAGATTTCCACGTTGGGTTCCTATCACATTTCATGGGGACTGTTGACTTGATGAAAGCCTGTCCTCGGCGACTCAGAACAACGTTTGAGAGGAAGCAGGTACGGCTCAGGTCAGGTGAAATCTTTTTGCAGTGTTTCCCCCTTCACCAATTTGAAGCTGTGTGCTGCCCTCTAGTGGCCATGGCGGATTCTAAACTTTCTACTTCTGTGACCAGGCTGGAGGGCGGGCTCTACATCAGGCTTACAAGTTTGAGCTCTGGGACTTCCCTCGTGGGTACATGCTTCCTTGCGGGCTCAGATGGCAAAGAATCTGCCTGCAATGAGAGAGACCTGAGTTCGATCCCTGGGTTGGGAAGATCCCCTGGAGAAGGGAATGGCAACCCACTCCAGTATTCCATGGACAGAGGAACCTGGCAGGCTGCAGTCCATGGGGTCACAAAGAGTCGGACACGACTGAGGCACTAACACACAGTGCACAGGAATTCTCTAGCCAGTGCAAGGGACACAGTTTCGATCCTTAGTCCAGGAAAATTCCACATGCTGTGGGGCAACTAAGCCTGGAAGCTACAGCTACTGAGCCTGCACGTAGAAACTGCGGTAAGAGAAGCTACTGCAATCAGAAGCCCATCCACCACTAGAGAGTAGACCCTGCCCGCCACAAGAGTGCCCCCGCAGCGATGCAGAGCCGGTGGAGCACATTAAAAAAAAAAAAAAAAAAGACCCAGCTCAGCCAAAAAAGTTTGAGTTTTAAGCTGCAGGAGGATGGAGCCATGAGGTAAGGGGCTTTATTCAGTGGATGCTGGCATGACCCTTTACACTTGTCACAGTTTATTTCAAGTCATTAGTATCATCGTGTTCATTGACTTTTGTAAAGTTCTCCCCAATTTCCAGTCCATTCTGCGAAAGCACAATCAATATATAATTCAGGCACCAAACTGAATCCTTAGGATGACCCATAGGACCTTATGTAATTTGCATTATTCTTCTTGTTCTGGCCACGCTGACCTCTGTAAACAGAAAGAGGCAGGAGATAAGGCTGAGCAAAGATGTGACCTCAGTTTGACTCCATTTAGAAAGTATCTTCATGGAGGAAAAGGATGTAGAGTAGCAGGGTAGAGAGTGTCTTGATGGTGGTGGGTGGTTATTATTGATCAGACAGCAGGGAAGTCATCTCTGACTTTTGAACTGAGACTCCAAATGAATGGAGAGAGTGCACCGTGGAAAAGCGAGGAGGAAAAGTGTGTGTTTTAAACAGAGGAAACGAACAGTGAAAAGGCTCTGAGGATACTGTTGAGTCAGTACCCCGTATTTCCTGGAAGAGAAAGGCATTGAGCCAAAGAAATGACTCTCTAACAGTGGGATTTCAGGCAATGAAGTCAGATGTAGGACAGAGCTTCTCCTTCTTCTTTAAAAAAAAAAAAAAAACCATTTTATGGAGATATGAAGAATGAGTTTGGTGAAATCAAGAACTAGTAATAAGGCCAAAGTGGCCGAAATAGAGAAAAGAGAGAAGAGGTCGGCAGAGACAAACCATGATGGAAATGGGATTTTTTTCTAGCCTTGATGGGAAGCTGGTGTTTCTATACATACTTGTGTTCTGCACAAAAGCGCTTTGTTAGGGGGACAAAGGGAGATCAAAACTCATCCTGAGTTAAGCTACAAGTTTGAAGATTTGTAAAAAGTTATAATATTTTATTGTGGTAAATATACATAATATATTGGGTCCAAGTGTGGTTGGGTAACAGATTGTGGTGGTTGTTGTTCAGTCGCTAAGTTGGGTCTGACTCTTTGCTGCCCCATGGACTGCAGCATCCCAGACTTTCCTGTCCTTCACTATCCCCCAGAGTTTTCTCAGACTCATGTCCTTTGAGTCGGTGATGCCATCCGACCTTCTCATTTTCTATCGCCCCCTTCTCCTCTTGCCTTCAGTCTTTCCCAGGACCAGGGTCTGATGCTGAAGCTGTAATACTTTGGCCACTCAATGTGAAGAGCTGATCTTTTAATTATGTAACAGATAGATATAGAATATTTTGCATATCCACTCATCTGTTGACAGATATTTGGGCTGTTTCCACCTTTTGGCTTTTGGGAATAGTGCTTCTATGAATGTTTTTTACATTTAAATGGGTGGAAAGGGAATTCCCTGGCAGTCCAGCAGTTAGTACTCAGCACTTTCACTGCAGGGGGCGAGGAGTCGATGCCTGACAGGGGAACTAAGATCCCACAAGTCGCATGGTTCAGCCAAAAAGTAAAAAAATGGTTGAAGAAAATCAAAACAAGAACAATATTTCATGACATGTGAGAATCTCTGCCCATGGGATTTCCCAGGCAAGAATACTAGAATGGGTTACCATTTCCTCTTCCAGGGGATCTTCCTGACCCAGGGATCGAACTCGTAACTCCTGCACTGCAGACAGATTCTTTACCAACTGGGCCACTAAGTTCAGTTCAGTTCAGTCACTCAGTCATGTCCAACTCTTTGCGACCCCATGAATCGCAGCACGCCAGGCCTCTCTGTCCATCATCAACTCCCGGAGTTCACTCAGATTCGCGTCCATCGAGTCAGTGATGCCATCCAGCTATCTCATCCTCGGTCATCCCCTTCTCCTCCTGTCCCCAATCCCTCCCAGCATCAGTCTTTTCCAATGAGTCAACTCTTCGCATGAGGTGGCCAAAGTACTGGAGCTTCAGCTTCAGCATCATTCCCTCCAAAGAAATCCCAGGGCTGATATCCTTCAGAATGGACTGGTTGGATCTCCTTGCAGTCCAAGGGACTCTCAAGAGTCTTCTCCAACACCACAGTTCAAAAGCATCAATTCTATGGCACTCAGCTTTCTTCACAGTCCAACTCTCGCATCCATACATGACTACTGGAAAAACCATAACTTTGACTAGACAGACCTTAGTTGGCAAAGTAATGTCTCTGTTTTTAAATATGCTATCTAGGTTGGTCATATCTTTTCTTCCAAGGAGTAAGCATCTTTTAATTTCATGGCTGCAATCACCATCTGCAGTGATTTTAGAGCCCCCCAAAATCAAGTCTGACACTGTTTCCATTGTTTCCCCATCTATTTGCCATGAAGTGATGTGACCAGATGCCATGATCTTCGTTTTCTGAATGTTGAGCTTTAAGCCCACTTTTTCACTCTCCTCTTTCACTTTCATCAAGAAGCTTTTGAGTTCCTCTTCACTTTCTGCCATAAGGGTGGTGTCATCTGCATATCTGAGGTTATTGATACTTCTCCTGGCAGTCTTGATTCCAGCTTGTGCTTTTTCTGGCCCAGAGTTTCTCATGATGTCCTCTGCATAGAAGTTAAATAAGCAGGGTGACAATATACAGCCTTGACGCACTCCTTTTCCTATTTGGAACCAGTCTGTTGTTCTTCTAACTGTTGCTTCCTGACCTGCATATAGGTTTCTCAAGAGGAAGGTTAGGTGATTAGATTAGGCAGGTCTGGTATTCCCATCTCTCTGAGAATTTTCCACAGTTTATTGTGATCCACACAGTCAAAGGCTTTGGTATAGTCAATAAAGCAGAAATAGATGTTTTTCTGGAACTCTCTTACTTTTTCAATGATCCAGCGGTTGTTGGCAATCTGATCTCTGGTTCCTCTGCCTTTTCTAAAACGAGCTTGAACATCTGGAAGTTCACGGTTCACGTATTGCTGAAGTATGGCTTGGAGAATTTTGAGTATTACTTTACTAGCGTGTGAGATGAGTGCAATTGTGTGGTAGTTTGAGCCTTGTTTGGCATTGCCTTTCTTTGGGATTGGAATGAAAACTGACCTTTTCCAGTCCTGTGGGCACTGCTGAGTTTTCCAAATTTGCTGGCATATTGAATGCAGCACTTTCACAGCATCATCTTTCAGGATTTGAAACAGCTCAGCTGGAATTCCATCACCTCCACTAGCTTTGTTCGTAGTGTTGTTTTCTAAGGCCCATTTGACTTCACATTCCAGGATGTCTGGCTCTGGGTGAGTGATCACACTAGGGAAGCCTGATAACATATATGTGCATGGATGTAGATGTACGTAGTGTATTGTAATAGAGATAATCCAGCTGATGCATGTTTACTGTGCATTTTGTTACTCTAAGTGCTTTGGCTAAGTGCTATGTTACTTCATTTAGTCCCTATGATTACTATTTGAAGTAGACATGTATATTTTTTTAAATTAATTTTAATTGGAGGATAGTTGATTTATAATATTTCAGGCACACAGCCAAGTGATTCAGTTATTCCTCCATCTATCTCTACATCATATTCTTTTTCAGACTGCTTTCCTTTATGGATTATTACAAGATATTGAATATAGTTTCCTGTGCTCTACAGTAAGACCTTTGCTTTTTTTATATATAGTGGTGTGTATCTGTTAAACTCTGAATTTTTCCCTCCCTCTTCTCCTTTGGTAACCATAAGTTTGTTTTCTATGTCTGTGAGTCTATTTCTGTTTTGTAAATAAGATCCTTTGTATCATGTTTTAGATTGCACATCTGATATTTGCCTTTGTCTGATTTACTTCACTTAGCATGAGACTCTCTAGGCCCATGGATGTTGCTATAAATGACAGGATTTCATTCTTTTTCATGGCCGAGTAGTATTCCATTGTATAGATGTGCCACATCCTCTTTATCCACTCCTCCATCAACGGACATTTAGGTTCCTTCCAGAAGTAGACATATTTTTCAGTAGATAAGAAAACTGAGGATCAACGAGGGTATCACATTTTAAGGTCACACGCTAAGTGGTTGGAGCTGGAATGTGAGTGTGATGGACTGAAATGTGTCACCGTCTCTGAACAAAACATGTTTGTTAAAGTTTTCAACTCCAGGTCCTCAGAATGTGAGTGTTCTTGGTGATGGCAGTCTTCACAGAGGTGATGAAGTTAAAGGAGGTCATTAGGGCAGCCTCTGACCCACAAGGACTGTGTTCTTAAGAGAAGAGGAGATTAGAACACGGACACCTGAGCAGAGGGACGACTCTGAGGACAGAGGGAGAGGACGGTTGTCTACAAGATGAGGAGAGAGGCCAGAGAGAGACCCAGCCCTGCTGACATCTTGACTGTGGGCAACCGGCCTCCAGACCATGCGAGAACACCTGTCTGTTGCTTAGGCCACCTACATGTGTGTGGTGTGTGTGTGAGCACACACGGGTACTCAATTGCATCTAACTCTTTTGCGAGTCCATGTAGCCCGCCAGGCTCCTCTGTCCGTGGGATTCTCCAGGCAAGAATACGGGATTGGGTTGTCATTTCCTCCTCCTGGGGATCTTCCCGACCCAGGGTTGAAACCCACATCTCTGTGTCCCTTCTTTGGCAGGCTGTTTCTTTACCACTAGCACCACCTGTAGGATTTTGTTATGGAAAGCCCAGCAAAGGAAAGCACTGGTACTAGTTCTATCTGCCAGTGTATTTTAAGCTCATGGACAGAATTATCCCTTGTCTGGGCTGTCTTGTTATTTGACCAGGAACTGAACATTTGCCCCTTGCATTGGAAGCACAGAGTCTTAACCACTGGCCCTCCAGGGAAGTCCTCAAGGGTTGTCTCCTTCTGATGTTCCACTCCTTCCAGAATCTTTGACAGTTGCAGAGGCTCAGACCTGGAGGTCCACTTTCCTTTTACGCTGTTGGAGAATTGCTTCTTCAAATTCTGGCCCCTAATTACCCTGTGTTTGGGGAGCAAATATGAAGACTTCTTGTTTTTCTCTCACAGCTCTGTTTGTCCACATCCTCTTCTGCTGATACTTCTGGTTCTGTCCAAATGAGGTCTACTTACAGCTCCTCTAGCCGTGAGATGGAATAGTCACTAGAAAACCATTCGGAGAACTAAGTTCCTGCAGTTATTTTGCAGAGGGAGAGTAGGTGTGCAGCAAAAGCTGCAAATACCAGCAATGCACTCAGAGAGGAATGTTCCACTCGATTACATGAGATTAATACATGTTCACTGTGTAGGCTCACAGGTGTAACCATGCTGTTACTGTGGATGAAGGACTTCCAAGGAACATTTCTTATCTGGGTGCAGTTAGGAAACACACGCTGTATTAATGTTTCTTGTTTCATTTCAGTTTTAAAAGGAGTGTACATTTAGATTGTTTCTAAGCTTTCTGAGGTCTTTATAGTTGTGAAATAATATCAGCTATCTATTTAAAAAAATGTTTCTTTAGCTATGCCTGGCTTAAATTGGAGCATTGCAAGATCTTTGAACTATGTTGCAGCATGCCAGATCTTTAATCGCAACATGAGGGATCTAATGACTTGACCAGGGATCAAATCCCCATCCACTGCATTGAGAGCTCAGAGTCTTAGCCACTGGATCACCAGGAAAGTCCCAAGATTAGCTATCTATTTAAACGAATGCTTAAATGAAAAAGAGGACACAATTCACTAGTGATCCTCTAAGCACATGTCTTCTGATCCATTTATATAATATAAATATATAAATATAAATATCCATTTATATAATATAAATAATATAAAAATAATTTGGTCCCTTTATACACACTATACAAAACCTAACAATTTGGTCTCTTCATGTGGCATGCACAATAAAATAATTTGACAGAATGCTGGGTACTCTTCATTTTGGAGTTAATCTTAGCAATTTTATCAAGAGAGTGATTTACATACAACAAACTGTTTCTTTTCACAGTGTAAGATTTGGTCCATTTTGACAAACTCTCTTGCAATCAAGATAGAGAACATTTACATCATTCCTCCTAAATTTTCTTCATCTCTTTGATCATCCTTCCCTCCCTCCACTCCTGGCCCTAGACAATCATGGAAGATTGAACGTAATTTCCTCTGGACTTCAACCTGTTCCTCTTGTTTTTTTTTTTTGTTTGTTTTTGTTGTTGTTGTTGTTGTTAGGTTGGTTGGTTGGTTTTTTTGCTGGCATTTGGATCTTAGTTCCCCAACCAGGGATCAAACCCAGGCCCCCTGCCTTGGAAGCAAGGAGTCTGAACCAGTGGACAAGGGACGTCCCAGTACTTTCCTCTTGCTGATTTGCTTTGTATCTCACTGAGAGGATGGCTATATGCCAAGTTCTAAGAGTCATCCTAGGGAGTCACTGAACTGGGTATAGTTCTGGGGGATTATCAGTAAATCACCCCTACTTGGCAGGGGCCTGAGGAGCCCAGGATAACTAGGAATCATTCAGAAAAAGCAGTGGCTCTGGCCTTTGTCACCTGTTTCCCTCTCAGGGCTCCTTTTCCTTTAGTCCAGTAGAGAGGCTGCTGCTGCTGCTGCTTACTCCCAAATGCGTCAAATCTCCGGTCATCTCTCTGGGTTCAGGGGAGGATCAGGACGTTCATTAGTTCCCCCTTTTTTTCTTCTTCTTTTGTTTCTTCATTTTCTAGGATACAGTGACCCACAGAATCCCTTTCCAGGCCCTGTGACGCTCCCAGTCTTTGAAGGAAGCAGATTTGGTGGCTCAGAGAGTAAAGAGTCTGCCTGTAACGCAGGAAGCCCAGGTTCTATCCCTGGGTCGGGAAATTATCCTGAAGAAGGAAATGGCAACCCAATCCAGTATTCTTGCCTGCAGAATTCCATGGACAGAGGAGCCTGCTGGGCTATAGTCCACTGGGCTGCAAAGAGTCAGACACTGTGGAGCAACTAACACTTCACTTTCATTCTTTCCAATAAGCATAGATCATGCTGAGTGTTGGTATCTGGGGAAGCACAGAAGTCCCTAATCTTGAAGTGGAGGGCAGGGAGGGTTTCCTGTAAGAGATGATATTTATATGGGAAAGCTTCTTGGGGGAGATGATAATTACACTGGAAGGCTCCCTGGTGGAGGTGATAGTTACATGGGAAGTCCCTGGAAGAGGTGATATTTACACTGGAAAGCTCTGCTGCCCTTTCAAGAGGTGATATTTACATAGGAAACATACATAGGATATGGGACTCATGAGTATCCATGACAGACCTCAGTTCTTAAGACAGTTCAGTTCAGTTCAGTTGCTTAGTCGTGTCTGACTCTTTGTGATCACATGGACTGCAGCATGCCAGCCTTCCCTGTCCATCACCAATGCCCAGAGCCTACTCAGACTCAGTTCCATTGAGTTGGTGATGCCATCCAACCATCTCATCTTCTGTCATCCCCTTCTCTCGCCTTCAATCTTTCCCAACTCTTTTCCAATGAGTCCGTTCTTCACATCAGGTGGCCAAAGTATTGGACTTTCAGCTTCAGCATTAGTCCTTCCAATGAATATTCGGAACTGATTTCCTTTAGGATTGACTGGTTGGATCTCCTTGCCTTCCAAGGGACTCTCAAGAGTCTTCTCCAACACCACATTTCAAAAGCATCAATTCTTTGGCACTTAGCTTTCTTTATAGTCCAACTTTCACATCCATACATGACTTCTAGAAAAAACAGAGCTTTGACTAGATGGGCCTTTGTTGGCAAAATAATGTCTCTGCTTTTTAATATGTTGTCTAGGTTGGTCATAACTTTTCTTCCAAGGAGTAAGTGTCTTTTAATTTCGTGGCTGCAGTCATCATCTTCAGTGATTTTGGAGCCCCCCAAAATAAAGTCTTTCACTGTTTCCATTGTTTCTGCATCTATTTGCCATGAAGTGATGGAACCAGATGCCATGATCTTAGTTTTTCTGAATGCTGAGTTTTAAGCCAACTTTTTCACTGTCCACTTTCACTTTCATCAAGAGGCTCTTTAGTTCCTCTTTGCTTTCTGCCATAAGGGTGGTGTCATCTGCATATCTGAGGTTATTGATAATTTTCCTAGCAATCTTGATTCCAGCTTGTGTTTCATCCAGCCCAGCATTTCTTCTGACGTACTCTGCAGGGTGACAATATACAGCCTTGATGTACTCCTTTCCCAATTTGAGCCAGTCTGTTGTTCCATGTCCAGTTCTAACTGTTACTTCTTGACCTGCATACAGATTTCTCAGGAGGCAGGTCAGGTGGTCTGGTATTCCCATCTCTTTAAGAATTTTCCACAGTTTGTTGTGATCCACACAAAGGCTTTGGCATAGTCANCTCCGCACAAGGACCCCGTCCCTTGGTCCGGGGCAGCATCCACCTCAGCAGACCGCTGTGTCTGCATCATGCTCAGCTCCACGAGGATGACTGTGCGTGTGCATGCACTCCCACCAGTGTCTGACCCACAGGCCCGCCCAGGGCCCCAGGCCCCAGGAGGCAGAGCCGGGGTCTTGGTCATGGGTGCCAGCTCTGCTGACCTGGTAAGTTTGGGTCGGGATGGGGGCCAGAACAGCTTTGGGAAGAAGAGGCAGGCATCTGGGCTGGGTGCTGATGGCTGAGGATCCCCCCCACATGAAGGGGGTATGATCAGGGATAGCCAGTGTGCCCATGTGGAGGGAGTGCCAGGGATCTGGGGACAGGCAGCAAGGAGCAAAGAACCTAGCAGGCTCCTCTCAGGATGACCTGGGACTTGGGTATTTGATGGGGCTCACAAGGGCATCCTCCGAACAACAAGGTGCTAAGGCTTGGCTCCCCTGTGTCCACCCCACGTCAGGGTTAGGAACAAGAGCTTCTGACTCTTTGGAGGACTACTCAGCTGCTCCCATTTCATCTCAGGTGAGGCCTCATCCTGGAAAAGCCACGTCTGATGTGCATCACTATGAACAAAGCTAGTGGAGGGGATGGAATTCCAGTTGAACTATTTCAAATCCTAAAAGATAATGCTGTGAAAGTGCTACACTCAATATGCCAGATCTCTTTTGTATAGTTCTTCTGTGTATTCTTGCTACCTCTTCTTAATATCTTCTGCTTCTGTTTGGTCCATACCATTTCTGTCCTAGTGGTAGCAAGTATACACAAAAGAACTATACAAAATAGATCTCCATGACCCGGATAACCACGATGGCAGCAAGGAGCTCAACTAGAGCCAGACATCCTGGAATGTGAAGTCAAGTCGGCCTTAGAAAGAAGCATCACTACGAACAAAGCTAGTGGAGGTGATGGAATTCCACCTGAGCTGTTTCAAATCCTAAAAGATGATGCTGTGAAAGTGCTGCATTCAATATGCCAGCAAATTTGGAAAACTCAGCAGTGGCCACAGGACTGGAAAATGTCAGTTTTCATTCCAATCCCAAAGAAGGGCAATGCCAAAGAATGTTCAAACTACAGCACAATTGCACTCATCTCACACGCTAGTAAAGTAATGCTCAAAATTCTCCAAGCCAGGCTTCAACAGTATGTGCACCATGAACTTCCAGATGTTCAAGCTAGATTTAGAAAAAGCAGAGGAACCAGAGATCAAATTGCCAACATCTGTTGGATCATCATAAAATCAAGAGAGTTCCAGAAAAACATCTACTTTGGCCACCCCAAAGCCTTTGACAGTGTGGATCACAACAAACTGGAAAATTCTTATAGAGATGAGAATACCAGACCAGCTTACCTGCCTCCTGAGAAATCTGTATGCAGATCAAAAGCAACAGTTAAAACTGGACATGGAACAACAGACTGGTTCCAAACTGGGAAAGGAGTACATCAAGGCTGTATATTGTCACCCTGCTTATTTAACTTATATGCAGACTATATCATGTGAAATGCCTGGCTGGATGAAGCACAAGCTGGGATCAAGATTGCTGGGAGAAATATCAATAACCTCAGATACACAGATGATACCACCCTTATGGCAGAAAGTAAAGAAGAACTAAAGAGCCTCTTGATGAAGGTGAAAGAGGAACATGAAAAAGTTTGCTTAAAACTCATAATTCAGAAAACTAAGATCATGGCATCTGGTCCCATTACTTCATGGCAAATAGATGGGGAAACAGTGGAAACAGTGTCAGACTTTATTTTGGGGGCCTCCAAAATCATTGCAGATGGTGACTGCAGCCATGAAATTAGAAGACGCTTACTCCTTGGAAGAAAAGCCATGACCAACCTAGATAGCATATTCAAAAGCAGAGACCTTACCAACAAAGTCTGTGTAGTCAAGGCTACGGTTTTTCCCGTGGTCATGTATGGATGTGAGAGTTGGACTATAAAGAAAGCTTAGCACCGAAGAACTGATGCTTTTGAAGTGTGGTGTTGGAGAAGAGTCTTGAGAGTCCCTTGGACTGCAAGGAGATCCAACCAGTCCATTTTAAATGAAATCAGTCCTGAATATTCACTGGAAGAACTGCTGCTGAAGCTGAAACTCTAATACTTTGCCACCTGATGCAAAGGGCTGACCCATTGGAAAAGACCCTGGTGCTAGAAAAGATTGAAGGAGGGAGGAGAAGGGGACAACAGAGGATGAGCCAGTTGGATGGCAACATCAACTCAATGGACGTGAGTTTGAGCAGGTTCCGGAAGTTGGTGATGGACAGAGGGGCCTGGCGTGCTGCCGTCCATGGGGTCGCAAAGAGTGGGACATGACTGAGCAACTGAACTGAACAGAAAGCTATTAATAAAATCTTCCCAGGTGGCTTAGCGGTAAAGAATACGCCTACCAATGCAGGAGATGCAGATTCGATCCGTGGGTCAGGAAGATTCCCCTGGAGAAGGAAATAGAAACCCACTCCAGTATTCTTGCCTGGGGAAATCCCATGAACTGAAGGAGCCTGATGAGCTACAGCCCAGGGGTCACAAAGGAGTAGGACACGACTTTGCAACGAAACAAAAACAGCAAAGCTAAAAGCAGGATCCCTTCCCATGTCTGGGTTTAAAACTCACCAGCAGAAGATAAAGGATTGAAAATTAGAAGTCAAACTGACATTTGTACACCTGTGTTCACAGAAGCATCATCACAATAACCAGAAGGTAGAAACAATTCAAGTGTCTATCGGCAGATAAATGGACAAACAAGACGTGATCCATCCACATGGTGGAATATTATTCAGTCTTAAAAGGAAGGAAATTCCAGCATGTGCTACAACAAGATGAAACTTGAGGACATGATGCTCAGCGAAATAAACACGACACAAAAGTATAAAACACAAAATCCTGTGTGATCCCACCCTCAGGAGGTCCCTGGAGGAGTCAGATCCACAGAGACAGGAAGTAGACGGTGGGGCCAGGGGCAGGGGGANTTTGGATAAAACTCTTGAGAGTTCCTTGGACTGCACAGAGATCGAAACAGTCTATACTAAAGTAAATCAGTCCCAAATATTCATTGAAAGGGCTGATGCTGAAGCTGAAATTACAGTATTTGACCACCTATTCTGAAAAACTGACTCATTTGAAAAGACCCTGATGCTGGAAAAGATTGAAGGCAGGAGGTGAAGGGGACAACAGAGGATGAGATGGTTGGATAGCATCATCAACTCAACAGACATGGATTTGAACAAGCTCTGCGGGTTGGTGATGGACAGGGTAGCCTGGCGTGCTGCAATCCATGGACTGCAAATTGTCAGATGTGACTGAGTGACAGAATTGACTATTTGGGCTTCCACAGTGGCTCAGTGGTAAATAATCTGCCTGCAATATAGGAGACATGGGTTTGACCCCTGGGTAGGAAAGATACCTCTGGAGAAGGCAATGGTAACTCACTCCAGTATACTTGCTTGAGAAATCCCATGGACAGAGGAGACTGGACAGCTGCAGTTCAAGTGTTTGCAAAAATCAGACATGACAGCAACGAAACCACCATTTTTTTTATTTATATGAATAAAATAATTCACAATAAGCAAATATTTAGTCATAAGAAAATGGAAACTGCAAACAATGATGTTATCCTGTCACTTAAGCGTAATTTTAAAAATTCAGTGTATTTTCTTACCATCATAGGATTAGTTTATAGCTGACAGTATATCATATGTACAGTTTTGTTACCCCAAATGGTATGCCATGTATTTTTCTCCAGCCTCTGTTCAAATGCTAATATTCTGGCTATGAAAACACATTGAAATATTATTGAACAACACACCACAAGGCAGCTTATTATAAGTGACTTTTTTCCAATCATAGCTACCTAAGTGAGATTGCAGAGCTGATATGCATACTTCTGTGGAGGGTACGGAGAAGTTTGATGAGCTTCCTAGCAGACCTACCACAAGGGCAGGCCAGAGGGCATCTGAGTATTTGAAAAAGAGAGTGGGCATCTGCATATGTTATGGGCCAAGAGCTGTCTGTCAGGTTAAACTGAACCTACTTTACAATTTAGCCTAGGGCCAACCCTGGAGAGGATAATAAATAAATCCATTGCATTTAAGGTCATGCTGTAGCTAACAAGCAATTTGAAACAATAGCTTGTCATTAAAAACACTGTCTAAGACATATCATTTCATGAGCATCTTAATGGATTTAAGTAGTTCTAACCAGGACAGTTTTTTTTTTTTTTTTTTAATGTTCTGGGTGTGACTTATTGAAGATTGAGCATTCTTGTGTAGTTCTGTGTGAATTTGTAAAAGAGTTCTCCTTTTCAGCACAGTCTGGGGAAACTGGCTTTGCTTTTAGGAAAAGTGGGAGGTCATGTTCATGAGATTATTTAATGGGTAAATACAAAGGCAGAACTACAAAGTACTGGCCTGACACTATGTCAGTAGATGCTTCTTTTGTCACATGCCACCATACCCCATGAAGGGTTAAGGTTAAGGTTAATGTTCATCTCCTTGTTCTGCAGAGAAAGGAAGAATTAAAATCTCAGTCAGGTTCATGATTATGGTGAGACAAGTGAGGTATGTAAAGGTAAGTCTCATCCTGTATCTATTTAAAATTTTGATATATTATTTATCATGGATTCACATATTGATTTTCACACTGTTCATGGGGTTCTCAAGACAGGAATACTGTCCATGAAGAGTATGAAAAGGCAAAACGATAGGACACTGAAAGATGAACTGCCCAGGTTGGTAGGTGCCCAATATGCTACTGGAGAAGAACGCAGAAATAACTCCAGAAAAAATGAAGAGATAGAGCCAAAACAATAACAAAACCCAGTTGTGGATGTGACAGGTGATGAAAGTAAAGTCTAATTGCTGTAAAGAGAAATGTTGCATAGGAACATGGAATGTTAGGTCCATGAATTAAGGCAAATCGGAAGTGGTCAAAAATAGGAGATAGCAAGGGTGAAGGTCGACAGTTTAAGAATCAGTGAACTAAAATGGACTGGAATGGGTGAATTTAACTCAGATGACCATTGTATCTACTACTGTGGGCAAGAATCCCTTAGAAGAAATGGAGTAGCCATCATAGTCAACAAAAGAGTCCAAAATGCAGTTCTTGGATGCAGTCTTAAAAATGACAGAATGCTCTCAGTTCATTTCCAATAAACTGTTCAACATCAGAGTAATCTAATTTATGCCCTGACTTAATTCTGAAGAAGCTGAAATGGAAAGATTCTATGATCCAGAAGATGAGATATAATACACACACACACACACACACACACACACAAGTAATTTTCATGGTAGGGGATCAGAATGCAAAAGTAGGAAGTCAAGTGATTCCTGGAATAACAGGCAGGTTTGGCCTCACTGTACAAAATGAACAGGGCAAAAGCTAACAGAGTTTTGCCAAGAAAATGCTCTGGCAAACATTCTCTTCCAATAACACAAGAGACGAATCTGCACATGAATATGGTCAATATTCATGTCAATACCGAAATCAGATTGATTATATTCTTAGCAGCTAAAGATGGAGAAGCTCTATACAGTCAGCAAACACAAGACCTGAGGCTCACTGTGGCTCAGATTCAGTTCAGTTCAGTCGCTCAGTCGTGTCCAACTCTTTGTGACCCCATGAATCACAGCACGCCAGGCCTCTCTGTCCATCACCAACTCCTGGAGATCAAATCTTGCTTCTATCACCAGTCACATCCCCAACTGGGTATTCTTTTGCTTTGGCTCCATCCCTTCATCCTTTCTGGAGTTATTTCTCCACTGATCTCAGCTCAGATTATCCATTCCTTATTCCAAAATTCAGGTTTAAATTGAATAAAGTAAGGAAAACAACTAGGCCAATTGGTATGACCTAAATCGTATCCCTTATGATTATACAGTGGAGGTGACAAATAGATTCAAGTTATGAGATCTTGAATTAGACAGAGTATCTGATGGACTGTGAACAGAAATTCATAACATAGAACAGGAGGTAGTGAACAAAACCACCCCCAAGAAAAAGAAATGCCATAAGGCAAAGTGATTGCCTGAGGAGACCTTACAAATAGCTGAGAAAAGAAGAGATGTGAAAGGCAAAGAAGAAAAGGAAAGATATACTCAACTGAATCCAGAGTTTCAGAGAATAGTAAGGAATAATTTTTAAAAGAAGCTTTCTTAAGAGAACAATGCAAAGAAATAGGGAAAACAATAGAATGGGAAAGACTGGAGATCTCTTTAAGAAAAACGGAGATACCATGGGAACATTTCATGTTGATGGGCACAATAAAGGACATAAATGGTATGGACCTAACAGAAGCAGAAGATATTAAGAAGAGTTGGCAAGAATATGCAGAAAATCTGTACAAAAATATCAGCTGAGCTATTTCAAATCCTAAAAGATGATGCTGTTAAAATGGTACACTCAGTATGCTGGCAAATTTGGAAAATTCAACAGTGGCCCCAGGACTGGAAAAGGTCATTTCCATTCCAATCCCAAAGAAAGTCAATGCCAAAGAATTTTCAAACTACCCCACATTTGCACCCATTTCACATACTAGCAAGTGTATGATCAAAATCCTTCAAGCTAGGCTTCAGCAGTACAAGAACCAAGAACTTCCAGATGTATAACGTTTTTAGAAAGGCAGAGGAACCAGAGATCAAATTGGAAACATCTGTTAGGTCATAGAAAAAGCAAGGGAATTCCAAAAGTAAATCTACTTCTGCTTCATTGACTAAGCTAAAGCTTTTGGTTGTGTGGATCACAACAAACTGGAAAATTCTTCGAGATGGGAATACAACCTTACCTACCTTCTGAGAAATCTGCATGCAAGCCAAGAAACAACAGTTAGAATTGGACATGGAACAATGGACTGGTTTAAAATTTGGAAAGGAGTAAATCAAGGCTTTTTATTGTCATGATGCCTATTTAACTTATATGCAGAGTACATCATGCAAAATTCTGGGCTAGATGAAGTTCAAGCTGGAATCAAGATTTCTGGGAGAAATATCAACCACTGTAATGGCAGAAAGTGAAGAACAACTGAAGAGCCTCTTGTTGAGGGTGAAAGAGGAAAGTGAAAAACCTGGCTTACAATTCAGCATTCAAAAAATGAAGATCATGGCATCTGGTCCCATTACTTCATAACAAAATGTGGAAAGAGTGACAGATTTTATTTTCTTGGGCTCCATAATCACTGTGGACATTGACTGCAGCCATGAAATTAAAAGATGTTTGCTCCTTGGATCAAAAGCTATGACAAACCTATACAGTGTATTAAAAGACAGAGATATCTTTTTGCTGACAAAGGTTCATATTGTCAAATCTTTGGCTTTTCCAGTAGTCATGTATGGATGTGAGAGTTGGACCATAAAAAAGGCTGAGCGCCAAAGAATTGAGCTTTCAAGCTGTGGTGCTGGAAAAGACTCTTGAGAGTCTCTTGGACTGCAAAGAGATCAAACCAGTCAATACTCATGGATATTCTTTGGAAGGACTGATGCTGAAGTTCCAATACTTTGGCCACCCAAGGTGAAGAACTGTCTCATTGGAAAAGACCCTGATGCCGGGAAAGATTGAAGGCCCGAGAAGAGGATGACAGAGGATGAAACTGTTCGATGGCATTGCTGACTCAATGTACATGAGTTTTAGAAAATTCCAGGAAATTGTGAAGGTCAGGGAAACCTGCAGTGCTGCAAGCCATGAGATTACAAATAATTGGACTTGATTTAACAACTAAACAACAATAAATATCAATTAACTGTAATTTTAATATACATTAAAAACTCATAGAACTAAAGACAACGCCTCCTGTTTTGCATTATGGAGATGTCACAATTATGTGAGCATAGGGTAAACAAATGAATTCATTCCGTTTTTCATTCTATTTATTCAGCAAACATTTAGTGAATACCTCCCTGGTGGCTCAGAGGGAAAGGAATCTCCCTGCAATGCAGGATACCCAGGTTTGATCCCTGGGTTGGGAAGATGCCCTGGAAAAGGGATGAGGTACTCACTCCAGTATTCTTTCCCGGAGAATCCCATGGACAGAGGATCCTGACAGGCTACAATCCATGAGGTTGCAAAGAGTCTTACACAACTGTGTGACTAACACTTTCATTTCTGTATGTGTGAACATAGCGTTAGGTGCTGTGGACTTAACTCTGACAATATTTGAACTGTGTGATCTGGAGTAGATGAATTAAAAACTGAGGCTATTGATGGAAAACATAGTAATGTATGTTTTCAATATCAACCAATTCTTTAGTTTCCATTTGAGAAGTTCCTTTTTCCTCTATAGCTATTTAACCTGAAGCACAGGACATCCTCATATCCAGGAGAAGTTGCTCTAACAAGGAATAAAACCCCTCAGAGATGGAAGCCTTCATGCCAGACAGTTGTCAGAGGTTTCTTTTGTTCACATTGGTTCTTTGTTTTTTTTTTTTTGATATTACTAATTTAATTCTGACTAAAAAAGTGAAATAGGTTATTATTATTTGGTTTTCAGAATGATAAAACTGAAGTATGAACTGAAGCATAAAGTCCCAGAGCTGTTACAGGGGAGAATCAAGTTTTAACACCTCTTATTGTCCAAAATGATTTGAGAAATTTTACTAATCCTTGTCCATTCAGCAATTGTAACTTCTGATGAAGAACGAAATATAAAAAAATAGATTTAGACTTTTATTTTCTAATGACTTTNGGAGTTGGTGATGGACAGGGAGGCCTGGTGTGCTGCGATTCATGCGGTCACAAAGAGTTGGACACTACTGAGCAACTGAACTGAACTGAACTGAACTGATGATCCCGTTGCCATTTACTTTACTGTTTTGGATTCAAGTTTGCACACCCTTTCTGTGTTTCCTGTCTAGAGAAGATCCTTTAGCATTTGTTGGAAAGCTGTTTTGATGGTGCCTAATTCTTTCAGCTTTTGTTTGTCTGTAAAGCATTTGATTTCTCCTTCATAGTTGAAAGAGATCCTTGCTGGATATAGTAATCTGGGCTGTAGGTTATTTTCCTTCATCACTTTAAGTATGTCCTGCCATTTCCTCCTGGACTGAAGAGTTTCTATTGAAAGATCAGCTGTTATCCTTATGGGGATGCCCTAGTGTGTTATTTTTTGTTTTTCCTTTACTGCTTTTAATATTTGCGCATTATGTTTTATCTTTGTTAATTTGACTAATGTGTGTCTTAGCGCATTTCACCTTGGGTTTATCTTATTTGGGACTCTCTGGGTTTCTTGGCCTTGGATGATTATTTCCTTCCCCGTTTTAGGGAAGTTTTCAACTATTATCTCCTCAAATATTTTCTCATGGTTTTTCTTTTGTCTTCCTCTTCTGGAATGCTATGATTCGAATGTTGGGGGTTAGAGATTGTCACAGAAGTCTCTGAGNTTTCTTGGCCTTGGATGATTATTTCCTTCCCCGTTTTAGGGAAGTTTTCAACTATTATCTCCTCAAATATTTTCTCATGGTTTTTCTTTTGTCTTCCTCTTCTGGAATGCTATGATTCGAATGTTGGGGGTTAGAGATTGTCACAGAAGTCTCTGAGATTGTCCTCATTTCTTTTAATTCATTTTTCTTTTTTCCTCTCTGTTTCATTTATTTCTACCATTCTATCTTCTACCTCATCTATCCTATCTTCTGCCTCCATTATTCTACTGTTGGTTCCCTCTAGAGTGTTTTTGATCTCTTTTGTTGCATTATTCATTATTTATTTACTGTCTTTTATTTCTTCTAGGTCTTTGTTAAACCTTCTTAAATCTCCCGAATCCTTGTCTCCAGGCTATTTACCTGTAACTCCATTTTGTTTTCAAGATTTTGGATCATTTTTACTATCATTATTCAGAATTCTTTATCAGGTAGATTCCTTATCTCTTCTTCTTCTGTTTGGGTTGGTAGGGAAAGTAAGGAAAACTGCTAGACCATTCAGGTATGACCTAAATCAAATCCTTTCTGATTATACAGTGGAAGTGAGAAATAGATTTAAGGGCCTAGATCTGATAGATAGAGTGATGAACTATGGAATGAGGTTCGTGACATTGTACAGGAGACAGGGATCAAGACCATCCCCATGGAAAAGAAATGCAAAAAAGCAAAATGGCTGTCTGGGGAGGATTTACAAATAGTTGTGAAAAGAAGAGAAGTGAAAAGCAAAGGGGAAAAGGAAAGATATAAGCATCTGAATGCAGAGCTCCAGAAAATAGCAAGAAAAGATAAGAAAGCCTTCTTCAGCGATCAGTGCAAAGAAATAGAGGAAAAGAACAGAATGGGAAAGACTAAAGATCTCTTCAAGAAAATTAGAGATACCAAGGGAACAATTCATGCAAAGATGGGCTCGATAAAGGACAGAAATGGCCTGGACCTAACAAAAGCAGAAGACATTAAGAAGAGGTGGCAAGAATACACAAAAGAACTGTACAAAAAAGATCGTCACAACCCGGATAATCACAATGGTGTGATCAATCATCTAAAGCCAGACATCCTGGAATGTGAAGTCANTTCTTTTCACAGCTATTTGTAAGGCCTCCCCAGACAGCCATTTTGCTTTTTACCTTTCTTTCCAATGGGGATGGTCGTGATCCCTGTCTCCTGTACAATGTCACGAACCTCATTCCATAGTTCATCAGGCACTCTATCTATCAGATCTAGTCCCTTAAATCTATTTCTCACTTCCACTGTATAATCATAAGTGATTTTATTTAGGTCATACCTGAATGGTCTAGTGCTTTTCCCTACTTTTTTCAATTTAAGCCTGAATTTGGCAATAAGGAGTTCATGATCTGAGCCACAGTCAGCTCCTGGTCTTGTTTTTGTTGACTGTATAGAGCTTCTGCTTCTTTGGCTGCAAAGAATATAATCAATCTGATTTTGGTGTTGACCATCTTGTATAACTATATCATCTATAGATGCCATCTATAGTTAACTATAGTATATATGCTATTACTTTCCTGAAAAAATTGGACCACTGGTTTCAATGACATAAATGCCCAAAGTAGCTTATTCATTTCCATGAACTGAGTGTATCATTTTTCTACAGATATTGTATTGACTTCTTAGTGAACACCAAATAGATTTTAATATTTAACAGTTTAAAGCATTCCATGACATAGAGGATAAATGTTTTGCTTTTTGCTCTCTGTTTCCAAATCTAGCTACTTCTGTAGAAAATGATTATTTATTCAGGATAGAGTTAAATTTGAACTTTTTCAGTTTTTTTTTTTTTTGAAACTATTACACTGTCTGTCTGAATTAGGGACCCTCAGCTGGATTAATTGGAGTAGTTTAAATCTAAACTTAGGTTTTATCTTACCATTGCAGGTGTTTTCTGCTTTAATGTGTAATATTTTTTGCCTTTTCAGTCATGGGCTGTTTCAGAATGAAAGACAGAATATGTGCAGCTATTTGATACAACACACTTTTGACAAGAATGTGTGTGTACCTGCCAGATAGCCACCCTCTATGCTAGTTGATGAAAGGATTCTTAATGATATGTTCCCTCTTGGCAATAGAGTTCTTCAAGGACAACCCTAGCTCTCATGGGTGATGCCAGGGATGCTGCTCCTTTGTGAAGAAGGGCACATGCTAATATATAGCTACTAGATGTCCTGGCAAATAAAGCTATATAGGCCTTGGTGAATATCATAAATTATTTCATTCTTTTAATTTTAAAAAATCCATGTAAGAGGAGACTCATCAATAAATGTACTATTGCTTTAATGAACCAGTATAATATGTGTAACTCATAACACCAATTTTGATCAACACTTCCCCTACCTACCTCTCTTCAGAAGAACTGTAGAAAATGCAGCACTATTATTCTAAAAATTTCTTAGATGGTATAAAGAAACACATGTTCCTAGAGGAGAAGGCTGTGTACTGCTGCGTAACTTGACAGATCACCTATGTATATGCAGCTATCTAAGAATTCATTTGTTCACGTCTAATCAAGAAACCTAACTGATAATAAGCATTTAGGGAGTGCCAAACCCAAAGGGGAACAAATATTTATCTGCCATCAGTAGGCTACTGCTGTGACGGAGTTAATAAACCAACTACAGTCTCCCACAAAGCAGAAAGAAATGGTGTATCTTGGGTGTAATAATCACATTTGATGCAGTGATTCTTAACACATGATTATTTTTCTTGGGGAACAATTTCTTTCAAGGACTAAATAAAGCATATTTTAGTTTTTTTTTTTTGTAAAAGGAATCTGCAATTTTTAAACAGTAGCAAACAACTGGGGATAATGTGAGAGAATAGTTTTTTCATATGTTGCTAAATACAAATGGAAAATTATTAAAATCATTTTTTATTATGAAATAATTTAAAAGTAAAATTATATAGATACCTCCGTGTTGGGGACATCTGTCATTTATAACCTAAGAAACAACTTATGATCTTTACATGTAGAGGAGGGCTAGCAGTTATATGACACTGGCTATTATTCAAGGATTTTTCCACTTATTGGAATTTCTAGGCCAAGGCTCAGAAAGACAACTTTTAAATTATATTTGCATGACTGTCACTTTTCTCTCTTTTATCTTTGTTGTTTTTATCTTTGTTGTTGTTTGTTTGTAAAGTCAAATATATTTTAGTTTGTGGTAATTTCCAAAAAGTGGGCAGTTTTATGCTGAGAACTTAAATATGAGCTACTCCTGCTTAGCCAACATGTAGATTCCAGCCTTACAAAGAGGGGGAAGGAAACATGCTTTGTCTACCTGCTTCATCCCAATGAACAGATGCATGAGGAATTCATTGAGAGAAAATGTGATTTTGAGATCCTCTGAAGATTCATGTCTTTCCCATTACCTTAAATTCAGAGAACTTTTGCATTTGCAAAAAATATCATTTGCAAAAAATATCACAATGGCATTTGTACAGTTATTTCTGGGATTATTTGATTTATTTCTGCCATCCCCTCTGTGAAGGCTCTGAGAACCATGGTTTCAACATGTTTCCACATATCTTCAGCTTGGCCAGAGAAATGAGTGATTTTACAATTCAGAAGAGACCAGTGTCTCTCTGCTCCTTCACCAGTGTAGATGNCTGGGATTATTTGATTTATTTCTGCCATCCCCTCTGTGAAGGCTCTGAGAACCATGGTTTCAACATGTTTCCACATATCTTCAGCTTGGCCAGAGAAATGAGTGATTTTACAATTCAGAAGAGACCAGTGTCTCTCTGCTCCTTCACCAGTGTCCCTGGGGAGCCCTAGGGCTCTGGGTTTGGTCCCCCTTAGGGGAGTCCAGGAAAGTTGTTGTCTCTGCTGAAATCACATTGACCTCTGCTCACAACCTGGGAATCAGAACTGATTCCTCTCAACACACTTCAGAGGCAGAGAAGTCCAGAAGCCTCGAGGGTACTTTAATTTTCGTTCTCCATGCCTCTTCCTTCCTCATCCTTAATTCAAAGAAGTTTTGGCAAGGCTCTGCCAGAGAAAGAGCAGCATGCTAATTTTGTAAACATATTACTGTTTATTATTGATTAGCTTGTATTACAATAATGATTAATTATGCTATTAAATTATTAAGGAAAATTAGTTGCCTGCAATATTCATTATTTCTCCAAACTTTGGTATGTTCAGCCTTCATAGTTTACTGCTCACAGGTAATGTGACGTATGTGTTTGATCAACGCATAAAGTATTTATTGAGGGCTGTTCTAAACACTGCTCCTACCCCAGGGCATAGATGGTGAGAGAAGAAGGCAGGTTGCTCCGGACCTCAAGGAGCCTTTCAGTCAAAACATAAACTTGTTCTTCTGTGACATGAGACTTTGGGGCATTGGTAGGAGTCAGTAAGAAAGGGTAAGTAAGAAAGTAAGATGGGTGGGGAAGTGTTCTAACAGAGACCAAAAAAGTCTATCGGACTCTGCAAAGTTTTCTAGCCAAGAAAACAAACAAAAAATAAGGAGAATATTATATTGTTATTCTCATTTTTGATCTTCTCAAGTTACAGAAATGATTAGCTCTTATTGTAGTCATTTTACTCAGGTTGGCTTTTTTGGTCATATTTCACCATTTTAAAAGTTCATTAATCCTTTTTTTTTTAACCCTAAAAGTTTGAGGAAAGCAAATTTAAGCTAAAATAATAAGTATTCCTTCCAATGTTGTATTAATATTTTCTGACATCCACAAGAAGCAAAGTAACTATAATCTACACATTAAGTTATGTATTTATCTATTTCTTGCCTTGGATATACCTACCTATCAGTTTTATCGTGATGCATGGTATCTAATTATAGGACAGGTCTCCTGAGCTGGTTGGAGAAGCATTCTGGGAAATCATTAACAGCACCAGAGACAGAAAGTGTTCTGGCCCTTTCATCCAAGTTTGGATTGAGCTACAGAAATTAATCAGGGGAGAGAGCATGGTGCTTGTCATAACTGACTCTCATTTATCTGCTTCTCTGTAAAGGTAACCTGTTAATAGTAATGTATCTTAAAATCTCACAGTGGCATAATTAAAGCTCTACTTTAATTTAGTGAAATTTTTCCTAGATACAATACTATGTTATTTCTTTTTGACTCACAATGCATAAACTTTTTTCTAAAGTTGTAGAATTGCAGCTTATAAAATAACAGAGGGCTTCATTTAGATTTCCTACCGTGTGCACTAAAATAGATTATTTTATAATTTTCTAATATTGAATGAGCAGTAAAGGATGTCCTGCTGGCTGATCCAAAGTACTTTGATGAGAGAAGTGAGAAAGTCTAAGTCTTCATGTTCTTTTAGTTAATGGTTACGTTGATATAAAAGTAAATTACACAAAAATGTGGAGAATGATAGACTTTTTGTGGTTTGAGCAGTCTTAATGTCAGATAGTTAGGATTGTGATGGTGATGATGGATTATTGATATTTCATCTCATGACAGTAAGATGATATGAAGAGGGACATTTCACAACACAAATATGATGATGCCAATACTTAGAATAGTGCTATCATCTGGCTTTTTTCTTCTAAATTTAGTGCATGGGCTAATTTATGGGAGATAGGTATACATTCTGAGCCTCTTTAATTCCCTGAGTTATAAGATTAGAAGTTTCAATTTCATGCAAATTCAGAAAAGGTTAGAAGAAAAGATACAGAATCTGGCTTGAATCTGAAAGGTAGGTAATAAATAAGGTCCAAAGAATACAAATATGGCAAATTCTACATATGTCTAAATACATATTATTTGTATATATATGTATTTACATACGCAAATAAACACACACATGCCTACATGTGTATTTACATACATTTACATACATTACAATACATATATAGTGTATAAAAATTATACTAAGAACATGAAATGAGAGGTGACAGGGAGAAAATATTTGCAAATCTTTTGTATCTGGTGAAAAACTTGTACCCAGAAAATATAAAAAATAACATAATAATAAGACAAATAATCCAAATTTAAAAAAAGGAAATATTTGTAAAGAAAATACAACAAGGAAGATCTATGAGTGTTCATTAAGTACATGAAGAGATACTCAACATCATTTGTCACCAGAAAAATACAAACTAAAACCCTGATAGGCATCACTTCATCAGAGTGGCTATAATTCAAAGGCAGACAGTAGTAAGTGTGGGTGAAAGCATGGAGAAATGGAGCTCATACATGTGTATAGGGATGTAAAACGGTTTAGCTGCTTGGGAAAACAGTTCGGCAGAGTCTTCAACAGTCTTGTTTGTCATACAAGCCAGAGTTTCTGCTCCTAGATATATTTGTAAAATTGCTCAGTCATGTCTGACTCTTTGCAACCCTATGGACTGTAGCCTGCCAAGGCTCTTCCATCTATGGGATTTTCCAGCCAAGAATACTGGAGTGGGTTGAAATAAAAACATGTCCACATAAAGACCTGTACATGATGTTTAAAACAGCATTATTCAAAATAGCTAAAACCTAGAAACAACCATCTAACCATCCACCAATCAGTAAATGGATTAAAAAATATATCATATTCATACAACAAAATGATATTTGGTAATAAAAAGCATTTTGGGGTCTCCACTTTGGGGTTTCAAAGAGCTGGATATGACTGAATGACTGAACAAAAATAACAACAATAAAAATGAATAGAATATTGAAATTAATGCTAAAAAACACTTTGCTATATAAAAGAAGATGGGTAAAAGTCCACATATTATAAAAGTTTATTTTATTAAACGTCAAGAAAAGGGCAATTTATAAGCAAATAAGCTTACCATAATCTTGGACTGGGGGATGAGAAGAGGAAGTGAATACAACTAGGTACAAAGAGACTTGGGGTGATGTAAATTTTCTAAAGTTGGATTTTTGTGATGGTTGTATAGCTCTGGATATTTACTTAAAATGGATGAAATGTATGGTATGTCAATTAAAACTCAGTAATTCTCTTAAGTAAATTATACTGTTTGATATTAATTAGTGCTAAAGGTTCAAAGTAGAATCAGTAAGATAAACATTTTAGAGACTAGGGAAAAATTCAATATTTATAGAATTCCTGAGAGGAATTTTTAAAAAGATTTTGAGTCCACAAACAGCTTTCTAAAATGTATGTTGGTGTCTTGTATCAGTTGTTACTCTCCCTAGATTCACCAGCTCCCTGAGAATAGACATCAGTCTTCTTGTCATTAGTTTAGTCCTGGCTTAGAATGCTTCCTGTCTCGGGGGTGTCACTGAACACAGTTGATAAATGAGTGAGTGGCATGATCCTCATCTGGGTAGTCAATCTCCAGAAGAGAAATTTCCCATCCTCTCAGCTGGGGTTTACAGTCAGGCATGAGATCACCGAAAAGAATAAAACAGGTGATAGCAGAGGACCCTTAAGTGGAGCCCTATGAGGACAGGGATAGCTGAGACCAATCAATTCTAATAGAAAGAAAGTTAGCATATTCAAATTGCAAGATTTGAGGGAAATTTTTCAAAAACAATTTTTGAAAATCCATGCTTACTATATAAGAGGCTTGTAGTGTTGGAGCAGAGACATAGTGCTAGCAAAATGGGAAGAGTTCAGGAGAAAGGCCTGAGGAAGGAGAGCAGGAAGGGCTCTTGGGACACAGAGCAGAGGGCTTTGTAGAGACAGCTGCCTGGAGAGGGGAGGGCACTTTGGTCTCCCAGCCAGCAGTGACCTAAATGAAAAAACAACACCCTGACCTCATCCTCCTTCTTCTTCCTGATGTCCCTCTGGGGCTCTTCATGGTCCAGCCCACACAAAGCCTGGGGCCCCGGGAGCCTGCTGACATGTCCCTTTGTCTCAGCTTCTTCTACAAACCATGGTGGAGGGTGGATACTGTGATGCAAATGGAGCTTTCAGCTCAGGACTGAGCCTTGGACCACTAGTCTGATGTTAGGAGGAAAGAACTGAGGTAAAATGCAGAGGCTGAGGCTCTTACCTAGATTGCTAGGCTGGACAAGCAACCAGCCCTTTGAAGGCAGGGGAGGTTTTCAGACCATCTGCCTTAGTCTATAATCCTTCTGGAATGGCAGGGGTGAGATTTCAGAAGGAAATTAATGGGCCAGATTACAGGAGCTGGGAGAGGTAAAAGAAAGCAAGTGTTTATCTTTTCTGTACTGAGTCGCATTAGCTTTGTGGTTCTAATTGTGCCACTCTCAAAAAAGTAAAACCATTTACCACTTTTTCCTGCACTTAGAATAAATAGCCTCTAAGAGCAGATAATCGATCTTGATTCAGGAGGTTCAGGATACCAATGAAGCAGGGATTCAAGACGTGATGCACCTCCTGAGTGATGTGCTTGTCTTTAGATTACTTGTTTCTCAGGGTTTTTGTTATGAATAGCCACAAATGGAATGGGTTAAAACAAAAGAAGTGCAGTCTCTCATCGTTTTGGAGGCTGGAAGTCTGAAATCAAAGCACCAGCAAGGCCATGCTCCCTGTGAAATGCCACGAAAAAGTCCTTCTGTGCTTCCTCACAGCTTCTGGTGGTGGGTGCCAATCCTTGCTCTTCCCTGGACCGCAGTTTCATCTCTAGATCTCAGCCTCATCTTCACATGGCCATCTTCCCTGACTCCACGTCCCTCTTTCCTTCTAAGGGCATTGGTCATCGGATCCAGGGCCCACCCTTATTTAGTATGGCTTCACTTTTTCTTTACATCTGCAAAGATTGTGTCTAAACAAGATCACATTCATAGGTATCAGGGACAAGGAATTCAACAAAAAAATTTTTTTTGGGGGGGTACATCTCCCAATGCAAAACAATGAACAACAATAATAAAAATAGTAAATATGGCTTTATTTTTATGAAGAATTTAATATACTACTTTCATACTCCTTGCGCCCCTTTGTCTATTTTTTCAAATCTCTGCACTGAGTGGCAGGTGGGCAGGTGGGCACAGCACACAATACATGGGTGGGCAGAAAGGCACTGTCTTACTTTCTGTAGCCACAAATCTTATTTGACCCTCTTCTATCACTGATTCTGAATGTACTGTCACTTCTTGTGCTTAATATGTAGCCTATGACTAAATTTATTCCTTTAAAGTTTTAAAATGGTAAGGTAATCCCTAGGGCTTTCCTGTTGGCTTAGATGGTAAAGAATCCCCCTGCAATGCAAGAGACCTGGTTTTGATCCCTGGGTCAGGAAGACCCCCTGGAGAAGGAAATGGTAACCCACTCCAGTATCCTTGCTTGGGCAATCCCATGGACAGAGGATCCTGGCAGGCTGCAGTCCCTGGGGTCACAGAAAGCCAGACACACTTGAGCAATTAACACACCAGAATGAACCTACTAACTACTGTATGATACAAAGGAAAGTTCTTTTTAAATTTTAAATTAAATATCACTATGTGATACTGTTAGTTTAGTTCAGTTCATTTGCTCAGTCGTGTCCAACTCTTTTCGACCCTATGAATCGCAGCACGCCAGGCCTCCCTGTCCATCTCCATCTCCCAGAGTTCACTCAAACTCACGTCCATCGAGTCAGTGATGCCATCCAGCCATCTCATCCTCTGTCNCATTCCCTCCTGGCCTGAACAGTTTCTATTGAAAGAACAGCTGTTATCCTTATGAGAATCCCCTTGTGTGCTATTTGTTTTTTTTACTTGCTGCTTTTAATGTTTGTTTTTTTTGTATTTGTACTTCGTTAATTTGATTAATACGTGTCTTGGGGTGTTGCACCTTGGGTTTATCCTGTTTGGGACTCTCTGGTTTTCCTGGACTTGAGTGACTATTTCCTTTCCTATTTTAGGGAAGTTTTCAACTATTATCACCTCAAGTACTTCTCATGGTCTTTCTTTTTGTCTTCTTCTTCTGGGACTCCTATCATTCGAATGTTGGGGCATTTCACCTGGTCCCAGAGGTCTCTGAGGTTGTCTTCATTTCTTTTAATTCTTTTTTTTTTTTTTTGATCTCTGTTTCATTTATTTCCATCATTCTATCTTCTACCTCACTTATCCTATCTTCTTCCTCCGTTATTCTTCTCTTGGTTCCCTCCAGAGTGTTTTTGATCTCATTTATTGCAGTATTCATTATATATTGACTCTTTTTTATTTCTTCTAGGTCCTTGTTAAACTTTTCTTGCATCTTCTCAATCCTTGTCTTATGGCTATTTCTTTGTAGCTGCATTTTGTTTTCAAGATTTTGGATCATTTTCACTATCATTATTAGGAATTCTTTATCAGATAGCTTCCTTATCTCTTCTTCTTCTTCTTTTTTTTTTTTCCTTTGGTTTATTGGGCATTTATCCTTTTCNTATGGCTATTTCTTTGTAGCTGCATTTTGTTTTCAAGATTTTGGATCATTTTCACTATCATTATTAGGAATTCTTTATCAGATAGCTTCCTTATCTCTTCTTCTTCTTCTTTTTTTTTTTTCCTTTGGTTTATTGGGCATTTATCCTTTTCCTTTATCTGCTGAGTATTTCTCTGCCTTTTGTCTTGTTTATATTGATGTGTTCGGGGTGCCCTTTCTGTATTCTGGCAGTTTGTGATTCCTCTTTATTGTGGAGGTTCCTTGCTGTGGGTGGGGTTAGACAGGTGGCTTGTCAAGGTTTTCTGGTCAGGGAAGCTTGTGTTGGTGTTTTGGTGGGTGGAGCTGGATTTCTTCTCTTTGGAGTGCAATCAATTGTCCAGTAGTGAGTTTTGAGATGTTAATGGGTTTGGTGTAACTTTGGGAAGCCTGTATATTGAAGCTCAGGCCTATGTTCCTGTGTTGCTGGAGAATTTGCATGGTATGTCTTGCTCTGGAACTTGTTGATCCTTGGGTGGTGCTTGGTTTCAGTGTAGGTATGGAGGTTTTTGATGAGCTCTTATTGGTTAATATTCCCTGAAGTCAGGAGTTCCCTGGGGTTCTCAGGATTTGGATTCAGCCTCCTGCCTCTGCTTTTCAGTCTTATTCTTACAGTAGCCTCAAGACTTATCCATCTATACAGCACTGATGATAAAACATCTAGGTTAATAATGAAAAGTTTCTCCACATTGAGGGACACCCAGAGAGTTACACAGAGTTACATGGAGAAGAGAAGAGGGAGGAGGGAGATAGATGTGACCAGGAGGAGAAGAGGGACAATCAAAAGGGGAGAGAGCAAGCTGGGCAGTAATCACTTCCCTATGTGCTCTTCACAGTCTGGATTCCTCAGAGATGTTCATGGAATTACACAGAGAAGAGAAGAGGAAGGAAGGAGACAGAAGTGGCCAGGAGGATAAAATGGGAAATCAAAAGGAGAGAGACAGATTCAGCCAGTAGTCAATTCCCTAAGTGTTCTCCACAGCCTGGAACACACAAAGAGTTTCACAGATTTGGGTAGAGAANATGGACAGGGAGGCCTGGCATGCTGTGATTCATTGGGTCACAAAGAGTCGGACATGACTGAGTGACTGAATTGAACTGAACTATCCTGTTCCTTTACCTACCTTTTTATCACGTTTATATTGCTGTGTTTGTGGTGTGGTGTGTTTGTATTCTGGCAGTTTGTGGTTCCTCTTTATTGTGAACTTTCCTGGCACACCCAGAAAACTGGGAATAAATTGGGAATAAATGGGTGGCTTGTCAAGGTTTCCTGGTTAGGGAAGCTTGTGTCGGTGTTCTGGTGGGTGGAGCTGGATTTCTTCTCTCTGGAGTGCAACGAAGTGTCCAGTAGTGAGTTTTGAGATGTAAATGGATTTGTTGTGACTTTGGGCAGCCTGTATGTTGAAGCTCAGGGCCTTGTTCCTGTGTTGCTGGAGAATTTTAGTGGTATGTCTTGCTCTGGAACTTGTTCACCCTTGGGTGGTGCTTGGTTTCAGTGTAGGTATGGAGGCGTTTGATGAGCTCTTATCAATTAATGTTGTCTAGAGTCAGGAGTTCTCTGGTGTTGTCAGGATTTGGATTTAAGCCTCCTGCCTCTGGTTTTCAGTCTTAGTCTTCCAGTAGCCTCAAGACTTCTCCATCTATACAGCACCTATGATAAAACATCTAGGTTAATGATGAAAATTTTCTCCACAGTGAGGGACACATGGAGAGGTACACAGAGTTACATGATGAAGAGAAGAGGGAGGAGGGAGACAGAGGTGGCCAGGAGGAGAAGAGGGGGAATAAAAAGAGGCGAGAACAAGATAGCTAGTTATCATTTCCGTATGTGGTCTCCACAGTCTGTACCCCTCAGAGATGTTCACAGAGTTACACAAAGAAGAGAAGAGAGAGGAAGGAGACAGAGGTGGCCAGGAGGAGAAAAAGGGAAATCAAAAGGAGAGAGACATATCCAGCCAGTAATCAGTTCCGTAAGTGTTCTCCACAGCCTGGAACACACAAAGAGATTCACAGATTTGGGTAGAAAAGAGAAGGGGGAGGGAGGAGATAAAGGCGACCTGGTGGAGAAAAAGTAGAGTCCAAAGAGGGAGAGAGCTATCAAGGCAGTAATCTCACTCCCAAGTAAAAATTGGTACTGAAAATTGGGTTATTAGAGGTACTAAAGTGATAACAAATACCAAGAAGAAAAGATTAAAAATCTAGAGTAGAGGTTGGATTCTCAAAAAATACAATATTAAAGAAAAAAATAAAGTTTCAAAAATTATAATATATATATACATGTGGAGTTTGCTTTAAAAAATAGGTTGTTTTTTTTTGCAAAGTAATAGTAGGTTATAAAATGAAAATTAAAGAAGTAGTAGAGGATTTAAAAATTAATTTTTTTTAATTTAAAAAATTATGATAGTTAAAATATATCTAGAAATTTCTGTGGTATTGTTGTGGACAGTGTGAGGTCAGTTCATTTTCAGTTAGTTCCTTGATCTGGCTTATACTTCTCAAGATCTATAGGCCCCTTCCCATGTAGTCAGTGCTAACTACAGGGTTTTAATCTATTGCACATGTCACTTCCAAGGCGGTTCCCTCTGTTTTAACTTCTGTTTGCTGGTCTCTTCAGTGTCTAACTTCCATCCTGATACAAGGGGGCAATAGTGGTCACTTTTTAAAGTTCATTTGTTCAATCGTGCTGTGAGGAGGGAGGCACACTGCAAACAAATAGCACTGGTGGGTGCTCACAGTGTCTTGGCCTCACTGGTTTTGCCCCTGCTCACAGCGTGTGTGCTTTCCCAGTCTACACTGCTTAGGTTCTAGGTTGTTCTGCCAGGAACTGTCTGAGGCCAGCCCTTGGTTTTAAGCACTTCCCAGGTCTGAGCTGCTCAGATTCAGGTTCTCTGGTACTCCACAAAGGCACAGACTTGTTTGGGCCTGCTTTTTGTGCCCTTCCCAGGTCCAAGCAGCTCAGGTGACCAGGTGCTTGCCGAGCATGGTTACCTCCAATTGAAGGCTGCGACTTATTGCCTCCCTCATCCCTGCCACTCAGTTTTCTGGGTGTGGAACTGGCATACCTTCTCAGGTGTTCTGTGTGTCTCTTCTGGGGAGCTGATCTCTTCTGGTTGTGACTCTCCCGGCGGAAGTCAACCATCCAGAATCCCAAGAAGTCTTGGTTAGCAAAGAAGCCTGCTTGCAGTTTGGTAGATGATGCCTCTCTGGGGCCATGATTGCCCCCTTCTGGCTCTGCTGCCCCCACCTGCCTGTCTCTGGTGGGGGATGGGCCAGTTCGCAGCTGGCTAGCTCTGCTCAGTCCTTTGTTCTGTGAGCAGGCTTGGCAGTGTCTTAGGTTAGGGCTTTTCATGCGATAGCTATCCCACAGTATGGGTTGCTATCTCAAGTTAGTTCCTTCAGATTGCCTTCGGGGCATTCAGGCCCAGTCCTTACCCTAAGCAATGTAGCCCGTGCCTCCCTGTCCAGCCCCCACTTGATAGTGGCGGATGCGAGCATCTGCGCTGCTTCTCCGATGGGAGTTGCTGTTAGGCATGTAATCTGTGGGTTTTAATTATTTATTTTTCCTCCCAGTTATGTTGCCTTCTGAGGTTCCAAGGCTCACTACAGACTAGCCATTGAGAGTGTTTCCTGGTGTTTGGAAACTTCTCTCTTTTTTAAGACCCCCTTCTTGGGATGGATCTCCATCCCTACCTCTTTTGTCTCTCTTTTTATCTTTTATCTTTTCTCTTACCTCCATTCAAAGAGAATGGGCTGCTTTTCTGGGTGTCTGACGTCCTCTGCCAGCATTCAGGCATGTTTTGTGGAGTTTACTCAGCGTTCAAATGTTCTTTCAATGAATTTGTGGGGGAGAAAGTGGTGTCCCCGTCCTATTCCTCTGCCATCTTAGGACCACCCTAGACAGCATATTAAGAATCAGAGACATTACTTTGCCAACAAAGGTCCATCTAGTCAAGGCTACGGTTTTTCCAGTAGTCATGTATGGATGTGAGAGTTGGAATATAAAGAAAGCTGAGTGCCAAGGAATTGATGCTTTTGAAATGTGGTGTTGGAGAAGACTCTTGAGAGTCCCTTGGACTGCAAGGAGAATCAACCAGTCCATCCTAAAGGAGATCAGTCCTGTGTGTTCATTGGAAGGACCCATGTTGAAGCTGAAACTCCAATACTCTGGCCACCTGATGTGAAGAGCTGACTCATTGGAAAAGACACTGATGCTGGGAAAGATTGAGGGCAGGAAGAGAAGGGGATGACAGAGGATGAGATGGTTGGATGGCATCATCAACTCAATAGACATGGGTTTGGGTAGACTCTGGGATTTGGTGATGGACAGGAGGCCTGGTATGCTGGAGTTCATGGGGTCGCAAAGAGTCGGACACCACTGAGCAAGTGAACTGAATTGAACTGAAATGTCTAGTGGTTTTCCCCACTTTCTTCAATTTAAATCTGAATTTGGCAATAAAGATTTCGTGATCTGAGCCACAGTCAGCTTCCAGTCTTGTTTTTTGCTGACTGTATAAAGCTTCTCCATCTTTGTCTGCAAAGAATATAATCAATCTGATTTCGGTGTTAACCATCTGGCGATGTCCATGTGTAGTCTTCTCTTGTGTTGTTGGAAGAGGGTGTTTACTATGACCAGTGTGTTCTCTTGGTAGAACTCTGTTAGCCTTTGCCCTGCTTCATTCTGTACTCCAAGGCCAAATTTGCCTGTTCCTCCAGGTGTTTCTTGACTTCCTACTTTTGCATTCCAGTCCCCTATAATGAAAAAGACATATTTTTGGCTGCTAGTTCTAGAAAGTCTTGTAGGTCTTCATAGAACTGTTCAACTTCAGCTTCTTCAGCATTACTGGTCAGGACGTAGACTTGGATTCCCATGATACTGAATGATTTACCTTGGAAATGAGCAGAGATCATTCTGTCAATTTTGAGACTGCATCCAAGTACTTCATTTCAGTCTCTTTTGTTGACTATTATGGCTACTCCATTCTCCTAAGGGATTCCTGCACATAGTAGTAGATATAGTGGTCGTCTGAGTTAGTCACCCATTGCAGTCCATCTTAGTTTGCTGATTCCTAGAATGTCTATGTTCACTCTTGTCATCTCTTGTTTGACTACTTCCAATTTGCCTTGATTCATCCACCTAACATTCCAGGTTCCTATGCAATATTTCTCTTTACAGCATCAGACCTTTTCCCATCATGAGTCACATCCACAATTGGGTGTTGTTTTTGCTATGGCTCCATCTCTTCATTCTTTCTGGAGTTATTTCTCCACTGATCTCCAGTAGCATATTGGACACCTACTGACCTGGGAAGTCCATCTTTCAGTGTCCTATCTTTCTGCCTTTTCATACTGTTCATAGGTTTCTCAAGGCAGGANTCATTCTTTCTGGAGTTATTTCTCCACTGATCTCCAGTAGCATATTGGACACCTACTGACCTGGGAAGTCCATCTTTCAGTGTCCTATCTTTCTGCCTTTTCATACTGTTCATAGGTTTCTCAAGGCAGGAATAGTGAAGTGGTTTGCCATTCCTTTCTCCAGTGGACCACATTTTGCCAGAACTCTCCACCATGACCCATCCATCTTGGGTGACCCTATTCTGCATGTCTCCTAGTTTCATTGAGTTAGACAAGTCTGTGGTCCATGTGATCAAATTGGTTAGTTTTTTGTGATTGTGGTTTTCATTCTGTCTGCCCTCTGATGGAGAAGGATAAGAGGCTTACAGAATCTTCCTGATGGAAGAGACTGACTGAGGGGGATACTGGGTCTTGTTCTGATGGGCAGAGCTATGCTCAGTAAATTTTTAATCCAGTTTTCTGTTGTTGGGGGGCGGGGGGCTGTGTTCCCTCCCTGCTATTTACCTGGGGCCAAACTATGGACCACTGTCTTCCCTGGTGGCTCAGACAGTAAAGCGTCTACCTACAGTGCAGGAGACCCGGGTTTGATCCCTGGATTGGGAAAACCCTCTGGAGAAGGAAATGGCAACTGACTCCAGTACTTTTGCCTGGAAAATCCCATAGACGGAGGAGCCTAGTAGGCTGCAGTCCATGGGGTGGCAAAGAGTCGAACACGACTGAGCAACTTCACTTTCACTTTCAAACTATGGTGGAGGTATTAAAGATAATGGTGACTTCCCTCAAAAGTTCCCATGCATGTACTGCTACAGTCCATGCCCCTAACCCTGCAGCATGCCAACACCTACCCAGGCCTTCACCAGAGACTCCTGGACACCCAGAGGCAAGTCTGGGACAGTGTTCTGTGGGGTCACTGTTCCTTTCTCCTGGGTTCTGATGCACAAGGTTCTATTGTGCCCTCCAAGAGTATATTTCCCAGTCCTGTGTAAGTTCTGGCAGCTCTATGGTGGGGTTATTGGCGACCTCCTCCAAGAGGACTTATTCCATACTCACACCCAGAGCCCCTATCCCTGCGGCAGATCACCGCTGACCTGTACCTCTGCAGGAGACTCTCAAACACAGTTCTGTCTCAGTTTCTGTGGGTCCCTGGGTTCTGGTGTGCACAGGGTTTGTTTGAGCCCTCTGAGCATTTCTGGAGGGAATGGGGTTTGATTCTAAATGTATGTTTGCCCCTCCTACCATCTTCCTGCAGCTTCTCCTTTGCCCTTGGACATAGGATATCTCCTCAACAGCCACTCCAGTGCCTACCGTCTTGCTGGGATTTCTCTGATATTGAACGTGGGGTATCTCTTCTTGGCTACTCACTGCTCCAGTGCCACACAGCCACCGCTCTTAATACAGCTTTGATACACCACTGAAAGTGTTGACCATGCAGTAGAAGTTGTTAGGACTCTGGTTTCAGTAACAGTAAGGGAAAGTACAATGTGTGTATAAAGATATACAGGATTCTATAGAATCCACAAGCAGAGAAGCTGTGGGCTTTAAGAAGGACCAAAAGCAATGGCCAAAGCCCACTGGATTCCCAGATGAAATTTTGTCTTCTTGCTACATCTTTTTCACTTGCTGTATAACTTCTTTCTTTTTCCTTACTTCCTAATTTGCATGACAGCATGACAGCATACATCCTTAACTCATGAGTTTACATACTGTAGTTCCAGGCCCCAGAGAGACTAACTCTCACTCTTGAACCTCAAGAGGAAGTATCTGGGAAGGCACTCCCACATGGCAAGGCATGGATAAGGAGCCCATCAGGAGTTCAATCAACATGGTCAAAAGCGGGACTCACATTTCACCCAGAGCTGCAAAAGCAGTAGTCCCCAACATTTTCTTCACCAGAAACCGGTTTTGTGGAAGACAGTTTTTCCATGGACGGGGTAGGGGGATCATTTCAAGATGACTGAAGCACAGTGGGGTTCATGTTCCTATGAGAATCTATGGCTACCACTAAAATGAGAGAAGGCAGAGCTCAGGCAGTACAGGGAGTGCTGGGGAGCAGCTATAAATACAGACGAAGCTTCACTCATTTGCCCACCTCTCACCTCCTGCTGTGCAGCCTGGTGCTACACAGGCCATGGACTGGCGGTCCTGGTCTGTGGTTAAGGGGTTGGGGACCCCTGTGCTAGAAGACAATTACATGTGAGAAGCAGGCAATCAAGGGGATATTTACCCAAGCAGACACTCCAAAAGATACATACCAGAGCTGTATTCCTTCTAATGGTGTACAATCATTACATTGTTATGTATTATATTTTTCACTTACCCAAAAAACCTTCCATTTAAAAGAATGCTAGTTGCACCCACTCATAAAATGAATCATCATAATTTTAATATATCTTCTGGATAACTTTCAAATTTCCAATAATCACTCATATTTAAATAAAAATCATTGGCAGCCACTTTCCAAAAATTTTACAACATGAACAAGTATCATAAGTATGTTTAAGAAAAATTAGCCTGCTTTGCTTTCATATTACTAAATTAGACTGCACATACTTTAGCTATTTTATTTAATTCACTTCAGGTACTAAATGTTGCTATATTCCCTAGAGCCAGTGAACTTACCTTTTAAACTATTTGGAAGAGATACTCTGTGTATTTTATGTCCACAACATGGTCTAATACAGTGCGAAGGATTATGTTTTTAAAGAGAACTGAAAATTGTCCCCCAAAAGTCTTTGTAGTCTTTTGGTGTCTGGTGACAACGTCTCTCTTTAGAATGGACAAGTAAGTAATTAAATTCAATGTAAAGAGTATTTTATCTACATTTCATTATAGATTGTTTTTTCCAGCACACGCTTTTCTTGAAGTTTGGGGGAATTTTGACTATATACACATATATCTTTTTGATGAGTAACTTTCAGTTAAATTAGTAAATATTAGAGCCAAGTTTCCAGAGGATTCTGACTCCAAAGCACATGCAATTAGCCCTCACGGTCGTAAGAAACTGGAAAATGCTGGGATCATTGGCAAGGTAGAAGAGGTAGATGTGCTGTCTTTAATCATGTCATATCTAAAAGGGACAAGATGTGCCAAGTATCAAGCAGTAGTTTAGGCTATAAATGGGCGAATGGCAGATTTGGAGATGCCAATTTTGGGAGTTATTTTCTTACAACACATTGTTAAAGCCTTATCAATGACCAGACTTCTAAGGAATAATATAACACCTGAGAAGAGGCTCAAAGATTGAGCCTAAGGAAAAATCACACTAAAAAGCAGAAGAAAGGAAGTAGCAAAGAAAACAGAGAAGCTATAGCCAGATTTCTGGAAGGACTGTGATGTTAGGAGGACAAATAATATGAATGGATTGTTTAAACAACTGAGCTAAATTAAGTTAGAATGGATTTT